>CM044564.2:4680527-5055527 GCA_024416835.2 Perccottus glenii | reverse complement strand
CAAGATGTACAATAAAGAGGCCTATGATGAAAGATACACCAGTCAGATACACTTCTGTGAAACATGAGGTGGATCTGATGTTTTGGGGATGTGTGAGCTACAAAGGCACAGGAAAAGATGAATGCAGAATGTTATCAGAAAATACTGGAGGAACATTTGCAATCATCAGCCTGGGAGCTGCGCATGGGACGTACTTAAATGTTCCAACATGACAACAATCCAAAGCACAAGGCCAAGTCGACCTGTCATTGGCTACAGCTGCATAAAGAGAAGGTTCTGGACTGGCCTCTCAGTCTCCTGACCTTAATATCATTGAGCCACTCTGGGGAGATCTCAAATGTGCAGTTTATGCAAAACAGCCTAAGAATTTACAGGAACTGGAGGCCTTTTGCCAAAAAGAATGGGCAGCTTTACCATCTGAGAAAATAAAGAGTCTCATCCACAACTACCACAAAAGACTTCAAACTGTCATTGATGTTAAAGGTGGTAATACACATTATTAAGAACTGGGGTATGTAAACTTTTGGGGACTGGGATGTGTCATAGATGTTGGTAGGCGGATACTAGTCTGTGCGTCATCCAATCACCGCAGGTTTCCAACAGAAGGCACTTTCAACATGAGCTTTCCCAGATGGTTCTGTTGTCTGATCGAGCTCAAATGTAGCAAGAACAACAGTAAATATGCCATAACCTTTCTTTTTATCTAAAAGAAAAAATACATATTAGTGCAACAAACATAATATGGTAGTAGATAATGTAGCTTAGCCATTTGAAGAAGCAAGAATATCATAAAGGTATTGATGAAGTGGGCAAAAGAGAGGGAGATCCACCCACGCAGAGCAGGCTACAGGAACTAGACTAAAGCAGTAATCAGCTCAAAGACACACTTTTCTCTTTCTGATGTTTCTTCCAGTGTCTCAATCAGTCGATACATTCTTGTTCCTTCTTCTTGTTGTGTCCAGGTGGTTTGGTACCGGTCAAACCTGATCGGCTGTGCCATGGCCTACTGCCCTAATGCCGAATACCAGTACGTCTACGTCTGCCAGTACTGTCCTGCGTAAGTCAGCCCTGACACCTTTTACAACCGTTTTACAAGCAGCTGCAAGAACCTCTGATAAAAACTCTTTATATTTTATCTTCACTCCAGAGTCATTAAACAATCATTGTTTGAGTAGATTGTCACAAATGTTTATTTCAGTTTTGTTTAATATTTGATGGTGTGGCCTATATTGTTTTCAGTGGAAACTACCAGCTCTTAAAGCCCTACACTTCAGGAACCTCCTGCGCTGACTGTCCCGGAGCCTGCGACAATGGCCTCTGCAGTGAGTGCAAGAGACTGAGATATAAGCTAATTAAACCATTAGTTCTGTTCACATAGACAAATTTAACCTTTATTTTAAAATATTGCATGACAAATCATTTATTAAAACTGACATTATATAGATTTTGTCAGGATTTAAGGGTCCTTTCTCTGAAATATCACCCTAAACTAGTCTATATCACCTTTAACTATGTCTATATCTCTGGTTGGCATTAACAAAAATAGACACAAGACACAAAAAAGAGCAAGTTCTCATTAAATACCCGAGAAGCTTTAGTTTATCCTCTAACTTGATTCTATCTTTATGTAACTTTTTACCTTGAAGACTGAAAATCCCTGACCTTTCTTTTAAAGAAGTTAAAAAGCTAGTTTTATCTAATATTGTCTGTCCTCTGTCTGTTTGCAGCCAACCCCTGTCCTTACTCGGACCAGTACAGTAACTGTCCCGACCTGAAGAAGACATCAGGCTGCAGTAACTCAGACGTGGCCTCCTGGTGTCCCGCCTCCTGCAAGTGTTCCAGCGAGATCATTTAAATACTTTCTGACTCATCTGTCAGTGTTATATTATAACCTTCTCTAATAAAGCTTCTATATGCATCACAAACATGAGTCTCTTTGTGGAGTTTATCTAATATCTGTGTAGTTTCTGCCTCAAAGTTAGTTTAAAGAACCTTTTACTAGAGTTTGAGACCAAGACCATGTCATCGAGTCTAAGACTGGACTAACTCTGTCTCCTTCACAAACACTGACCTCCGTGAGTCTGGACCTGGTCTAAGACCGGACTAACTCTGTCTCCTTCAAACACTGACCTCCGTGAGTCTGGACCTGGTCTAAGTCTGGACTAACTCTGTCTCCTTCAAACACTGACCTCCGTGAGTCTGGACCTGGTCTAAGACCGGACTAACTCTGTCTCCTTCAAACACTGACCTCCGTGAGTCTGGACCTGGTCTAAGACCGGACTAACTCTGTCTCCTTCAAACACTGACCTCCGTGAGTCTGGACCTGGTCTAAGACCGGACTAACTCTGTCTCCTTCAAACACTGACCTCCGTGAGTCTGGACCTGGTCTAAGTCTGGACTAACTCTGTCTCCTTCAAACACTGACCTCCATGAGTCTGGACCTGGTCTAAAGTCTGGACTAACTCTGTCTCCTTCAAACACTTACCTCCGTGAGTCTGGACCTGGTCTAAGACCGGACTAACTCTGTCTCCTTCAAACACTGACCTCCGTGAGTCTGGACCTGGTCTAAGACCGGACTAACTCTGTCTCCTTCAAACACTGACCTCCGTGAGTCTGGACCTGGTCTAAGACCGGACTAACTCTGTCTCCTTCACAAACACTGACCTCTGTGAGTCTGGACCTGGTCTAAGACCGGACTAACTCTGTCTCCTTCAAACACTGACCTCCGTGAGTCTGGACCTGGTCTAAGACCGGACTAACTCTGTCTCCTTCACAAACACTGACCTCTGTGAGTCTGGACCTGGTCTAAGACCGGACTAACTCTGTCTCCTTCACAAACACTGACCTCCGTGAGTCTGGACCTGGTCTAAGACCGGACTAACTCTGTCTCCTTCAAACACTGACCTCCGTGAGTCTGGACCTGGTCTAAGACCGGACTAACTCTGTCTCCTTTAAACACTGACCTCTGTGAGTCTGGACCTGGTCTAAGACTGGACTAACTCTTCTCTACACTGACCAGTAGAGCTGTGCCGTTATAATGTTGATGAAAACATTCTGCTTCATAAATGCTCTTTATTTAAAATACAGTCCTAAGTCTAGTGTCCACTACAATGACCTCGTAATTAGCAGAGATTAAAGGTAAATTGACTTTAGCTGATGATTTTTCCAAACAAACAATACAGCAACAGAAGGTGGCCTTTAACTTCCGACTTAAACTAGTGCTCTTGTCATGTAATGTACAGCGTTCAGCCAGAACATTATGAACACTGACAGATGAAGGGAATAACACTGATTATCTCTTCATCGTGACACATTTAGTGACTGGGATGTACGAGGAGCAGGGGAACACTTTCTCGAGAGCCCACGGCTCACTTTCAGGGTCTAGTGGAGTCCAGGCCTCCACAGGTCAGGCAGGTTTTGGCGGCAAAAGGTGCACCAACACAGTATTTGGCAGGTGGTCATAATGTAAGTGTCAAGGTACTACTCTACATTTTGAACAGTAACTGCCTTTAACAATTTGTGAAGCAGGTGGAAACTAGCAGAAGGTACAGAACTGGATTTGACACACGTTTGTTCAGTAGGTCAGGATTGTTGCCAATTTTATTGAAAGTATTGGGCAGAAAGTCAGTCAGCTTTTCTTCCTCTATGTTTCTGTCAAATCATCAGGAGTTAGGGTTGCTCTAATACAGGGGTCCAAAAATAGACCCCTCCTCCCATGGGGCTAGGTAGTTATTGTAGATGACCTACCAACTCAATTGACCTACAGGGTTGAATAAAGAAGAATAAATATATTTCTAAATACAGGTTTTAATTGAATTTGAACATATTTTAGATGGATTTAAACAGGTTGTAGTTGAATTTAAACAGGTTTAAGTTGCATTTAAATAGGTTTTAGTTGGATTTGAACAGGTTTTAGTTGGATTTAAAAAGCTTTTAGGTGTATTTAAACAAGTTTTAGATAGATTTAAACATGTTTTAGATGGATTTGAACAGGTTTTAGATGGATTTGAACAGGTTTAAGATGGATTTGAACAGGTTTAAGATGGATTTGAACAGGTTTTAGACAGATTTAAACAGGTTTTAGATGGATGTGAACAGGTTTAAGGTGGATTTAAAGAGGTTTTAGATGGATTTGAACAGGTTTTAGATGGATTTGAACAGGTTTTAGATGGATTTTAACAAGTTTAGATGGATTTAAAAAGCTTTTAGGTGTATTTAAACAAGTTTTAGATGAATTTGAATAGGTTTTAGATGGATTTGAACAGGTTTTAGATGGATTTGAAAAGATTTTAGTCACTTTCTTCTCCTTTATCCATTTTCTACAGTAGTCTAACCTATAGCGCCGCTTTATTTTTAGCTCCACAGGGTGCCTCTAGAGCTAAAAACCTGGCTCTTTTTTTTTTTTTTTTTTTTTTTGAAGAGAAAAGGCCTTCCCTCAGTCGTCTGTCAGAGATGTTAGCTTCTCTTCAGGGGTCTGCTTTACTGCACAGCGGGTCGGGTTCACACCAGGCTGAGTCAGAGGCACACAGGTGGATCTTAAAGGGCTTCAAATGCCACTGACCTGGATGTTTTTTTTCCTTTTTTGCCAGTTTCCCCTTCTCTCTTCGATGTTATCACGAATAAGAAAACCATCTTATCGCACGTCAGGCCTGATTTCCTATTGCCGTGAATCAAAAGCAAGGCCATTGTGTAGAAGTTGGCTCCCTGTTCGTGTGATAATAGACACACTTTATTAAAAACAAACACTGAGGCTGAATTTCTCAAACCTTGTTCAGATGCCATGAGAGAGTTAGAAATACTGTTGAGAGGGACACATTTTCTCTTACATTACATACATTTGTTGTCATTGGACAGGCCTATTAAGATGTACGATGATATATTAGGGCCATTGTAGTAAGGCTCATTATTTGGCAAGACATAGTGTATATGGTATTGTTAAAGGTCATACAGTTTACTTGTACAAATACAATTTCAACGAAGTGAAGCTCTTTAAAACAACAAAGTTTCTGATTGATTTACAAAATATTGTGCCTGTCACTTCTCCTCCGCTCTGACTCAAATGTAAATAGAAATACTATGTTATACAATCTAGAATATTAAATAAACTGTATAAAAACAATTTAAAAGCTTTTATTTTACCTTAATGACAGAAAGGTGATGTAGTATTATGTATTTCTATTAGTGTCCTTCTAACTTCCATAGCCACAATAGCAACTTTTTAAAAAGAAAAGTGTGAAGTGTGGAATTACAATCTCCATTTTCACCACCAGATGTCGCAAAAACAGTAACGATTTCTACATTACATATAAAGCCTGCAAACATCTCTGGAGTGATCCTCCTGGGTTTCAGTGATATCAGGGGTCGGAGGGGTCGGAGGGTCTCGATAAGACCGGCCGTGCCATCCTGTGGGTCTTATCAGCTCCAACAGACAGCCTCTACAGTTAGTCCCAGTGTTTACTGCTGAGGCGTCGGCTTGTCTTCCTCTGCTGCCGACTGTGCTTCTGTCAAACCATCAGGGTTACTTTAGGGTTTAGATGGATTTGAACAGGTTTTAGATGGATTTTAACAAGTTTTAGATGGATTTGAATAGGTTTTAGTTGGATTTGAACATGTTTTAGATGGATTTGAACAGGTTTTAGATGGATTTGAACAGGTTTTAGTTGGATTTGAACAGGTTTTAGAGGGATTTGAACAGGTTTTAGTTGGATTTGAACATGTTTTAGATGGATTTGAACAGGTTTGAGATGGATTTGAACAGGTTTTAGTTGGATTTGAACAGGTTTTAGAGGGATTTAAACAGGTTTTAGATGGATTTGAACAGGTTTTAGATGGATTTGAACAGGTTTTAGTTGGATTTGAACAGGTTTTAGTTGGATTTGAACAGGTTTTAGTTGGATTTGAACAGGTTTTAGTTGGATTTGAACAAGTTTTAGATGGATCTGAACAGGTTTCAGTTGGATTTGAACAGGTTTTAGATGGATTTGAACAGGTTTTACTCAGATTTTAACAAGTTTTAGATGGATTTGAAAAGGTTTTGGTTGGATTTGAACAGGTTTTAGTTGGATTTGAACAAGTTTTAGATGAATCTGAACAGGTTTTACTCAGATTTCAACAAGTTTTAGATGGATATGAACAGGTTTTACTCAGATTTTAACAGGTTTTAGTTGGATTTGAACAGGTTTTAGTTGGATTTGAACAAGTTTTAGATGGATTTGAACAGGTTTTACTCAGATTTCAACAAGTTTTAGATGGATATGAACAGGTTTTACTCAGATTTTAACAGGTTTTAGTTGGATTTGAACAGGTTTTAGTTGGATTTGAACAGGTTTTAGTTGGATTTGAACAGGTTTTAGTTGGATTTTAACAGGTTTTAGTTGGATTTGAACAGGTTTTAGATGGATTTGAATAGGTTTTGGTTGGATTTTAACAGGTTTTAGATAAATTTAAACAGGTTTTAGTTTGATTTGAACAAGTTTTAGTTGGATTTGAACAGGTTTTAGTTTGATTTTAACAGGTTTTAGTTGTATTTGAACAGGTTTTAATTGGATTTTAACAGGTTTTAGATGGATTTGAATAGGTTTTGGTTGGATTTGAACAGGTTTTAGATAAATTTAAACAGGTTTTAGTTTGATTTGAACAGGTTTTAGTTGGATTTGAACAGGTTTTAGTTGGATTTGAACAGGTTTTAGTTGGATTTGAACAGGTTTTAATTGGATTTTAACAGGTTTTAGATGGATTTTAACAGGTTTTAGTGTGTTTTGTGAAATTGACTTGCTATTAGCTGCAGGTACTATTGTTAAAACATGTGACAAATAAAGCTCATCTTATTCTGATCCTGATATTAATCTGAATCTGAAATAGTGCCAAGTATGTGCTGCTGTTAAAACTGAGCAGGAAGTCCAGCCCTGCTCCAAAACTATACAGAAAATCACAGGGTTTCAAAAGGAAACCTCAAATGTCAAAATCAGGTAAAATATTGAAGGAAACGTTGACATTTCCGTCGAAGCCCATGAAAACACTTGTGTCCTGCATGTGTTTAGTTTCTGTAATCTGAAATGTTACTAATCTGATTTGTGAAAAACAGACACTAGAAATGTAGAACTGAGACAACTTTTAACAGATATATTTCTCTGCATCCTTCCAAAAAAGACACAATGTGGAATTTTATTTTTATTTTTTTTCTTTATCCTGTTTCCAAACCTAACTGTGATGAGACGATATCACTCAGACTAAATGAGCGCTCCTAAGTCTGGACAAACCTTTGTTACTGATCTACACCCTTTAGCTCACTTCCTTCTTCTCTTACTCGCTCTTCTCACCCTCTTCTGTTTATTTGACACCTGTTAATGCTGAGTCCTAACCATTTTCAGTCGGGAGTAGAAGTTAAAATCTGAAAACCAACATGACCAAAGCTTATCTGAAAACCCTAAAACAACAGCTCCTTATCTGCTGCTGCTTACATCACCTGTGTCCAACGAGAGCGTGTGCTGCACAAACATTTATTCTCGTCTCTGGTAAAAACAGCAGCAGCTTCCTTCCTCGACTGAGTGCCTTTAAAAAAAACAACAAAACAAAATACGCTAAAAGCTCGTCAGCTCGACTCTTTCAACAGCCACAGAGCCCAGCTCCTCTGTCGCCGGTCACAGAACACATCGATCACTTTCATAAAAAAGCTTTAAAGGAAAACGTGCTGTAGACTTTTGGATTTATATCTAATCTGTATGAGGTGGTTATTTCTATAGAAGTTTCCTCATATTGTCCGACACAGTAAGAGACGTTTGCGCTTTTACCTCAACTTCTCATACATTATCCTCTCCACAGTGGCTTCTAAAGGTATAACATGAGTTCAGCCTGTGGCCAAATGCTGATGTCTCCCAGCGTCTTCAGCTCAAACAGGCCTGGTTCACGTCAAAAAGGTGCTGTTTTATTTTTCTGAAGCCGAAGCCTGGTTGTAAGCTGCTCGCACTCAAAGCTCCTCCAGTAAAATCGACATTAAACAAACATTTTTCGAGCCAACAGCAGCAGAAGAGGAAATGTTTAATGATGTGGGTGTTTCCTAAACACAATGTATGGCCCAAACAAACAGTCAAACACAAACAGGACTGAAATGAAAAGAGCTGTCCGCTTCTGCAGCAAAATTAGACGAGAGGATAATTGTTTGTCTTTTGGGATCAGGAGCAGAAGCAGGATTACAGACCAAAATAAAACAAATTGTTAGACTGGATTTATCCTGAATCCATCATTTCCCCCAAAAAACAAACATTTTAACAAACAAGCTGTATTCCTTGGAAGACAAGAATAGTTTTATTGAAATAGAACCAACTCTGTGACCTTTGACTGTGATAAACTATTTCAAAGAAGAAGGCAAGTATGTGATCCATGTATCTGACCTTTGTTTCAACAGAACAAGTGAGTCCTGGGCCCATTGAAAATCAAGGTTAAGAATATATATTTGAAGGAAAAAAATGAGGTTTTAAAGCATTTTGGGAAAACTGAGGAAAACTAGATATGGCTTTTCAGGAGTTTAATGTGGGGAATTGTTTTTGTTAGTTGGATTTGAACAGGTTTTAGTTGGATTTGAACAGGCTCCAACCCTGACCCTTGACCCAGCGGAAGAAGATGAATAAATGAATAAATACTGCAACAACACGTCAGAAAACTTAGCATGTGTTATTTAGTGTCACAGTATGAACACCTTTTTCTACAATATTTTACAGGCACTAAACGGAAAGAACAGTGTGAATTCTCAGCTATTTTTTGGTTAAACCTTAAAATACTCTGAAATACACTGAAATACATTTAGAGTCACCCTATCCCAAATGTATCATTGAAACTACGGACGGGTCGGTAAGACATTCTGACGGTACTTTATGGAAAAATATCACGGTACCACAGTATTGCAGATACAACTTAATATGGTTTTAATTTTCTGGTAAATTGGAAAAAGTCAAATCTTTGAGATGTTATAAAAGGGAAATAATGTAATACAAGAGAATATCCCAATACAAATCTTTCAAAAACAGGAACCTAATCACTTTCTGGTCTTGTCTCTCCAGCTCATTTGACACGATACACGGTATTTGTGTTTTTTAATACCACAATTACCTTGAAAACATTGTCTCATGCCTATTTGAAACACTTTAAAATGACCTGGAAGAGTAAACAGTACATTTACTGAACAGTCATTTGTTATTTCATTCATTTACAGAATTTGTTTTTCAAACTAATGAAAAATTCCAAAATATATAATAAAAAATGCTGTCATTTTAATTAAGCACTGGTGGGAATCCCGCTTTGAAAATCCTTGAAGCATGTTCTGTGGGAAAAATTCCAGTTGGTATCTGTCCTGGTGCTCCACTGTTTAAAGAGGCCCTCACACAAATTACATGAGAGCCTGGTAATTGTTGTGTTGAGCGTTTCTTCTCTTTACATCTGCGTATCGCCGCTGTAATTGGACACAGAAGCTGGTGCGCTCCCCTCTTTTTCCTCGTCCTGGTAAATGTGTTAGCCATTAGCCAGTGTCAGCTCGACGCAGGGACCAAATCCATAAGCTTCACTCAGGAATGGAGGGTCACTCACTCACGGTTCATTATTCCAGCAGAGGTCTTTGCATTCCTGCGTAAAATGACGTGAGAGGAGATAGTTTGAAAAGAGAGAAGTCAGGGAGGACTTGGAGAAACACGAAGGGAGTTTCACAGGAAGCAGTAGCTCAGTTTACAGATTATAGTACAGGTGCTTTGTCTTGTACAGCTGGAGTTATGTAACCAGAAGTATGTAGGGAAGTCAAAATGTGTAGTCAAGGGCTTTCAAGTAAAAGTGGTCTCTATGAGCACCTATGGTAGCCCTGTAGGGACATACTGCTGTCTAAGAATAAACCCAGAGAAAAATAGGGAAGATTGACCAATACAGCTCAAGAATGCCTTCAGCAAGAAAGTGTCCGCAGGGCACCTGTAGAAAACTAATAAAATGGCCCCTTACCAGGGAGTTATGTGGAGCTTTAAATCTTTACAAAGTACTGTCAGCAGCAGATCATTTATGAATGTCTGTCTATTTTACTTTTCAAATCTTAAAAGTATGTAAAAGTAAAATGGCTGACGGAGAGGATAATATAATATGGGTAATGCACATATATAACACAGACCAGTACTTTTATTTCTGTGTACTTTGGATTACTGGTTGCATAAACTGAAATTTCTGCTTCACACATGCAACAGTGTGACAAAAACAAGCTGTTACTGTTTACCCAGGGCCCAGGGGAGGGCCTTCAAAGAGCCTGTAACAGAAATAAGTTTTATATTGCATTTTCAAATAATTTATATAATAAATGTCGTAATACTACACTCCCTGACTGAATTTTGCAGAAACAGTAATGATAACAGTTATCTGAGGGCCATATGCACCCCTATCCATTATTTTTAATTCTTGAACATTTCTTTATGTTGCCTAGTATTTACAACAGTGTTCGGAAACATAAATCAAAACAGTTTCCCTCTAGAACAACAACACCTGAAAAGGAACAGTGTCATTAACGACTCTCTCAGGAGTCACTTTGTCCTTTCAGAGCTAACAACTATGAGACCAGAACAGCCTGGTCCAATCAGGTTTAGTTTCAGGTCAAACCCCTCCCTCTAGAGATAGAGCTCAGCTTGCCTTAACCTTTTCTTCAGGGCGCAGTGGCTCAGAGGTAGAGCGGTTGTCCCTCAACCGGAAGGTTGATGGTTCAAGTTCCGCTCCCCCACAGTTCATACTGTTGTTGTGTCCTTGGGCAAGACACTTAACCCACCTTTCCCCCAGTGGTGTTCCAGCTGTAACACTGGTGAATTGAATTGAAGCTTAAGCTTATTATGGTCTAGAATCTAGTGCTAGAATATATATATATATTTATATAAATGATGGACAAATAATTTTCCACCAGTAACTAAACAAATATAGGCTACTATAATATAGGCTGCAGTAGCAATGTAACATTGTATTAACAAATAAACCTCTTCAGTTTCAGACAAAGCCACAGCAGCAGGAGACAAGGTGAGCTTCTGTCGGCAGTTTAAAAGGCTTGTAGCAGAGAAGGAAATAGAAGATGAGAAAGAGGTCGATATAAGTGAAGAAAGGGAAAGTGAAGAATGTTTTGAAAGTAGTAAAAATGAAATGAGTAAATCAATGTTATAGAGCAGTCAGTGCAGGCTATAAAGCAGCAGGGCAATAAAGTTAAAATAGTGATAAATACACTAGACTGTAAAAACTTACAGGGATGTATTTGAAATTTATGTTGCTTAAGATTACGTATTAAAAAAACATGTTTAAGGGCCCACCAAGACGGTTTGTACCTTGGGCCCGGAATTTTGTGCAACAAATAAGAAAGTATAGTCTATGATGCATTTTTTATTACAACCACCAGTCATTTCAAGTTGCACAGTGTGAAAACCTGTCAGTAACCACAGTTTTATTCAAAAAAAGAACTTGTGTGATATAGATATTGCAAGTCACATTAGAAGTTTTTTTTCATCATGTTTACGCAGTATTAAAAGGGACAGAGGCTCAACTTCCAGATTTATTGCAGGTGGGGCATAAATGGAATATAGTTTAGAGAAATTTCCACCAATGTCACAGAAAAGGAGCATAAAAGAGAGATGTCTATGATCAGTAACTGATCTAATGGAGCTGTATGGAGAAAACTACTGTGTTTACTGTGTATTAATGCCATCTCTGCATTTATAGGGTTAAAACACACAAAATTAACTCAGCATATAAAGAGGACTAGGCACAAATAATCTGTTTTGTTTGTACTTTTTGTGAACTGACTGGCTGCCGCGGACATCAAAGTAAAGGCATCTCATTGTGAAGCTAAAAGTTTCAGTATGTCTAATCACGGACCATAAAGCTCACACAAAACAACACACAACAACAAAGCCATTTAAGGAAAGCTCCACTTCAGCCTGTCGCTTCTGAGACGAAACATGTGGTATTAAAAGTATGGGAGGATTTACATCTGGGTGTAAACCTGTCACAGTGAGGAACAGTCGTGTCAACAGTTTATACACAAACACACCTGGACAGTTGTTACGTAATAAGTATCTCTCCCTAATAACTAACATGTGAGGAAACATTTAAACAGCTGGACACAGAAATCCAGCATTAGTCATGAAATACTTGAGTAGTTCATCAAGAGTTCATCATTGATGTGAAACTGGACTTTAGATCTATTCCCTGTTTGTTTGTTTGTTTTTTCCCAAAGAAGAGATTAGACAATATATATCGTACGTGTCTCCAGAATCGCTGTATCGCAATATCGTGATATCATCGTTTTTGGAGGAAATTGTAATGTGTGATAACATGGTGATTTCCAACCCTATAGTGGACGGCATTCTAAAGCTGGATTTGACCTGAATGCATAGTCAGTACATGCAACTACCTCAATTGACAGAATGACACTTAAGTTGATATAACGATTTTCTGTTTTTTAAGTATGACATTGCTATTCTTGGATTTTTGGTTGTATGTGGTACTTGTATATTTGTAATGCATTACCTGAGGAAGATTTTGTTTGCGTGGATGCGGTCTGGAGAACTGGTAAGACTTGGAGGCCATTTTGCCCAAAACACAGACACTTTGCAAAAACGCAAACGTTTGAATACAGTCATGAAGCTTTTTTATGTAGCATTGATGTGTTAACTGTGAAGAAGTCATCCACAGTGAAAACTATGTAAACTGTGTTCTGATAATATATTGTTAGTGTTAGATGGTTTCAGAGTTCATCAGTACTGCTCCAAGAAACACCAGGTTTAAAATGTTTTTCGAAGGGGATCTCCGCAGTTACTTGTTATTGTTTGTTATTACTTTAGTCTACTGGCCTTGCAAACGTACTACAGCACTCTCAACCACTGAGCATATCCATGTGAGCGCAGTACGTTTTGACTGGCCAGCATTAGCATTTTGGCCTGGTGTAAACAACCCCTTAGAATGAACAGCTTAGATGCAGAGCTGGTGATGTAAATCCAAATATCAGATGTGTTAAATTATGACATGACATGCTGATGGGCTTGTCTTGGTTGATGTGGTTCTACTGACATTGTTTACAGCCCCAGTCTGTCATCGATTGTTTACTTCTGTGTGTAACAGAGCTCTAGATTCTGGTGTTATTGTCTTGTTTCTCTGCTGCGCTGTGGGATTTCATACATTTGCTCGTCGCGCAAAGATAAATCTTTGTTTTACTTTGTAGTTTCCTCAATTACAAAGATAACACAACAAGCAAGTCTCGGGCCTCTGCGAAAACTAAGAGTCATACTTTCTGCCATTTCTCTTCTGCTTAAATCACACACATTAACTCAAAAAATGGTTGACATTTGACAGATTGAGAGCTCAATTAGTTTCATAATGTTGCTGCATTTTCTCTCACATTTAAATGTCAGACTCATTTTGTGCAATAACAAAACATTTTAAAGGACCTCTAATAGCACCTTTGTTGTTTGTAGTTTCCCATAGAGCTTTTGTCCCTTTGCTGCTGTTTTATTGTCTTTGATAACTACTACTTCCTGTGCTGTCACGCTGAACCGGCCCGGTGTGTAATCGCTCTAAGACCTCTTTAAAGCCAGCTAATTGAAGGCCCCCTTTCGCCGCACCCTTTCCTCACTCGGCTAATCAACCTGCCGCGTTATCGCCGCATCTTAATAAAAACTAAAATCATTGAGCCACAACCCAAAACTTCCCACAGAAATATGAGGGGAGGGAAAAAAAACAACTTCCTGTCTCCAGTGAATGCACAGGAAGTCCAGAGATTGGTAGTTTGAGGCGAGTCGGGCAAAGTAGAAAAGACTGAGAGAAAAAAAAAACTTGTCACGCAAAAAGATACGGTGGACCACTCAAAGGGGCGGGGCTTAGACAAGAGGTGTAGAGCAGCCAAGTTCAAATACCATTACATAACCCAAGAAGAAAAAGTCCTAGAAACCTAAATGACTTGAGTAGACAGTAGAAGCTTATTTCTCTAATTACCTCACTACTACAGTCAGAACATGAAGCACCAGCCTTGAATTCTTTGATCACTTGTAATTAACAAAATAAGGTGTTTATAGTCATCAACATTATTAAAGGTTTCCAGCACAAATATGCATGAAAACTGCAGATGTTGGGCAGAGACGTGTAGCTCTCCAAATGCTTTCAGTGATTAGATTAATGCTTACATAAAGAGCTATTGTGTCACGAAAAATCAGACTTTATTTTACAGAACTGAAGTTTACTCAAATACACTTACAAACTAAGTATTTTAAAGACAAGAAACACAACAATCTTATGTTTTTAAAGTAAGGTGATAAATATGTGAAACTGTAGTGAGTAGTTACATTCAGTTACATTTACTCGAAGAACTGTTTGTACTTCAGGGCAGACATAACTTTTACTCAAGTAACATTTTTTAAAATATGTAAATGAGAAAAATAACTGAAGATAATAAACATGGTTAAGGCCGTTCACATGGTTTGTCCAGGGCGTGACTAAATGTCTCTACACTTTTTAAGATGTTTACAGAGCCTAAAATAGTAGTATACAACACTTATGGCAATCTATGGCTTTTGTCACGAGGCTATAGGCCACACTTTCTTAGATTGAAAATGATTAAAATAAGACATTTGAAAAATACAGTTGCTAAGAGAATAAAAGTGTGAATAGATCTAAAATGTATAATAATAATGAGCTTAATTTATATAACGGTTTTCCAAAGTGCTTCACAATAAATATTCAAAATAAACAGATTAAAATACATTTTTCAGCATCAGCCTTGATCATATTGGGGCTGGAATTATCGTAAAAAAAAGAATTCCTCGTAGTTCCAGTGGTAGTTCTGTGAAACTAGTCCATATCTAATCAGGCCAGGGGGTTACTGTACAGCTTCTTAGAAAAACACATAGCTGCCATTCTTGTGTCTCACGTTTTGAACACGTGTGTGAGACTCGTACTGAACTCACGCCACTGTGTTCAGCACCAGCTTTGACTGATGCCTGCTGCACATCCCACAGTAACACGAGAGACACTCACTAAATCCTGGGGAACACCTGTTAACCATCGCGGGGCTCTCAGCCGTCTTCAAACAGGGATGCTATCTGCTTCTGCAGCTGTGTGTACGAGGGTTTCAGAGGAACAGCCGCTGATGTAGGATAAAGATATCTTTATGTAATCAAGGTTTCTGCTTTTTGCTGAAAATCCTTTTGTTGTCAAGGACTTTTCTGGAAATGATCAGTGATCTAAACAGCAATTATATTAAAAAAAGGACAACTACAAAGAATGAAGAAAGGAAACTTTATAAACAAAGTTTTGCAGTTACACACATTACAACCTGTCCTTTCTACAGCCTGTAAGCATCTATGGTAGCCCTCTCTTGAACACACCTGGAAATAGGTCTGATAAAGAGTTAAGTTTGAAAAATCATCTAAATTCTTTCAAAAGGACCAATGTCTATCTATAACTTTATGCATGATTATGTGGAAGGAAAAAAAGGAATATTCTGCTTCTTCAGCTGTGCTCAGTTTGTCCTCTTTGGGTTATAGGAAGTAAAGCTCCTTTTAATGGGTTTTATGAAGCTTAAAATATTGATTTTCTCCAAGACAGACAACTGCAAAAAGTAAAACAAGTGCAGACAAGAGTTTAGACAAGAGGTATAGAGCTGCTAAGTCAAGTAAAAATATTATTAAATAACCAACAAGAGACCTAAATCATTGCTACAGAGGATGGCAGTAACTAGTTCCAGTTACTTAAGTCAGGAAACATGAAAATCTTTGTTTTTACACTCACAAAATATAGCTGTAACTTTGAACTTTGAGAAAGACAACTGTTATGTTTCTCATTCATTCAGGTCATAATCCACAATAAAGTATATTAATAAAAACATGCTAACGTTTAATAATATTGTTAGTTTTGAGCCACAACTGGTTTATTTGCAGTTGTCATGGTTACAAGTAATATTAAAAGAGTAGGACTCAACTCAGAAAATAGTAATGACTGTGTACTTAAAACTAAAACATAAAACTTATATATAACTTAAAGGCCACTAAACTAAAATATATTAAAAACAACAACAAAGAGAAGCACTTGACTTATGTTTCTTTATTATTTTTATGACAATTAGCATAAACATCAATAAATGTGCATTAGATGGAGGATTAGGACAAGCAGGTTGGTGTTTATTATCGTTACTTATTATTTGTTTAGAAAAGAATGTATTAAGTGTTATTTTTGTTTTGACACTGGGATATTGAAAAAGGGAGGTAGTAATGAGAAAGTAGTAATGAGCCAGACTTTGGTTTTGGAACTTTTTAAGAACCTGCATAAACTCGAGGAGTAAGAGTCTGAGGCAGTGGGAAAAATGCAAAAAATGAAGCAAAATAATGAAAATTTGAAGAATACCAGAGGCTAAAGTGTCCGTGCTCAACCAGATACAATCAGTTCTTCCAGTTCTCACGCCTTTAAATGTTCAGTGCATGACCATTTTTTCATTTTAACTAAGAAAAACTTTATTCCACTTTATCTACTTGCATATTATTAGAATGATCTGTGAAAAAAGAGACCTTTAGACATAGTTTGTTATGAAGCTTATCAAGACAGCAAGCTTTGGCCCATCACATGTTTGCATAAAAGAGGTTCTGCTTTTATTCAAATTAAGGGACGCTCCCATTGGCTGTTGGTCTACGTGACTTGTCAACGTTGAATCAATGATGGTGTTTTGGATATTGTTGGGCTCCTGTAATTAAGATCCTAACGTAATAGTGCATCTACCCTCACTTTGTTGTAACTTTGAACTCATTATAAACCCCTCACAATGGAAGCATGGCCAGACTTCTGTTGTCCAATCCTACCACATTGTGTTGAGTGTTCAATTGTCTCTGGGCCCAGATTCATAGTAAATAAACTTCTCTTGCTTAAGATCATCCAAAGTGTCTCCAGCTAATCTTTTCAGTGTAACTTCTCTCAGCACAAAGCTCAATATTCTTCAATACAAGGAAAAATGACTATTCCAGCACTGGATAAATCTGATTACACACTATAACCAGGACCAGAACAAACAACATGATGGATAAATATTGCATTTACAAGATGTTTAACAAAATGGAGTTTATTCCAGAATCCCATGGGTCTGATCAGAGACAGGTAAGGTTGGATGTAAAGTATTAGTTTCTTGGGGTTCAGTTTTAGGTTTTTAATCAAATAAAACCAGGTAGGTTTCTTTGCTGTGAGGAGTTTTCATCGAAGCTTTAACAGGACTCATGAAAATTCCAAATTCCATGGATGGGCAATTATTTTTTTTCCCCAAGGGTCACATTAGAACATGGGACTCGTATTACACGGGAAACTCACCTATGCTCAATAAAAACACATTTCTTTTGCCAATTGTTAAAGTTTAAACTATAGGCAAAACAATATGTCCAAAAAACAGAGTCACAGCTGAACCCTCTTCTTGCTGAGAGCAGAGATGCTAGCTTTAGGAAAGGTTGTTATCGTTTGGAGCATGTTGTAGTGGCATAACTTGATCACTGCAGAAGATTGAAGAAAAAATATATGCATTGTTTTGTTTATCAATAAACTATTAGTAAATGCTTGGCGGGCCAAATTAAACAGCACAACGGGACGCATGTGGCCTCAGGCCTTGTCTTGTCTTGTACTCAAGATTCAATCCCACCTGGCGTCCCGATGCAGCGACCGGACTGAGAGGATGCTATAACGGGACACCATTATCCGACATAAATATCTGAAAGCGCCACCACAACATAAACAAGGACAAGAGCTGGTGATTGTTCTTGATTGCCAGCCTTAAACATGTTGATTACACGCCTCCATAGGCTTCCCTCTTTCAAACAAGCCTAATCAGGGCGGACAAAGGTTCCCCTCGGTCCCAGGCTCAGGAAACGAGGGGTGTGGTGGTGACAGGAGTGTCTCTCTGAGCTGTCATGGTCTGCAGCGCTACCGTTCACCCCCCTACGGAGCATCAGGGCGGACCAGAAAAGAAGCACAGACGAGAGAAGGAATGTAGAGGTTTAGGATGAAACAATGTTGGAGATAGTGATTATATTGAGCTTCTGTTACAGGATGTACATGATGTTTGAGCAGTGCATAATCTCCTCCAAATTACACTACACACTGCATTTGTCTGTCGTAGAAAATGGACTTTTAAAGCTCCATAGAAACACAGTGGAGGTTTACTTACATCCTGTTTCTGATACAGCTGCCCTGAGAGGACAAACTGAGCACTGCTGGAAGAGAAGCACATTCAATTTTCTTTTTGATTGTGTGAAGTCTTCAGACATTGATAAACTAAGCTGATTTTGTTTGATTTTTTTTTTTCCCCAATTTGTACATGTCCCTGCAAGGCTACCGTAGGTCCTTATAGAAGTGAATATACATAAGTTAATTTTATAAAGTCATTTATTCACATTATAACTTATTGCAAAACCACTTTTAGTTGAATATCATTAAAGTTAAAGATCTTTGCAAAAACAAGTCAAAGTAATATGAAAAAAATAAGATTGTGTTTTTCCTCCAGCAGTGCTCAGTTTGTCTGCCCTGGACAAACTATTGGCATCTTTCAATGGGGCTCATTCTGATTAAGAAAGTACTTTTCCTGTCCTGTTCTTTTTAGTGCAATATTATCAAATCAACACAAAAGAGAAGAAGCAGAATGTTATGTTGGTGAATCAAAATAACTCTTTAACAGAGAAATAATCTCCAATGCCTTTACATTTATTAGTGAGCATTAATGACACAGAGACTTGTGCTTCTGGCTAATGATGTAATGCTTTGAATTGTTATTTTGAGGGTCGCAGTCTGAAAAGTTTGGGAAACCCTGCTCTAGGTTGAGACTTTGTTTTAGGCAAAAAACTGTTCTGTTTAAAAAAACAAGTGCTGTGTTAAAATGTATAAATAAAAATTGGGAAAATAATAAATTATTAAGTAGTTTACTTGAACAACACTTCTATGTTATACTAATGTTATGAGCAGTACTAAAACACATAAGAGTGGGTGTTTTCACCTTTATTATTCTCTTTTCTTACTAGCAACAGTTCTCAAAAGGAAGTACTGTATCCCCGGTCACATTTTTTTATATCTGCTTTCCAAATGCAAAGTATGTTTTAATTGTGAGAGGTTTTTGTCAGATGTGATGTGTGTCAATACAATATTTTATGTAATGCCCCTTTAAATATATTTCTAGGGAGTGCTTTTCAATAAATCTGCCCAAATATGGCAAAGTTTTTCTATTTTCATTTACTTTGGTATGTGACATGTTTGTTGGCTGATGTGACACTTTAGTCTCATGTGTGGACATGTGTTTCTTTGACATATTCCTACTGCACTGATAACCTCCATAGACCTCTTTATAACAGGAGCTTACCCTTAAACTATTACTTATATTGTTTCTAATAAACACCAGTCTGGGAGGCCATTTTTTTACGCATAGACCTCTATCCTCACGAGAAACGACATACAAACTCACATATAGCACTCAAAAGCACATTCCTGGGCTCGTGAGATTCCTTCGTATCGAGATATTTACGCACGCAGCTGAACAGAAACAGGCCTCTCGGTGTGACAGACAGAAACCAGGTCTTTTCTCGTCATTTATCAAAACTATAAACCGGTTGTAGGGCGGAGCATGTAACATCACACGCAACATAAATGTGCAGAAGAAATGCAAGAAAAATCCCCCGTGACTTATGATAAAGGAGTTACTTGGTTTTGAGCAGATTCGATGTGAATGAGCAGACTCTGAACTTTGCAATATACGACCGGTTTATTCTCCAGGAAACATTTGGGTTTGGATTTTTTTACAGGTTTATAGCATCACCACAAAGTTTGGAGGTAAAAATATTCATTCAGTAAAAAGTAAGTGTGTATAAAATAAAGGTTAAATAAAGGTTAAATATATACCGGTAAATAAAATAAAATAAGCACTAGATAAGTGTAAGAATGTATCAAAGGACCACTTGAGCCACATATAATTGAATTATTAAATACAGGAGGCAAGAGGCAAAAAAAAAAAAAGAGAGAGAATAAAAAATAGGAAAGATATACTGACAATGATGTCAATAACATGACGAGGGGCGTATTTACCATTTTGGGGGCCCTAAGCAAAGGTAAGAAAAATCAGGAGAGGAAAATCCTCACTTTGTTCTAAAATCCGTGAGTTATTTGTGAAGATATTTGTGTATTTATGTTTTGTGATTAAAATCTGGATAGTTATTAAATACTTTACACAGTATAGTCAGATAAAAAAAGGGATGTAATATTTGGAAAATAGAAAATGTGGGAGATTGTGTTACAAAAAAGCACAGTCGTAAATTTCAAAGCTATGAACTTTGTTTGACCTGGACATCTGGCTGAGACTGAGACTTAACCGAGAATGTACTGACGTAAAGAAAAACTATATTACAGCGAACTAAAGAAGTCATCTATCACTGGACTGCTCCGGTCTTTGATCCCCTGCTCTCAGTAAAACCTCTCAGCGACAGACGGAGCAGTGACAGATGCATGACACAGTATCGACTGAACCGAGAGTGGCTTTTCAAAACGTGACACTAAGTCATTAAGACTATTTTTTATTTCTTTTTTTGATAGAAAGTAAAATAGTGTATTACGTCAAACTCCAGCCTTGTCTTTTCTTATGTTCTTATGTTACCCTGGTTTGTCAGTCTCGCGTGGCATAATTAGGCAAATTCATCAAAAGAAATCCACTCCGAACGGCTGAACAACCAAATTGTCAGGCTCTGTTTCAACTCAAAGAGTATTACAAAAAACATTAAAGGAACAAAACACACACAAAAAGTATCTTATCAGCTCCAATCCAGTATTTGATCTTGGCCCTTGTGAAGTTCACATTCCAGGAAAACCATTAAGTGAGTTATCTCTGTGCACTCACAGGCCACCGTAGAGTGGAGATTTGTGTTGAGTAAACAAGTCATCAGTCTGAAATGTGCTCCTTCCTTTTCCTTGGCTTCTCACGTGCCGTTATGTAATGTACGCTGCTTTCTATGGAGTCTGTACTATCAACACAACTTCAGGGTTAACCAGAGATATATTGTGTCATAAAATGAACAAGACTAAGTTCAGCACTGGCTGCATGGTTCAGGGTGATGCGGCACATTTCACTGTAAAAAGCCAAACCAGTAGTGTATTATTTGCCTAGTTATTTTAGATAATACATTTACATCAAAGTAAAAGATAGATTTTACCTGTTACCCTTTTTTACTAGTAAATAACATTATCTACAAATGCATAACAAAGTTTACCCAGTTATATTGGATTAGTGTGTACAGTGGTTGATAAGCGTCTTTACTTTAGTAAAGCAGCAGAAAATGACCCATCGCCCACTGCTTGTACCTAACTAATCTCATCTGGTCAGCTGACTGAGTAATTACTCAGTAATTACCATAATTAACCATAATTACTTTAGTATTACCCATTCACAAACACAGCACCTGAATGGAGCAGTGGCACCAGTGTTGGTCATCTTACTTCAAAAAAGTAATTAGTTACAGTTACAGATTACTTCTCCCAAAAAGTAATTGAGTTAGTAACTCAGTTATCACATTGTAAAAGTAACTCAGTTATGGGTATTACGTTCTATAACAGCCTTAAATATGAAGGAATAAAAACACTATATAGTATTTTAGAATCATTTGGTATTTATTTCAACTCAATAGATTTCAGTCTGCCATATGATATACATAGAAATAAAAACATATAAAAAATAAATATTGAAAATAAAATTCAATGGCAAAATTAAGTCACACAAATGTAAACCTGTGTAAAAAGAAACAAAGGGAGATCTGGACATTAAGTAGTGCAAATCTCTACCTGTAAATGATTGCACAATAAACCAAAAAGACATCCAACTCTCTCTGTAGATTAACATGTTGTTCATTCTCAAAGAAAATGAATAATACATTAATAATAAAATCGAGCGTTGCTTGTTTTAACAGTGGCTCTGTCTCCTTCACTGGAACTCACGCAGCTGCCTTTGGGGTTAGCAGCAGCAACAAGTGTCGTGTTAGCATGTGTTGATGTGAGGTGCTTCATAAGATTTGAGTTGCTTCAGGCAGTCTTTTTTCCTGGATACAGCATGTTACAGAAACATTCTTGCCTTTAATTTTAATTAACGAGAAGTAGTGCCGGTACTTCCAGTTCGAGAACGCCACCTTTGAATTTCCCCGGCTCCTCGCCATTGTCGCTGACACTGTCTTGTGTTTAGTGGTAGTCAGAGCGCGCAGTGAGACCGCGTGAGTCCAGATGCTTTTACTTCAACCTTTTTTTAAGATGTCCTGAATGACTGAGAACCTTCAGAGACTACCCATTCAGTAACATGTTAATACCACACTATTACAAGTCTGTTATCGAGCTGTAATGTAGAATGCTACCCAGAGGCGGACTGGGCCTGAAAAACAGCCCTGGACTTTGACCCAGTGCATTTTCGCGCAGACTCACACTTTAAAAATAGCATTGTATTCTAAGCATTTATAGTAACTATCTTAATCTACAATAACTGACATGAACAGTTTAAACAAAGATAGTCATAACATGAGTTGACCTATTATTTGATTGCCCTACGTTAGGTGTAAAATAAAATACTTTTTACACATCAACTTCAGAAATGCTTTACACGTGAGCTAAAGTCTAACTTAGGGGTTAAATTAAAAAAGTTAAAAAGGAGAACAATTAGGTTTTTACCAGGACCGTAAAAGTCTAAACCAGGACTAAACCTCTAAGCCAGACTGCCAGTAGTAAACCAGAACTACACACTGTGTCTAGATACTGTCTAAACTAGAGCTTCACAGTGGTTCACACATAAATGAAGAACAGCCTCTAAGCCTTTAACCAGAATGTGATTTTATATATTTATATAGATCTAGCTTAGATAGATTCATCTTCTAGCATAGACCTGGTTAAATCTTGGTCATTTTCAGTCTTGGCCATGCCTGGTTTAGCCCTAGTGTCCTAACAAAGCTCATATACGGTATTTATGATTTGGACCTGGTTTTGTAAGAAGCAAGAAGGTCCTGGGTTTGATTCCCAATGTAATAAACTTTAAAAAATCTTTAACACAATTGTTTTTTAGATATATAGCTTCGGTTTCTTTCTTGTGTGTTCCTGTTGCCTGTACTCACCACTTGTTCTGTACACGTTTCTAATTGATATAAATCTTCCTCTGGTTCTGTCCCAGAGACTGAGAAGTGCTGGACTGACTTAGACCTGTGCTCTCAGATTCACCCTGGTCCTGTGTAGTACTAGGCGTCAATGCGCTGCTGCTGCCAAATAGTGCTGTTATTTTTTACACTTTGAGGCCTCACTCAGAGATTTAAACTCTCTGTCTTTTTCTGCTCCTCATTTTTTTCTTTTGTTTTATTACTTTTTTATCTATAGCCAACAAATAAAAACAGGGCCACCTGGCTCTCGTCGTCAAAGCCGTGTTTAACTGCAACCTCTGCCTCTCATATTTCTCAATTCTCTCCAACTCCTGTTTAATAACTCAAGGCGGTTCTCTTCTTCTCTGTAGCTGCTGTGCTGTGTATTGGCGTATCTTTTAGAGGTGTGCAGATCGATACTAATATCGATACCAACGTTGGTATTGGTATTGATCGATACCAACGTGAAAATATCTATACTTAAGTTTCAGTTTCTCTAGTTTTGCGACTTGGCCGTGTTTGTCAAAATGCTGCTGCTGTCACAGAGCAGAGCAAGCTCTCAAGAGTGCTGCTCGTGCTCGACACTGCTCTCCTCCCCCTCTCCTGTGTTGTACTGTCACGTGACTCACCACTAGCGCTACCACCAGCAGTCAGTCAGAGAATTTGTTTTACATTTTTTATATTTATTTTGAAGTAAAACTTCGTGACTTTGTTTATTTAAGAAAAAAATCCTGAAAAGAAGTGCACTAAAGAGGAGAAATTTTTTTTGTTAACATGCTACTTGAAAAGAGAATTTTTTTTTACATTTTTTATATTTGTGAAGTAATCATTTTGTAACTTTGTTTATTTAAATAAAACAGAAGTAACCAAAAGTTGTTTCTGAACAAAAGCTTTTGTAGTACTGATTAATAACCCAAAATGCAAATCACAAAAACAAATTAAAAGTCATGAAAATTCATTTAGATTTAGGTTGAAGACGCATCCACCTTAATTATTAAAAAGTATCGGTATTGGTATCGGTATCGGCGATACTGGCCCTGTATTTACTTGGTATCGGATCGATACCAAATCTAGCGGTATCGCACACCTCTAGTATCTTTGTGCTCATAAGTTAAGCACAAAGATACGCCAAAATATTGAGTGTATAGTTGGTATGAGCCAGGGACATATTTCAGAGAATATGAATGACACGTTATAAGGCTTTTCTCTGTACTGTTTTGTATTGTAAGCAGGATGCTTTTGTGGCAATGTACATTTACATTTAGTCATTTAGCTGACGCTTTTATCCAAAGCGACTTACATTAAGGTTCCATTCACCAGTGTTACAGCTGGAACACCACTGTAGGCAAGGAGGGTTAAGTGTCTTGCCCAAGGACACAACGATAGTATAAACTGTGAGAAGAGCGGGAATCTTCCGGTTGAAGGACGACCGCTCTACCACTGAGCCACTGCGCCCCTGTAATGACTTCCTTCTGGCGACTCGACCATGCAGCCCATTTTTCTCCTCCTTATTGTGCATCTTGAAACAAGCACACCACCTTTTTTCAGAGAGTCCTGTATTTCAGCTGAAGTTATGTGGGTTTTTCTTTGCATCCCGAACAATTTTCCTGGCAGATGTGGCTGAAATCTTTGTTGGTCTACCTGACTATTTCATTTTCCACTTTTTTATTAGATTTTGAACACTGCTGATTAACATTCTCAATTCCTTGTATATCTTTTTATATCCCTTTCCTGTTTTATACCATTCAATTACCTTTTCCCACAGATCTTTTGACAACTCTTTTGCTTTCCCCATGACTCAGAATACAGAAATGTCAGTGCAGCACTGGATGAAAGATGCAAGGGTCTGTCAGGAGCCCAGAAACTCACTGACCTTTTATACACACACACTGATTACAATCAAACAAATCACAGGTTTGAATGGTTACCTTTAGTAGCCATTCAAACCAGTTTGTGTCGACTTGTGTGCATGTTATCAGGGCAAAATCAGACTACTAAACTTTTGATCAGGGTGATTTGGACAGTTTCTGTTGTCTTGTTTGCTTTTGTACAGATTATTTTCAACGATACAGAATTAGGTTCTTTACAAACAAAACGAAAACATATAAATTCACTGTTGTGGGACGTCTTGCTCTATATTTACATCAGGGTTTATTTTTTATAAACTGAATTGTCATTGAGGCTAATGAAGAAGTAAGAAGCCTCCAATTGACTCCCATTCACTTTGACTTTGCTTTATCATTAGTTATTTTATTTTGGTTAGCTTCAAAAGAAAGAAAAAAAAGAAACAACGAAAAGTAAATTATGGTGTAAACAATTATTTTTAGTATTATAAAGTTGAGTTAAGTTGCTTGACTGAAAAAGGTGTCGGCTTATGATTATTGCGCCAATCTTTTTTACATTTAACTTATCTTATAAACACACAACGCTATCATCATTCTAATATTTTGTAGACTTATTGTTATAAAATCTGTAAATGTTAAGCTTTAGGTCTTTGTTCTAATCAAGTCTCTGGATTTTCCCTGAGCAACATAAACTGTTGACAAAGGAGATATGGTATAGCGGTGATGCCTCTGGGGAAAGCTCTGAGTGAAACATGAGAAAGTGAGTATTCACAGACCAGACGAAGACTACGTAAACAGTTCTCATGCTCTCGTGTGAGAAGCCTGACATGTTACAGCTGAAGATAAATAAAGTGGACAGAATAATGGGTTGAATAATAGCAGGGTGAAGTTTATTAATTAGACACAGGCCCTTCTCAAACTTAGTTACGCTAGAGGATTAAATTTTATAATCAGAATCAAAAGGTCTGTTTAGTGTAGTGTGTTTTTATAAAGACCACACCAACAGAGAAAAAGAGTCCATTCTTACTGAAGCAGCACGGTACAGGTCGGCTCAGTACAAGTACGTTTTCATCACCAAAACGGTCTGAAAATCGGACCAATTTTTTTCTCTGCATACTAATACATTTCATCAAACTAAAGTTCAGAGCTGTCCAAAACTATACGTAAATGAATTGCCAATATTTATCTCCGTTTCAAATTGACTGTGTATGTTTTCCTTTTAAGTACTGTTTCTCTGTAAAAATATTTTCTGTTATATCAGCAGCCATTACTTCCTTATTAACATCACTGTTGGCCAATGGGAGCACTTCTTTTTCTGGAAGAGCGCTGTGATTGGCTTAGATAAAATGTATGGTGATCTCGTGATATCGCTTTGGCCATTTATATTGGGGGCGCAGTGGCTCAGTGGTAGAGTGGTTGTCCCTTAACCGGGAGGTTGGTGGTTCAATTCCTACTTACCGCACAGTTCATACTGTCGTTGTGTCCTTGGGCAAGACACTTAACCCACCTTGTCTCCAGTGGTGTTCCATCTGTGACACTGGTGAATGGAAGCTTAATGTAAGTCACTTTGAATAAAAGCGTCTGCTAAATGAATAAGTGTAAATGTATTGGATATTATAGCCACTGTGCCCACCTAAAAGCGGTGGGCACAGGTTTAAGGCTGCCCGCTTTTAGGAAGCGTGATATATAGTCCACATCTTCTCTGTTTTTCTCGATGCTGTGACGTTGTGCTCACATTACTCACGTTTGCTCGGACAGAGAGAGCTTTGAACCACTAACCGAGCTGCAGAGACCTGAACCCTGACTGTACAAGGCATAAACAGAATACACTTATTTTGTTGTTTGTAAACATTTCCTTTTTTTGTCAGTAGTTCTTGAAGGTTTGAGTTATTTTCTGTGTATTGAACACATTTTCCATAAATACATTAGTTTAAATACAATATACGTATGTATGTATGTATGTATGTATGTATGTATGTATAAAGATATTTGTGTATTTTAATGTTCATTTTTTTATTGTTTAATAACATTGTTTTTAAACAGGAAAAACATAAATATTAAAAAAATTTACCAATATGGAAAAACAGATTGTGATATTTTCTTTGGCCATTTTGCCAAGCTTTACATCTCAGTATCTGAAACTCCAATTTAAAGATAACGCTGTCCAGGACACAGCTCCGTGGAATCACAGCCTCTTAAAGATTATTAAACCAAGCTGAGCCTTACTGAGCCACCCGTGCCACTGCAGTGAAAACAAGGCTTTAGGGACTGATCTTCACACATACAGGTCAGGATGCTCGGAGTTTTAATTCTGCTCTTTTATTTGTTCTGTTACATTTAAAACTTGATGTACTTGACTGTGGAGCCTAGTCCAGCTCCAGTCCGACACACCTGCAGTAGCTATGAACTATATTAATGTGTGTTAGCTCCATTTGTTTTAGTGTGGACTCTGTTTGAGATATAAAACTGACTAGACCGATTAAAAGTGCTAAAAAGTAGAACTATAAAACAACAATATCCTGGAGGCTGTGTTTTTGTCATGATTGAATGAGCGTGACTGTTCAACCACAAATCCTCTTCTGAAGTCCGACCATGTGTAACCCTTCAAACCCACCCAATTCACCAGCTCCAGAACGCTCTGCCAAAAACACTGCAGCGCTGTCTAATGTTTGTGGATGAAGTAGTAAGTCTTTGTGAACTTTCTAATAACTCTCAACATTTGGGAGTATTGTCCCAAAGGCTGAGCGGCCGCTCCAAAACAAACAGAAAACTGTTGCTTGCAGTGATTAACCACTTGACTCATTCATCAAGCTCTTGAGTCCATTGAAGCACCTCTGTCTCGGGTGAATTTTTGAAGCCTCTCACTGCCACTACACTCACTGTGGGAGCCACTTAATGGATCAAAACCTGAGGGGGCCACTCAGGGGCCTTCTGTTGGGCCGGGGCCAGTGGGAACAGAGCAGAGAGATGTACAGTATGTGGTGGTCACATGGTGATATGGTAAATACAAAGCCTGCAGGGGTCAGGCTAAAGATGGAAAGACAATGTGCAGCATTTGTCGAAGCAACATGAGACAGTTTACAGAGCTCCACAGACAAATTATCCCTGTCTGGATAAATAACCACTCAACTCCTTAGTCTATTTTGGGCATCTTCTTTAAAAAATATTGTTTGTCCATTCTTTTTTAAATATCATGATGTTCTCATTGGTCAAGTGCCCCCAACGTTTGTGAGTGTAATTGGAAACTCAAGGCTCAAAGGGTCCCAAGCCTGGATAAACAGAGAGGGAAACTTTTAATTAATAACGTGTGGTGCATGTGCAGTAGGGATATTAACGTTATTGTGGTGGTTAAATAACATAAGCTGCATGTAAAATGTTAAATTTGACGAGTGTAAATTTGTGTCTCTTCTCTAAAAAGCGTGGAATAAAAAGACAAAAATGTCTTGCTCAAGTGACTGGGTAGTTAGCCCATTGTGAAGTTATGGCAGGTTAATTTCCTCAGTAATAGCAGAAGTATATAAATATGGACCCACATCAGAAAGTAGTTATAGAAAAAGAAAACACTGAAGCCATCTAAATCAAAATATGTGTCATTTCTTAGAAGTACATATTGTAGAAATATAAGTGTTTAAAATTTATGTTTCACTGACAGTATTTACAGCAGTACATTTTTTAGTCTTTGTGTCATTGCTCCTGTCTGCTTCTCCAAACGGAGTGTGCTAAAGTGTACTGTAAAGAATAAAGAAATTAGCTCTCCACAAAAAAAACACATTTACAATCTACTGAACTATCCCTTTAAACAAAATAATGCTTATCTTATGTTAATTATGGACTTTCAATTTCAATTATTTCTAGGTTAATAGTCTGAGTCTGACCCTGAACATCAACAAACAAGTATCTGACAGTGAATTATGAACGGGAAGAGGCAGTCATTAGGCCTTTCTCTCATGTCTCTCACTGTCATTACTCTGTGTTTGGCTTTGTCGCTTTGCAGAAAGGAAACCCATCCCCACTAGACCAAAGTCCGACGGGGCAGGAGGAGGTAGTGTGTGCGCACTGTTCGGGCCTCTGTCTCTTCTGCATCGTCATTGGCCGTTACAAAAACCACATCAGTTTAAAACCGGCCTGCACTTTCTCGTTTTGCTTCACACACACACACACACCACAGAAAGACAGACAGGGAGGGAAACCCGAGCGTGTGTGTAGAGTAGAGATACAGCCGCTCTCAGGATGCCTGCGTACGCCACCAACATGAGGCTCAAGTTCCCTATTTTGGCCCTGGTTTTGGAGATTATTACCATCATCTTGTTTGCAGTGTTTGTGGTCTACGACGACGGGAAGAGCAGCCACGGACATGACAATGACCACTCCAACAACACACATCATGAGGCTGCTCCTATGGAGTTATACCCAAGTAAGAGTGGTTTTGGTCTGCGATAAACCTCAATAAAACATCATGAAAATATGACATAATGTATTTTAATTGGAAAGAAATGATCCTTGTCAGTTTCATACCAATTAAAGCAACACTAGGTAACTTTACAGGTCATATAGAAGACAAATGATGGGGCAAAATTCACATAGGTCTTACATTTTCGTAAATATATATAAAAAATATATCCTACTAATGTAAATTTGCATTGCTGTAACATGTTCTGGCTCACACAGTGTTGTCTTAATAAGGGGCTGTAACTTTAAAAACAAGTTGATGCAAGTGCAAAAGAGTAATTGATTGTTTAAGCCAATTAAAGAAGGGCTAGGCAATATTAAATACTGCACAGTGTGTTGTAGATAAAAGGTATTACAGAGATTTTGGAATGTGATGAACTTCAATAAAACCTTTTGGGGAAAAAAATTAAGTTGGGACTATCTTAAGCTTCATGGCTACTGGATAAAAGACAACCCCATAAGAGGCCAATTGGGCACACGTTGGGTAGTTCAAGGTTTCAAAGGTTTATATACAAGATATTTAAAGGAGGGGTAGTCTCCGGACTTCTTTGTATGCATTCATAGGGGCAGTATATTGTATTTTGTAACATTTTATAATCAATTATTATTTGAGTAAAATATGTTTAGATGACAGTACCTCTGATCTTCTTCATCTTTATTATCAGTTTATGACTATTATAACAGCCTATAACAGTTTTAATTCAACTAATAAGAAGCTAATTGTTGGAGTTACCTCCAACGTTACATATCGCCAAAGAGGAGGAGTTATAACAAAAGGACATATTTTTACTTTATTAGCTTCTCTGTTTGAGAATACTTATAAAACCCACATATTCTAGTCTTTAGTTTCTTCCAGTGGCTTTCTGTCTCTAGAATGTGTTCAATACTAGACTATAGACTATTGATAGTTCCACTTTTTCCTTTTTTTTCACAAGCTCAAAGCAGATGAACATTTCTCACAGCTCTGCTTCAATGTTCAACCTTTTGTCCAGTTACTATAGTTTTATTTAGTTTTGAATTATATTGTCGTTTAATGACAAATATACAATAGACGAAGATCTATTTTTTTGTTGCATATTGAGGATTTTCTCTGTGATCTTGATCTTTAACCAATTACCTCGAACAGAAATAGAATAGAATTTGGAGGCTGTTGCCGTAGTTTATCTGGTGAATTTAATTACACACAGAGTCACAGAGTCACACAGAGTCACACAGAGTCACGGGGGTTTCATTTTTGTCCGTCACAAAGTTGTCTGCAGCTGGGGGTTCACAGCAGCCTGAGGTCAAAGTGTCAAGGCTCTAACTGAGATGTTCAAAGGTGTTTTTTATACAAGTCTTTAAAGTCTTACCCAACCACAAACAGACTGTGACAGTGTCAAAAAATAAAAGTGGTGTCATGTTTAAAATGTGAAAAAATCAGACTAACATTCATACTTTGTCTGTGCACGAGTAATACCTTTTCAAAGCTGCTGGGAGATTACATTAGTGCACTGGTAACTGAATTTGCAGATGACTGGGCGTGGCAGGTGTGACCCAAAAGATTAGGTTGGCACAGACAGCAACAAGACAAAACATGTTGAAGCCATTTACGTGGCATGATTTTGCTGAAATATGTCGCCAAAAGTGTGGATTTTATTTTAAATATCTTGCATTTTTGGAAAAGTTTAATGTCCAATCACATAATAAAGCAAAGATTGTATTTGGTGCAATTTTAAAGGTGCAAAGTGTTGTTTCTGGTGGTGACATTTCAGACTGTAGTTTTATGAACATATCCAATTTAAAACATCTGAAAATGAGTTGGAGACAGAGTTAGTCCAGACTTAGACCAGGTCCAGACTCAAGGAGGTCAGTGTTTGAAGGAGACAGAGTTAGTCCAGACTTAGACCAGGTCCAGACTCAAGGAGGTCAGTGTTTGAAGGAGACAGAGTTAGTCCAGACTTAGACCAGGTCCAGACTCAAGGAGGTCAGTGTTTGAAGGAGACAGAGTTAGTCCGGTCTTAGACCAGGTCCAGACTCATGGTTTTAACTGAAAAAAACGTTAAGGATCCATTTAGCTGTGTGCTTCTCCATTTGCAGTGCTCAGTTTGTCCACTATGGGCTGCTCTACAGGAACATGAAGTACTGTGTAGCTTTTCCAAGACAAGTTAATCTAAAGAGTGTTGTTTTAAGTTAAGAAAAGTAAAAGTATTGGTTTAAAAAACACTTTAATCTTCATCTGAAACTCATGTGTGGAATATAAACATCAAAGCGGTGACATTTATTGCTTTAGCCTTTTTGCTCAAATCATAATTTATCTGAGTGCGCCCCTCCTCACAGATACAGACTCCACTCTATTGCCTTTCCTCAGGGATCCTCTCGTTAGATGATTACTGAGTTATTTAACATCTGGGCGTGGTGCCAGTCTCTGTGGCTGCTTTCCAAACGCTGTCTCCCAGTTATTGTAGTTATGAGTCTCTGCTTCAAACATAGAGCATCAAAAATCTGAGTCACGTCATGGGCTTCAAGGGAAAAAGGGCTATTCCAAATCCTACTGTGATAAAAATATATAGCACAGAAAAGTGGACGTTAAGATCTAGCATCTATAATATGCCATTTTCCTACATTTTAGTGATTTAGATCTTATTTTATTCATACACAATGTATACAAACCTTATTTTGTTTGCATTTGCATTTTGGTTTACATTTTGGTTGCATTTTTCTATAAACACTGTAATTCCCCCCACCCCACCCCACCCCCCCATGACACACTTGAAAATCATTGAGCCATGTTTGAACGCACTCAGCCAATAAGAAGAGAGTTTAGAAGGACCAGAATAAAGAAGATACAGAAATTCTCATTGACCAATCAGAGAACAGGGGGTTTTGCAGGGGAGAGGCCTTAAAGGGACAGATGCCAAAAAACAAAGCATTTTTTTCTCAGATACTGGTGATGTAATTAAAAACTTTAAACTATATTAGTATCTTGAAAACAGCAGTCATGTTGGTTGTTATAAAAAATGTTTTAGACAAATTAACTAGCTAACATTATCGGAAAAACTACTAGATTTATGTCAATATATAATTTTTAAATAAACCCTTCAACAAAGGACGTCAACAAAAATGGCACACCCCTAACAGTGACAGTTTTACATTCATTTTAATGAAAGAGCAAACAAAAACTTGTAAATAAAATGCTTTTAGACGACAAAATGACAAATGGTTGTTTTCTAGGAGAACGTTGCAACAGTGTTAGATTTTTGTATTTTTCCCAAATAAATTAGGCGACTAAAAACTTACCTATGTACTACGTATATACCCACTCACTAACAGCACATGGACCTGACAAACTTATTAAAGTAGGATTCGTGATACTTTGAAAACTGTTGTGGTACACTATGCCTTCTGTACTTATCCAGCGTAACATTTGATTTCAGTGACTTTTAGCATGTAGCCTTTAGCTTTTGTAGCGCTAACTGCCATGATTTTAAAAAGTAAAAAAGAAAAAGCTAAATATGGAGTCAGTCTCTGATGTTCTCTCCTGAGCCTCTGACATTTAACGTGTTGTCTGTTGGGGACATTTGCACCATCTTGTTTTTGCACAATTTGCGATTTTTGGAGCTAATGCTAATTCTGCCACTGAAAATATATGTACTGTTCAGTCCTAATATATACCACTAACAGGTTGTGTTACTAAAAGGGCTTTATGATTTATGGTAAAATGTTTTTTTAATGCTGATGGCTGTTTCTAATAATATTTTAGTCTATGATAACCTGAATTATCATAATTCTTCACAGACAGGTTTCTTTTCCTTAAAAAAGCTTCAAGGATCTGAACTAAATCAGATTTTTTAAAGTCACTGCTGCTTGAAATGCCTATGCTCACATCGTAATCAACTCAAACTCTTCACTATTTGCAAAAGCTCAACTTGTCCAAACTCAAACTCGGTTTACTCAGCGGACGGTTCAAAGACATGTGACGCCGACAGATTGGTTATGAGACACTAAATATACTGTACCAGAGATAAGAGATAAAACAGAGAGATAAGGAACAGTTTGGACGGACACAGGCCTCTCAGAATCAATATTTTTTCCAAAAAACGTGTAAATGATTGAAGAGGTCTAAGATGTAAATGTGTAGTGAGTCTAAATAACAGTAGTCATCTGGACAATGTGCTACTGTGCAGTTCTTTAGTATTGCACAACCCCAACAAGTCTGTTTTATGCAGAAATTATTGCAAATACAACAAGTAGTTTCAATAAATAAATATAACCAGCATAAGCCGAGATTCAAATGTAGTATTAAATGTAGTATTCAAAGGAGTATTACTAAGCTCTAAAAATGTAAGATACAGACGTACAGTAGTAAGTAAAAGTCAAAATTTGTTTGTTTAAAAGGGCTACAGACCTCAGGGGGAAGGAGAGCTATCGTACAGCCCTAAAGCCCCCTTCTGAAGGTAGCATCTTATATTCAGAATGCAGAATGTAATGAGGGGTCTTTGAATCATTGTCTCTGTGTGACAGCTGTTCTTTCATAGATTGACTGCAGAAAGTCTTGTTCATCCAATCACACTAAAGTCTTTCAAGTACCATGCTAGTTCTTTTTGTGGAAGTCAAGTCATCCAAGTGCAGATTTACAAGTGCATTTTTACAGTCCTAAACAAAAGACAATGCAATTCTGAATTTAAGTCAAATGTTAATAAGACAACTGTAAATGACAGGAGTGTCCAAACGTTTTGCAAACAGGTCTGATGAAAGGAACATTTCCAAAGTCTCGTCTGATTTGATTCTTATTCCACAAGTACAGGTTTCAGTTGGATTTGAACAGGTTTTAGTTGGATCTGAACCTGTAGCTATGAAGCTGCTGTTGTTTGGGCCATAAAAAATACATTTATCCCTGAAGCTGAGGGCCACAGAAACTCTTGTGCTGAGATCTAACACCACACATGCTAAATACACCGTATATAATATTTATTAACACAAATTAATATTATCTTGATGTAAAATGTCCCCAAGTGAAGAGTTCTAATGTTTTTACAACTGCAGCCCCGACTTAATAAAGGTCATAGGTTTGTTTGTCCTGAGACTCTTACCTTAATGTGACGGGAAAAGGAAATGAAACCTATTGTTCCATAGCCTCCACCTTAAATGAATTTTCCAAATGAGGAGCTCATCACAACCGTGAGCTTCAGGGGAAACAGGAATCCTACTTCCTGCTTCTTTGACTCCTGGAAAGAATGGACAGTTGTGAAGGGGATTTTTAATTAACAATGTTTTTGTTGGAGGTGATATATACAGCATCTACAATTTCATCAACAGTTTCATTAAAGTAAAGCTCCCTGATGTGGAGGTGCGCCCTGGATGTGCAGAGCATCAGCGCCCTATCCCCTGGTGGTAACAGAGACAGAGCCATGACACTGACAGAACAGAAAGATCTTACGTTACAGCCTCTTGTTTTACAAACTTTGTTCATGTAGTACGAGTAAGACATTATACATATTGATTTTCTGAGCAGAGTGGTCGGCCTCGCAGCAAGAGGTTTGTGGGATTGATTCCCAAGCTGTTCAACTGGGTCTGGCCAGTGTAGGGGTGCCCAAAGTGCTGCCCGGGGGCCAGGATTGGGCCGCCAAGGGGTTGGATTTGGCCCACCAGTGGCCAGTTGCAGATCAGATTTAATCTGTATTAATGGTCGAGCATACTTAACCATTTGTAATGGCCTATTGCATTAAAGAGAAACCATGTCTTATTTTAAAAAAATACAATTGAGGTAGGTTTGTGCATGTGTGCACTTTATAAGTCCACAACTAGTGGGATTTTTGAAAAGGCTGAGTCAAACAACACAAGTTTGAGTCAAACAGGTTAAGTTTGCAGGACTCCAAAAAGGCGCTCCCTCGTCAAAACAAAACAAAAACTTTCAATTACATGCAAACAAATTTTGTGCTTGGCTCGTGACCCACTAATATATTTCTGTTTCGGCCTTCCAAGAGAAAAGGTTTGTAAGGAAAGAAAGAATGTCAGGTCATTGTCCAGTGCCATCTTTGTGAATGGTCCACTCGCTGTCACTTCTTTTAGATTTATCGAGGTCACATGTTCTTAATAGAAAACGCAATAGCCTTGTTTTTCCCAGAACCCATTTGTCCTGTGAACAAATTGCTTTAGTGGTGAACATGTCACATCTGAGAATACGGCTCCAGTGGACTCACAAGAAGTCAGGTCGATAAAAGAGTCAAACAACCACAAATAGAACGCTACACTGGTCACTTTTAATGCAGCAGCGTGTTATAAAAGAACTGAACTGGCAAAAGATTAAAGGTGAAGGAGTTAAATGCATTAGACTCTTGTTTCTACAGAAATTGCTTTTACTCAATTGTCTTGTTTGTTTCTTTGTGTGAATGTGTTGTTTTATATGCTTCATTTGTATTGTACACCTTTTTTGTAAAGCACCTAAAGATTGAAGTTATTGTTGGATAAACCAGTTGTGGTTTTGTACTACAGCACTAGTCTGTAGAATAATAGTATTTTTTTGTCTACAAAGATTAACGCCCAATATATTGGAATGTATCATACAATATCAACAAGCGCAAAAAAATACTTGTATCTACTTCTGCGTGACAGACCAATCTTAACCTTAAATAAAATTGTTACAACAAAACAATTACCAATGAAACCAGTGGAAATTACATTAGAAACTTAAATCACTCTGCTAGGTTACAGCATTTATTGTGTTTTCTATTCCTATATATTATTGTTTACTCGACAATGTATCAAAGGAAAAAGCCGCTTCATTTTGTTAGGCCAGTCAAACATATGTAATACTTCTAACATTTATTTAAAAAAAACTTCCATTTTTCATTTATGTTGTTATTTAATGTGTCTATATCCAAACCTCTGTCCTGTGTCTGCAGTGTTCCAGGACGTCCACGTCATGATCTTCATCGGCTTCGGGTTCTGATGACGTTCCTGAAGAGGTACGGCTTCAGCAGCGTCGGCCTGAACCTGCTGCTGGCTGCCTTCGGTCTGCAGTGGGGCCTCCTCATGCAGGGCATCTGGCACCTGGACGACGGCAAGATCAAAGTCAGCATCTTCAAGTACGACACAGTAACAACACCTACTAAAACCTGGTCTAATCCAACTAAAACCTGGTCTAATCCAACTAAAACCTGGTCTAATCCAACTAAAACCTGGTCTAATCCAACTAAAACCTGTTCAAATCCAACTAAAACCTGGTCTAATCCAACTAAAACCTGGTCTAATCCAACTAAAACCTGGTCTAATCCAACTAAAACCTGGTCTAATCACACTAAAACCTGGTCTAATCCAACTAAAACCTGTTCAAATCCAACTAAAACCTGGTCTAATCCAACTAAAACCTGGTCTAATCCAACTAAAACCTGGTCTAATCCAACTAAAACCTGGTCTAATCCAACTAAAACCTGTTCAAATCCAACTAAAACCTGGTCTAATCCAACTAAAACCTAATCTAATCCAACTAAAACCTGGTCTAATCCAACTAAAACCTGGTCTAATCCAACTAAAACCTGGTCTAATCCAACTAAAACCTGGTCTAATCCAACTAAAACCTGTTCAAATCCAACTAAAACCTGGTCTAATCCAACTAAAACCTGGTCTACTCCAACTTAAACCTGTTCAAATCCAACTGAAACCTGTTCAATTTAGACTAAAACCAAAAACTAAAAATCTATTCTCTAATCTGTCATTTTATTCCTCTTTTTCCAGAATAATTAATGCCGACTTCAGCACAGCCACAGTCCTGATCTCTTTTGGAGCTGTTCTGGGTAAAACCAGCCCCGTGCAGCTCCTAATCATGACCATCCTCGAGATCACCATCTTCTCCATCAACGAGCACCTGGTGGCCAACGTCCTGAAGGTGACCTACCCGTGACTAAATCCTATGTTTTTACACTAATATAGTTTTATATATAAGTCTGTGGGTCGATAATGTGTTGTATTTTAACGCTCAGGCGAATGATGTTGGAGCTTCAATGATCATTCACGCCTACGGAGCGTACTTTGGACTCGCTGTGGCTCGAGTGCTGTACAGACCTGGACTAAGAAATGGACACGACAACGACGGGCTCTGTGTATCACTCGGATATGTTTGCTATGATCGGTAAGAGTTAGTCTTGTTGTTGAAAAACGTGTATTATTGTGGAATAAGGTTGAGAAAAACAACAGATGTCTTTAGGTGATTTATTTAAGTAAAAAGGAAAAAAGAGTTCAGAGTCATCTTTTGTACAAAAGGAGGAGTGGATATACAAGTGTGTGTGTCCAGAGTTACATGAACAATCCCAATGATAAGTAGACTGTAGAATTTATACTGAAATCACAGCAGATAAAAAAAGAGGAGAAAAAGAAACACTGGTTCCCAGAGAGTGAGCCGTCTGACATGAATCAGCATTTTACTGGTTTTCCCAGAAAACAGAGTTGTCTCGTGACAATTGTGGCAATTTGAGAAGAGTACGCACAGATTGTCCTGCGCATATCATTCTGCTGCGTTCAAGGACCGCACAAATAAGTAACAAGTCTATTGTTGTTTTGTAGTAAAGACAGCACTGACCGAGACCAGAGAGAATCAAGACCGAGTAAAGACCGAATCAGAACCTACGGAAGTCAGTGTTTGAAGGAGACAGAGTTAGTCCGGTCTTAGACCAGGTCCAGTCTTAGACCAGGTCCAGACTCACGGAGGTCAGTGTTTAATGAAGGAGACAGAGTTAGTCCAGTCTTAGACCAGGTCCAGTCTTAGACCAGGTCCAGACTCACGGAGGTCAGTGTTTAATGAAGGAGACAGAGTTAGTCCAGACTTAGACCAGGTCCAGACTCATGGAGGTCAGTGTTTGAAGGAGACAGAGTTAGTCCAGTCTTAGACCAGGTCCAGACTCACGGAGGTCAGTGTTTGATGAAGGAGACAGAGTTAGTCCAGTCTTAGACCAGGTCCAGACTCATGGAGGTCAGTGTTTGAAGGAGACAGAGTTAGAACAAGATTTTAATTAATTATAAAATTATTGCGGTTTTCATTCAGTCCCAACAACAGACAAAAATACCATTTGTGGTCTTGGTTGGTCTTGGCTGTTCTCGGACACCAAGACCAGCAAGTCCAAGTAAAAATGAGTTTGAGACCATGACAAGACCAACTGCTTTACAAAATAGTCTTAGGCCCAAGACCAGTCTTGAGTTCAACAACACTAGTCTATTGGTCATTGTCTTATTGTTAAGTCTCTTGTGAAATTACAAAAAAAGAATTGTAAATATATATAATACACAAGTTAAAGGCATAATCAGACCGCCTTTTCTCCTCTTTATCGCTCAGTGAATGAGGATAAAGCCAAATCCAGGTCTACCTTACCTTTAGAACAAATTTTAACCATGTGTCGTCTACATTGAGCTGTGATTGGCTGAGTTCTATGCACCAAAAAAGATGAATAAAAGAAAACTGTAAAATGCATGCAGAAGTTGGAATATTTAGATATATATTCACCTCCATATTGCTCAAGACCAATGATTCTTAAACCTATTTTCATGGGGTACCACCACTAACAAATATATTTTGATACTAACTGACCATAAGATTACTGAAGTGAAATCCTTATATATACAGTATATACATTAATTTAACACTCTATTTCCAAAAGCCAAATCAATTGCGACCTTCTGTGCAAACAATGGTTTCAGGGCTTTTCTAAATGCACATCTATTGCCCCCTAGTGGACACAGCATGTATATTAAGACGAAAGATATTTTAAGTAAAGTGTAGTGAGTTGAGGGAAACAAAAAACCCATGAACTATAAAAAAGTACAGAAAAGGCCAGACAACAGCCACTTTGAGATTAGGTTTGACATTTAAAATAACCCAAAGGGACATATAAGTCCAACTAAACTGAGACAAAACAACTACCGACAGAACTAGATCGTTGGGCTACAAAAACAAAGTGTTGATTCAACTCAACAGAAATCAATTTCCACAGTCTCATTAACTCTAGAACATTATTACCATTTAACATCACTAGATTCAGAGGAATTATGTCTAAACCTGAGACTTTTCTACACATTTCTCTCCAGCAAGACTTAAGATACCTTTAGTTTATCACAAGAACTGCTCCTCAGTTCCTCCTGACCAAAACCAAAAGTACCACCACATTAGTCCCGTTCTAAAATCTCTGCACTAACTTCCTGTCACTCAGAGAAAAGCCCTGCTGCTTCTGTAAAATGTGTTTCAGTTTCATGCAGTAAAGCTATGACAGTGTATAAATAGTTTTTTTATAAATATGGTTGTCCGTCTCTCTTACAGGAACCGTGTTCTTGTGGATGTTCTGGCCCAGTTTTAACTCGGCCATCGCTGACCCGGGCCTGACTCAGCTCACGGCCGTCATCAACACCTACCTGTCTCTGGCGGCCTGTGTGCTCTCTGCCTACGCCGTGTCCAGCCTCGTCGAGCACAAGGGCAAGCTGGACATGGTCAGTCAAAACCAGCTTTCAACCAGCTTCAGACTCAATTCTATTGTGAAACCCAATGTGTTTTACTCTTACAGACTCATTTTCTAGACACTTCCAATACAGTTCTATCTTAATCAATGACATGTTTGAGTAATGACTGTATTTCTTTCTTGAATTGAATTAAATGTAACGCAGTCTCACAGAGCAGCCACATGGGACAGGGACTGTAGGAAAGTGGAACATAACATAAAATAGAAAATTTCTGAAACAAAAAATTGACATATATGACATAATTTTTATAGAAGCCCAATGTCCTGATTTCACCTTTTGTAAAATAAGTATTGACTAATGCCTTTTTGGCGACATCTATTGAAAGTGCAGCTTGCAATTCCACACCTCCTCCTTTCCTAAGCATGTGAACAGCTATGGTAGCCCTGGAGGGACATGCTGGTCTGATGCTAGTTTTAGTTGAAAAATTGGAAACAAAATCAATTTAGCTAAATGCAGATAAGTGTGCTTAAATAGAAACATGAAGGTGCTTCTCCTTCAGCAGTGCTTAGTTTGTCCTCTCTGGGCTCTTGTAAAAAGTAACATAACTTCTACTTTTTATTAAGATAGACAAATGCAAAAAGTGTTACGTAACTGCTGCATTTTATTTCCATTTAATCATTCAAATATTCAAACATATACTACAGTTTTTTTACATAATGTATGGTCTTTTCCCAGATACAGACTAGAATTAAGCTGTACTATTTAAGAAGTGTTGTTCGATGATAATGTACACATATTAAACTCTTTACCTGACTGTATTTTCCGCAGGTGCACATCCAGAACGCGACGTTGGCCGGGGGCGTTGCCGTGGGAACCTGCGCCGACATGAACATCGGTCCTTTCGGGGCGATGCTCATCGGATTTATCGCCGGCATCATCTCGACTCTGGGCTTCAAGTATCTGACAGTGAGTGGACAAAACCAACACTGAATTATAAAGTGGAATAATGCTATTTACGCTTGCATTGTAGATAAAGTAAGTATATAGGCCCACATCCAAAACTCTCAGTGGTTGTTAACTTTATGTGTAGAAACATTTTTCAGGACCTGGGCGTGAACTGGTCTGCAGAGGGAAATGTACATATTTTGCCTCATTTATTGAATTTCAAGCAGAAAATGGGGATAAAATTAATTATAAAAATGCAGCAAAATTCTAAATGTTTTTACTCAATGTGGTGGTTTATAATTTTTTCAAAAATTTTGATATGTTAAATTTAGGGCATGCTATTTATTTGCTATAAATTTTGACAATGCCCTCTGAACTAATTTATTGATTTGCAATGCAATTCTTTTTGTTTTTGTTTCATATTTATTTATTTTCATTGCATACTCACTTTTTCCTACACTAAATATGACACCACATACACAATATGCAGATAATAACGCAATGAAATCAATGTTGGTACTACTTTTTGACACCATCAATGCCCCAACCCCCACTCATTAAATAAAAACAGTGACAGTGTATTCAAATTTAACAGGTTTTGTTGACAATTATTGTATATTTGGTAGTTTTGAGCAGAATTTTTGCAGAAAAAAATATGGATTTATGATGATTTTATAGCAAGTAAGTTAGAGCAGTCTACAGGGGTTAAATCATAAATGCACTTATATAAATGTGATTAAACTATTCTTTTGTGTATTTAACGTGTTGTTATCGCTCTCATGCTCCTAAACCTAAGATCTAATAAACAATTGTGTAGGAAAAAAAATAATATACATTGATGACGGCCCTTTGTCCATCCTGGGATTTATGCCTACAGTATCTTTTACCCATTACAATTAAGATTTTTGACTCTCGCAGCCCATCCTGGCGTCCAACCTGGGCATCCAAGACACCTGCGGGGTCCACAATCTGCACGGCATGCCCGGCATCCTCGGAGGTATAGCTGGCATCGCGGCTGTAGCGCTGGGTAAAAAGGAAGGGTGAGTGTTTATTATTTATTTTAACATTACACACATGTACACATTACACTAAAACCTGCTTGTGAGTTTTACATGTCTTTTCTCTTCAGTGGAGACGCCTCCATGCAAGCCGCCGCCCTGGCCTCGTCCCTGGGGTTCGCTCTGGTCGGTGGAGCCGTCACAGGTGAGCGAATTAAAACGACAGCTTCAGAGAAAGGTCTTTGTAACGAGCTGCAGACATCACATTAACCAGAAACTGAAGGATAAATGTTATGTCTGCAGGTTTAGTAATGAAGCTGCCCTTCTGGGGACAGCCTCCGGACCAGAACTGCTTTGACGACTCTCTTTACTGGGAGGTAAGAAAAACTGTAAAACTGTAAAATATAGTAAATATGTCTCTTTACATAGTACTGTTTGGCAAATGAATAAACACTGGGGTTGTGTGTGTTCAACTTTAAAAAGGGAGATATGAGGCCACCTATGCTACGTAGGAATATAAGAATTCTATGTAATAATCTATACTAACATTAGAATTAAAATGAAAAATAAAATCTGTAGATATTTTTTACGATGGTAGTCACTGGGCGATGAAAGGTTTACTGCTGTAAAAGAGCTGGTTTATGTTTTCTTTTAAGTCTTGTCAGTTTTGATCAGCTGCCTTCTGCTCACTCCTATACAGAAAACATATGCAGCATAAAAAAGTGACTATAATAATGCCATATATTGGCCTTAATGCAAATCATTCAGTGCTTATAACAATTTAAGGTAATAGCAGACAACATTATTCTCTCACTGTAAACAACATGCAAAAAAGATCCTTATGAAGTACATAATATTAGGGGATCAGCAGCATATAACTATTTTTACATAAACTCTGTGTCATAGAGCCTTTTATATTTCTCTCTCTCTTTGTGTCACAGAATAAAGGTTATTCATTACGGCTGCATTTACATCGTATGTGTGTGTCTCACTGCTCGATGCCTGTGTTTTTTCCAGGTTCCCGCGGAGGAGGTGGAGAGCGAGGAGGGCCTGGCTCACGCCGATCACTCCAAGAATAAAGCAGAGGCTTAAACAGCTGCCCTCAGTCTGACATCACAAAAAACAAGTGGATTATTAGAAAAACATGACAAAAGAAGTACTAACACAAATGTAAAAGTGACTGGGGTGAATGAAAATGATCAGTTAATGCCTTAAAGACGTTTGGGGTGTTTTAATGTTTTAATCAGGGTTCCTGCTCATATTTTAAGACATTTCTAGGACTTTAAAGCAGGATTTTCTCATAAATGCTTGTTTAATTCACAGAAAACACAGATTATTCCTCAGTTTTGCAGCAAAGCTCATGTAAAGTCATTACCTCTTTTACTACGGCAGCCTTTAAGGGTCAAACACAAACTTGGGAACCCCCTAAATACGCAATTACTTTCAAAATACACCAAAGAAATCTAACTTTAAAAACTCACTGCTTTTTCCTTATTTCGATTTATATTATAAACCTCATTTAAGCATGTTTAGTCATTTAGCTGAGTGTATTTTCTTATTTTTTTGGAGTAGTGTCTGTGCAGAGGCTCATATTCATGCTGCCTCTTACCTCACTGGAGCCCAGTCCTATTCTACGAGGAGCCAGAGCCGGGTCAGGGATAGTCACAGGAAGCTTTTTTATTTTTTATGGACCTTTGCTTGGATATAAAGCAGCTTGTATGCATTTTTTTTAATCAACATTTGGGCAGCTGTAGGTGTTTTTAATGGAAGCTGGTTGGTGCCACTGTGAAGAGAAATATAAAAGCCCATTCTGTCACAGTAATGGGAAGCCTTTCATTACTGAACCTCTCTGAAGTTGATGGCTTATTGTTTTGTCTGGGCTTTAACACACAGTTGTAAATAGGTGACTCCTCCTCTGTTTAATAAGAGCTCTTCTTTCACTCCACATTCAAACCATTGGAACTGCTTCACATACATACATAGTCTGTTCTACAGCACAGGATTTGAAAACTCCTAAATATCTTGAGAATACAGCAAGGTTTAAAAAACATGGCATGACAAAAAAAAATAAGGGACAAAGGTCTAATAGGTATATTGTTTTGATGTTTGCTGCAACAAAAACAGGGGACACTAGGGACGTGGTCTGTTCAAAATTTGGGACATAGTATGAGTGTTTTTGTGATATTTGTTGGGACATGGGACAGGGAGAGTGGAAGTAGGACAGCCCCCATAAAATCAATAGGACACATGGTCACCCTATCATTAGTTCATTTAGCATCAGTTAGCTTAGCCACACATGAAAAAGTGAATAACTAAACCAAATGCTTCCATTCTAAGACAATATGTCTAAGACTCTGTCAATCATTTATCATTATTTCGTAAAAGCTTATGATATTTTGACAAAATGGCTGATTCTTTTCTTTCATTGCAGTGGCAGAAACTAGCATCCTTTAAGTTTTATGAACAACACCTTTGAACAAGCTGAGGTCTTTTCTTTTTTTCTCTTCTATATCCATCCAGTGTATTCTAACCTGTACAGTTACGAGTGACACGGTCAGTTCGGTCCAAGCCCTGCGCTGTTTCAGATCGATGAGTTGACTTCCACTGCTCTATCCCTGAAATAAAACAGTTGTAGGTCAAACCAAGTGCAGAGGCGGGGCTCTAACTGACCACACATAGTTAACCTTTGATATTTTAGTTTTGTTAAATGGATTTTGACAGCCATCAACACTGAAATGCGGCAAGATTTTGTATTTTTATACAGTGGGCATGTGCTTGTATTTGTATAATATACTAATACTATCATAATAAAGATGTTTTTGTACAATATTCTCAGGAGTTATTTGTAATTTGGTTTATTAAATGTTAAGTTTCTTGAAATATGATTAAGAGCAATACCTGAAGCTGCACAATCTACAAAAGCAATAATATGCAGGATTCTACAAAGAAGTTTAATTCATCAATGGCCCATAAAAACAATGGGCCTCATTCATGAAGCTTCTTACTTGGAAATTAAGCCCTACTTAGGATGTGTTTGGTCATGTTGAAAAAAGTTATCCTAGAAAAACAAATCCTAACAGGATGAAGCAGTCCTACGCACCCATTACCCCTGAAATTAATTATATTTTATAATATTATCAGATTCACATTATATCAAAATATTGTAATTAAACTATGATTGTAGACTAGACAATTTTACAATTTATTATAGCACATTATAATAATACTTGATAAAAAAAAACTTAAAGTTACAAACCCGATTCCAAAAACGTTGGGACACTGTAATAATTGTGAATAAAAACAGAATTCAATGATGTGGATGTTTCAAATAGAACATAGATGATATATCAAATAATGAAAGTGAGACATTTTGAAATGTCATGCCAGGTATTGGCTCATTTTGGATTTCATGAGAGCTACACATTCCAAAAAAGTTGGGACAGGTAGCAATAAGAGGCCAGAAAAGTTAAATGTACATATAAGGAACAGCTGGACGACTGATGGGCATTCCTCCAATGCTGCGGTGAAAAATAGTGGAGCAATATCAAAAAAGAGTTTCTCAGAGAAAAATTGCAAAGAGTTTGAAGTTATCATCATCTACACTGGGGAGGCAGTGGCTCAGTGGTAGAGCGGTCGTCCTTCACCCGGAAGGTAGGCGGTTCGATTCCCGCTCTCCCCACAGTTCATACTGTCGTTGTGTCCTTGGGCAAGACACTTAACCCACCTTGCCTCCAGTGGCTGTAACACTGGTGAATGTAAGTCGCTTTGGATAAAAGCGTCAGCTAAATGACTGAATGTAAATGAATGTACAGTTCATAATATCATCCAAAGATTCAGAGAATCTTAAAACAATCTCTGTGCGTAAGGGTCAAGGCCAGAAAACCAGACTGGATGCCCCCATGATCTTTGGGCCCTTAGACGGCACTGCATCATAAACAGGAATGCTACTGTAATGGAAATCCCAACATGGACTCAGGAATACTTCCAGAAAACAAGACACTTTACCCCCCTTGTCTCCAGTGGTGTTCCAGCTGTGACACTGGTAAATTGAAGCTTAATGTAAGTCGCTTTGGATAAAAGCGTCTGCTAAATGACTAAATGTAAATGTAAATGTGGGGCATGGGAGCTTACACATCTGGAAAGGCACCATCAATGCTGAAAGCTATATCCAAGTTCTAGAACAACATATGCTCCCATCCAGACGTCATCTCTTTCAGGAAAGATTGCATTTTCCAACATGACAATGCCACACCACATACTGCATCAATGACAACATCATGGCTGCGTAGAAGAAGGATCCGGTTCTGAAATATCCAGATCTTTCACTCATAGAAAACATTTGGCGCATCATAAAGAGGAAGAAGACAGTTGAGCAACTAGAAATCTGTATTAGACAAGAATGGGACAACATTCCTATTCCTAAACTTGAGCAACTTGTCTCTCAGTCCCCAGACGGTTGCAGACTGTTATAAAAAGAAGAGGGGATGCCACACAGTGGTAAACATGGCCTTGTCCCAACTTTTTTGACATGGGTTGATGCCATGTCAACCCATGTCAACTTATTTTTCCTTAAACTAAATGGTCATACGAATTATTAGATACATTTTTAAAATCATCATACAATATATGAACATGACCGTTAATTTAGGCGGTTCATTTAAAAAAATAAAAAACGTACATTTTACGTTGAATTTATTAGATTAACAAATATAAATTAAATTTAAATAGTCAGCTGCTTCTAACGGAGGAGGCGCTGTGCTACGGTTTGAGAGATAGCTCGGCGCGGTGCATTATGGGATTCAAAATGTCTCCTTGTGTTGTTGTTAGCCATTGCTAACGGACACATAATAACCGCAATTAAACACATATTTGTGCATTTTACGCCATAGGACAGCTTGTATATTTGCTTTACTAGCTATATTTACGGCCACAATGGTAAGGGCACCGTTCATTCTTCAGTTTGAGTAAGAAAATCTAATAGGAGTCGTTAGCATTAGCCGCACAAGAATGTCTAATTTACTGCTAACATGGATGTAGAGCAAATTAAATGCTTATATTTCAAATCAGAGACCAGATTATATTATTTCTGACAGACACAAAAAGTTAAAATAGTTGTACTTTAGATTGATTTAAAAAGCGCACGGTTTTTCATTGATTTTGTGATTAAAGTTAGTAAGTTACCCTAAAAAGGCAGTACTTTTCTGTGTTTCCAGTCTCAAGGCGAGAACGTTGTGTCCAGCTCTACCTCCAGGTCAGACGACAGGAGGAGGTCAAGAAGCAGAGGTAACATTATTATTCATCTGAGAATTATACTATACAATAACAATATTCAGATATAAGGCTGTGTGGTAAAGTTAATCTAAGTTTGCGTAATCTTTATTTAGTTGTACTACACACACACACAAATACCGAGTACTTGTAGCATTTAGAAAGGTGTCATACAACCTATAACACTGCTTTGGGGGGTGTTGTAACCATTTTGTTAATCTTGGATTTTTGGATTTTATTTATAATTTATTTCAATAATAAGTGGTCAATTGTCAGAAAGCATTTTTGATAAAGAAAAATGTCTGTATTGTCTTTGTGCTTATGTCTGTGAAGGTTCTCAGTCATCCAGAACATCTTGACAAAAAGGTTTAAGTAAAAGCATCTGGACTCAGTTTTCTTTGTGCTTATGTTTGTAAATGGAGCTGCACAGTAGAGTTGTAGTCAAGACCAAGTCATGTCCAAGACTGAGTCAAGACCAAGACTATGTCAGGGTGAGACCAGGTCTACAGCAGAACCAGTCTACAATAGACTATAATAGATACAAGAGAACAGTTAAAAATCTAAACAATCCATGTAGTAGCGACTATCCAGTCCTACCATTTTAGTCACTTCTGGGTGCGGGGGATCGTGGTATAATGCACTATACAGAACCAATGTCCAGACTGAGAAGTATTGTATACAAAACACAAAGTGATAAATGAATGTTGTAATAATGTCCAGTATCCAAGTAGTCTATGGCAGCAGGATGGATGGATATATAAGCTGTAATGGAGTTGAAGGCCTGTGAGGATTTAAGCAAAGTGGTAAAAACCATGCGACCTCCCGTCACCCTGGCACCTCGTACAATGCACTGGAAAAACGCTATATAAAAAAAAAACAACCGCCACAATAAACTTAAACCAAGCACCATTAAAGAAAATACAAAACAAATAATCTAAACAATAATGGCTCCTACAGTCCAGATTTGTGGAGGTCAGTGAAGGAGGCAGAGTTAGTCTAGACTTAGACCAACTCCAGACTTGCTTTTTTTACCTGCAATATACATTTCACAAATTTAAACTAGTACATTTTAACTTTATTTTTGTTTGTTTGTTGTTTTAGATCGAGTCAAAAGGAAACGCAGACGCAGCCGCAGTAGATCTTCGTCATCCTCCTCTTCCTCGTCCAGTTCATCAGTGTCCTCCTCTTCCTCGTCTTCCTCCTCCTCGTCTCAATCGTCCAGCAGCAGTTGCAGTAGCTCAGGCCGAAGTCGGAGTAGCTCCAGCAGCAGTGGCAAGTCTATATATCTGCTCATGTAAAAAATATTGTATGGCACTAATTAATAATCAGTTTTTTTTTCTCTTCAAAATGTATCTGTGTTCTGCTTTTTCTAAGACTCACGGAGTAAATCCAGAAAGGACTCGAAGAAACGGAAAAAAGAGAAGCAACACAAAAAGGTAAAGTCCTGAGTTTTTGGTTATGATTACTTCTTTGTCACAGTCATTCATCTTGTGTTTTTTTTCATATTATTTTTTTCTTTCCTGAAGCATAAAGGTAAAAAAGATAAGAAATATAAACGAAAAAAGGACAAGAAATCCAAAAGTGAAGACAAATCAGGGCCTGTTCAAATCTCCAAGGTATGTCTAAAAGTGAGACAAAAGCTTTTTTTTTTTTTTTTTTTTTTAAGGTTTGTTTTAATGTTGCTATAATCATCAGATTAAAATTATTATATATATATATATATATAATAATTTTAATCTGATTTAGTATTTGGCTTTGTGCTGATCCTTGTGTGTATTTTTTCTTACTCTTCCAGTATTTGAAAGACAAAAAGAAAGGCAAGTACAGCATGATCTCAGGGAAAAAGATAAAGATGAAAGTGAAAAAGTCAAAGAAAGACAAACAGGTAAAACTCACTGTGTCAATATAAAATAACAAGTGTATTGGTGAATTGTTTCTATAATTGCTTTGTGTGTGTGTCATATTTTTTTTTTCCACAGCGGGACAAAAACAGAGCAGAGCTTCTTGACTTTTTAAACTCTACTCTGTAACGACACAGAGGATCTGCAGTTTAAGTTTGGGCCCCGTTAGACAATATAACCCCGTGTCTGGATTAGTGGGATCACAAAGAGACAACCCTGTATTTTTTTTTTTTTTTTTGGAGGAGCTAAACAGCGCTATACGATCAATCGCAGTAACATCAAGACAAATACAAAAGTCAGACTCACCAGGTAAAGACTACAACGACTGGACAGAGACAGTAAATCAGTGACATCTGAGACAGGGACAAAATAAGAGGAGCAGGTAGTGGAGCTTTAAACCTCTGAGAAAAACACAAAAGCTCTTCTTCCGTCCTTCATTGGTCAGTCTTTATCCTTTATTTGGGTCCTAACCTGTTTTGGTATCAGGTTAGTCAGCACAAGTTTCCTCAGCGATCTACCTCGATAGAAAAAGCAAAGCAGCCTCATGATGAAAAAAAAACCCAGGGGTAACTCCAAAGTTTCTCTCCGATCCATCGTCAGAGGCGGGGGCCCAAAGCAGATCTCAGGAAAGAGTGAGGCTTTCAAGAACCAGCATTTTCACTTTACACAAGTTCAGCAGCTGTTGTTGATGATGACACCAGCTTAACAGCTTTGATTCCACCAATTGTTAAAGCACAGTTGTCCATTGCATAAAGAGCACTGCGGGACCACTCAAGTTCGTCTGTTTTAGGGTTTTAAAATACCTATGTAAAAATGATTTCCCGTTTTAATAAAAGTACCTCTCAAAAAACACTTTGGTTCATATTTTTAAATCCGGTCCACCTTTGCCTTTCTTATAATTCATTTTGTAAACAATCCCACATCTCTTAAACCATGTGTATGTCTAAGTAAAACTACCTAAAACCTGTTCAAATCCAACCATTTAAAACCTAAGAAAGACCAACTGAAACACATAAAGCCTGGTAAAAAATAAAAATAAAACCTGTAAACTAAAACTATTTAAACTTAATTTAAATCCAACTAAAATCACTTGGATCTCTTTTTTGGACCATTATCGTTGAATTGCATTAAAATATCCCAGTGTTTTCATGTTCTGGCAAGAAGACGAATGACTAATGTTTCTGTACTGTAGCGTTTGGTGGAATTAAAGCTTTCCTGATGTGTCCAGCTGCGTTAGATGAAGGAGAAAACTGCCACAGGGTCATTATCTGTCAGTGTCTGCTGTCTCTTTACACCTTAAATAAATCCTGACTTTAATCATTTGAACATTAGATTGAGTATTTAATCTTTTTTTTTTAGCATACACAGTGTCATTGTGTCTTATTGTTCAAAAAAGACGTGACAGTAATGTGTTTGTGTGGATGCAGCTTTCCCACAATGTTCAATTAAAACAAATACAACAGTAATGTCCTTTTATTAGAGTTTATTAATGATGATGGTAAATAAAACTGTTCCGTCTTGGAAAAACTTGGAATTTAGGATTTTAAGTCATGGAAATTGATAAAAACTTTGAAAACCTTTTTAAATGTTTAGTTATTTGGTTGTTTTTTAGTTAAGTCTAAACAGGAACCAACTGTTAAAAAAATAAATGTTCAAATCAATTTACACCATGTTCAAATCCATCTAAAACCTGTTCAAATCCATCTAAAACCTGCTCAAATCCATCTAAAACCTGCTCAAATCCATCTAAGTATTTGTAATAACCCAGGCGTTCAACAGTTTCTCTTTATGTACATCATTTTCTTTCTGGACGCTCTCACAGTGAAGGAATTTTACTTGTAAAGATAAATATTGTGCTTTTCTTTTGTCTCACAGTGGTGGTAAGAAAAAGAAATCTCATACAAAAGCACATTTAACCCAGGCTTTGGTCCGTTCTGTTTAGATTTACACCTTTATAAAAGTTATTCTGTTAAATTAATTTTTATTTAGCGCTTTTCCACCTACTGTAGTAGGCACTCAAAGCGCTTTACATACATTAAGCTATTTACCAGTGTTACAGAACATCACTGGAGGCAATGTAGATCAAGTGTCTTGCCCAAGGACACAACGACAGTATGTGGGGGGAGAGCGGGATGTTATGATGTTTTGGGATGTTTTGAGCGGGGATCGAACCGCCCACCCGCCGGCCGCTCTACCCACTGAGCTACTGCCGCCCAGTTGTTTTCAATGGGATGTCATAAGGAATACCAAATAATGAACCCAGAAACTTGTTCAGAGTGCTCACCATTTGTCCTGCAGCAGGTCCAATACACATTTGTTTTACAATAAAAAGCTTATTGATTTATTACTTGTTTACCACCATAATAACCAATTCATTTTAAATCTTTAATGAGGCTGGATTCTATGTAAAGCTATAGATATTTTTCTTGGTATTACCGTAATTCCAAATACCACTAAAATGAGAAAGTGAATGAATAATTGATATGTAAAGCGTCTTTGCGTCCCAGAAAAGCACTATATAAAATTGATATAAGTATACTTTCTGAAGTTGAGACGGTGTAAGTTGACAATGTCCACTATTTCTGGCAACCACTTTTACAAGTATTTACTTTGAGTACTCACTGAGACTGAGCACTTATTCTGATCCATACGCTAGTTTTAAAACCATGTTCATGTTTTATCTGTGTTTTATCAGTCTGTTTTTGAGCCTCATAACTCAAAAAAGTTCTACTTTCATTATCATCATTGACAAAATATTACTAAAACAGTGCTATACAGAGAAAAACTGTCAGAGGAGGTCAAATGAGTACAAGAGACTTTGATCCCAGCGAGTATTGAGTATCAGGATCAGTATCTGGACAAACCTAGTTACAATGATTAGCTCTGACTGGATAGTGTTTAAAATGTCTAGACTGAGGTATTACTGCATGAAGTGATAATCTTAGTCGCCTGACAGTGTGTCTCTTAAATAAAAGCGATTAAGGCGTTAAACTGCGGTAAATAGAGTCCCGTTAAACCCTCCAGGACTCTCTTACGTCCAACTGTCCCTCTGTTAATGTCCTGTATCTTCAGATCAGACGACTTTACTGCTGTTCGTTCCTTTGAATCTGAAGTCGGGCATGCTCCACACTCTCTGGGACCTCTCCTCGCGCTCCATGCCTCTCTCCACGTCCTCTGAAACCGTCTTGAGGTCGCTCAGCCCCGCCCCGTGTTCAGAGGCAGCGGAGGTGAGGCCCACGGTGCTCCCGAACGGGTTGATCCTGATGCGTGAGCGGAAGTTTACTAGGGACATGCTCATGGTGCGTTTGTTGTTCCACTGTCGGGCCAGTCTCTGCTCCTCCTGCTCCTCCTTCAGCTGGTCCAGAGCCTGCAGCAGGACGGAGCGGAACAGGCCCGACACCTCCTGGACCTCGGGCTCGTTGGTCTGCACCACCTCCCGGAACCTGCCGCAGACAACACGGTCAGGAATGAACTGAAGTGGGCAGCAGCAGTCAGCTTAACCCTCACAACTAAAACCTGTTCAAATCCAACTAAAACCTGTTCAAATCCACCTAAAACCTGTTCAAATCCAACTAAAACCTGTTCAAATCCACCTAAAACCTGTTCAAATCCAACTAAAACCTGTTCAAATCCACCTAAAACCTGTTCAAATCCAACTAAAACCTGTTCAAATCCAACTAAAGCCTTTTCAAATCCAACTAAAACCTGTTCAAATCCAACTAAAGCCTTTTCAAATCCAACTAAAGCCTTTTCAAATCCAACTAAAACCTGTTCAAATCCACCTAAAACCTGTTCAAATTCAACTCAAACTAAAACCACTAAGCTAATTAGCATAAATCAACAAGTCCATGGAGCATCAAAGATATTAAGTTTATATCAATGTCTTGCAGTTTTTGTAAATCAAGGCTTTAGTAATATGAGTAACCCTAAACATCTTCAGCCCATTCATGGAGCTGCTCTCGTGCTAGAAGCATCTCGAGTCTTGTCTGCTACATAGTCATACAAAATCTTTTCTCTTGACCAAAAAGGAAATGCAACTTCATCTCAATGACTGGGGTTAAAGCAGAACAAAACTAAGACACCCTTATCAAACATATTAAAGTTTTATCTGACGTTTGAAGATAATTACTGTCAGAGAAAAATATAGTGGGCCACAAGAGACAGAACAGAGACCCCACAGTGGGACCTCTTGGCCCAGGAGACAAATCAACAAGACAAGTGTGATTTAAATGGTTAAATAAAAGTATGTCATAAATATGTCATGCATCCATTTTCTTATCACATAGGCCAAAAAGACACATGAGTTTGTTAAGGTAAGTGTTGTCGTATTTATAATTAATTGTGGTTATGTAAAAAAAGAAAGAAAGAAAGAAAGAAAGAAAAAATAATTGTACAGAAAATCATTACAGAGCCTTGCTGCTCAGGATAAAGTGCGTTACTTTGGAAATATTACAGTGACTTCATTTTAGTGAGCCTCCAATAAAAGGTTAAATTCAAGTTCTCTTGACAACCGCTGATGTTTTGAAAAAAAAAACATCAGCCATCAAACGTTAGCCCCCTGCTAACCTCCAACCACTGCCCCTCTTCGGCCTTAACAAGCCTCAAAATAGACCTCTTCAGGATTCAGCCTCAGCTTCACTAATAACACACTGTCAGCGAAGCCTTTATCCAGATTAAACCTGGGAAAAACGCTGCAAACATTATTCAGACGTTGTTCCTCTTTATTTAAAGCCTGTCTTCACAGCCCAATCAAAACAACAAAAACCAGCCGCTGTTATAATCGGTGACATTGTATTTGACACTTATCGGATTCACACCTTTGACACTTCCCACACAAAGCTGTCAATCTCAAACAAGTCTCATGAGAGCTGAGGAAATGTCCGTGAACAGACGCTGCCAGTGACTATTAACGCTTCAGCCAGAGAGCTAACGGAGGAGATGAGAGTCACGTCTCACTGTGATTCATCTTCTCTCTGAAAAAGGCCCTTGTGGTTGGTCTATTTGTCTTGAGCAAGATCTAATTCAGAGTTGATCTGGAGTTTATTTTCAGTTATTTGATGCTTGAAAATGGAATTAACAGAGATTACTGTTTTTGTAATCTAATGTAAAGTAATTAATTGAACACCAATGTAGATCTTTCTTCAAACTACAGTACCTTCAGAGGGTCAAAACTCAAACTACAGCAGCTTTAGAGGGTCAAAACTCAAACTACAGCAGCTTTAGAAAGTCAGAACTCAAACTACAGCAGCTTTAGAGGGTCAGAACTCAAACTACAGCAGCTTCAGAGGGTCAAAACTCAAACTACAGCAGCTTCAGAGGGTCAGAACTCAAACTACAGCAGCTTTAGAGGAACAGAACTCAAACTACAGCAGCTTTAGAGGGTCAGAACTCAAACTACAGCAGCTTCAGGGGGTCAAAACTCAAACTACAGCAGCTTCAGAGGGTCAGAACTCAAACTACAGCAGCTTTAGAGGAACAGAACTCAAACTACAGCAGCTTTAGAGGGTCAGAACTCAAACTACAGCAGCTTTAGAGGAACAGAACTCAAACTACAGCAGCTTTAGAGGGTCAGAACTCAAACTACAGCAGCTTCAGGGGGTCAAAACTCAAACTACAGCAGCTTCAGAGGGTCAGAACTCAAACTACAGCAGCTTTAGAGGAACAGAACTCAAACTACAGCAGCTTTAGAGGGTCAGAACTCAAACTACAGCAGCTTCAGAGGGTCAAAACTAAAACTACAGAAGCTTTAGAGGGTCAAAACTCAAACTACAGCAGTTTCAGAGGGTCAAAACTAAAACTACAGAAGCTTTAGAGGGTCAAAACTCAAACTACAGCAGTTTCAGAGGGTCAAAACTAAAACTACAGAAGCTTTAGAGGGTCAAAACTCAAACTACAGCAGCATTAGAGGGTCAGAACTCAAACTACAGCAGCTTCAGAGGGTCAAAACTCAAACTTAGGTCTTTAGAGACATCCTAACTACTTTCTAAAATGTGGTTCTTACTTGAGTATGACGAGCCCGCAGCAGGACGGGGGCACTTTGCTGCAGAGGTCCTCCAGCCCCAGCTTCTCTCCGGTGCTGATGCTGTAGGAGGATCGGGGGGTACTGGCTAACCAGCTGTAGTCCACTCCAGTCTGGATCCGGCGGTACTCGTTCTCCCGCTCCCTCTGCAGCCGCTCGGCCTCTTTGAGCTGCCAGGTCAACTCCAGCATCAGAGTGTCGCACACCACCTCAGCCGGGTTCCGACGAGGGCTGCGGTAGTTTGACTCACTCCAGCTGAACCACGAGGCCATGGCCCCCCCCCTCGGAAAAGTGAATGTCAGAGTGTGTTCGACGAGAGCAGACTGTGTTACAGTTGAGATGTTGGCTCTGATGATTCAAGCAAGAGAGTCTCCAAGGCTACAAGAGTGAATAAGAGAAAAGCTGACGCATTTTTTATCTGCAGTTTGTGTCAGCAGTGTTTGTCAGAGAGATACAGCAAATATCAACAGTCTAAACTGAAACTACAGCAGCTTTAATGTATTTAAACTCAAACCATGGCAGCTTTAGAGGGTCAGAACTCAAACTACATCAACTTTAGAGGGTCAAAACTCAAGCAGCTTTAAAAGGTCATAGGTCAAAAAAAAGACTCAAATCAAGTCATTTTTAGGAAACAGAATCTTGTTCAATATGACTTTGGCTATTAGTGCAAGAAGTTTTTCCCTTTTTTTTCTGATCCGAAAAATGATCCGATCCGTGACTCAAAAGCCATAATGTAATCCAAACTGCGAGTTCTGTAATCCGTTGCACCACTACTACCGTCTACCACTAAGCCGTTTCCTATTAGTGCACATTTATCATCAGTATGTTTTTTATAAATCTGCATAAATCCCCAACAGGAGCTCTTATTTCTCATTATAGCCGCTTCCTCTTTGTTGTGTCAGATCCATTTCCACAGATGCTGCCATCTCTTTAATGCCTTTGTTTTTTTTTTGCAGCTGTTTGTCACCAAGGACTGTTCATCTAAAAAGATTGTTTCAGCAAATCTCAAGCATACAGTAAAACGGCAGCAAGGTTTTTGGTGCTTCTAGATGTATCTAAAGTTATATAACTAATCCTTTTATAACTGTTCTCGTTTAATCCTGGTTTAATATGCCTGATGTTGAGCCAGGTTTTGGTCTCGTCCTGGTCTCGGTCTTACCTAAAAGTGCTCTAAGCTTTATATTGAAACATGAGGGTTAGTGTAGGTCAGATTAAGAACATGTGCTAAAAAAAGCTTCATCATCAACAGACTGAGACAGATTAGCCACCGGCTGCTCAACTGAAGTCAGCTGACGGCGTAACTCCAACAGGTTTTAAAATGGAGTCCAACAACAAATGGAACTAATGCCATACTTATAGCAGCCTACCTAAGATACTATGAAGGAGCAAAAAAAACAACAGTAAAAAAAGGAGTGACCCTTTGCTGAGATCAAAAGGTTATAAAAGTATGATGTAAATGACCCAAAAAGTGCAACATAGGAATTAAAAGCGTCATCTGGTGATTTTGTTTTAGCCTGATTGCTCCATTGTAATGCTTTTCCTAACCCCCCCCCCTCACTCGCTATTCCCTCATGTGCACCTGCAGCGTCTAAACATCTGAAGAGAGTGGTTATTATAATCACCTGTTGAATGCAAAATAAAAAGGGAAAATCATACTCACTACCCAACCAATACCTTTTGTATTAATCTGAAAGAACATATTGCACTTAAAACAAATAAGCTTCATCTATTTCAATATTTCTGTGAGACACTCCATTTCCATTTCAGCTTTCATGTTACAATAGCGTTTTATGTCCAAGGACCATTTTCCGTTAATATCAGAGGTGTTTCTAAAGCAGCCGCTACATGGGGGCCCTGATCCACATAAAACCCGAGGCACATTAATAATGGATTTATGCATATTTATCATTTTGGGTGCGCTATAGGTCAACAATAATATAGAGTTAATACAAACAGCTATAACTTCAAATGCACTGTTTTAGACTTTTGAATTGCTGTAAGACTCATGAGGAAACTGTTGGCTTCACAAGAGGCATGTCGTAGTATAGCAATCATTATTTGTGTTATTTGTGTTCCTAACCCTGACTGATATGTCAACATTTTCTTCCTCCATTCGCTCTTCTGCGTGTGTGTAATCAGCCGTGACTTCCTGCATTGGGTACAAAAGTCCTCACTATCGGCAACTACACACTACAAGCGAACCAGACCTTGGTTCAGATCCAACAAGAAGCAGCTGTTTAATCCAAACCACGCTCCGCTGGAGCTTTCTCACCTGATTTGGTTCAGACCAAACGGTAAAGTCTGAAAGTCCAGGCCAAACAGTACAGCTGTGAAAGTCCACATTAGTCATATTAATCATAATTCCATGCAGCACCTTTTATATTTAAAATATAATTTAACTACATGGTATTTATAGCTATGATAATGTCTTAATGTTTCCAATCTTATCTGTTGTTTTCTAAAGATAGCAAACATTTGGGGGGCCTTTTTAGCAATTGCCCCATTTGCTTACCTCATTGCACCGCCTCTAGACAATTTCAATTAAACAACCTTTATACTTTCTTAAAACATCAGTTAAACCCTTCTACTAATTCAAACCCCACTTTTCTTACCTGTGTTAGTCAGTCTTCTTAACTTTTGTGGTCCTAAAACCACTCCGTGCTCCTCCAAATGGAAAAACCCTCCTCTGTCTCTCGTTGGACTCAGTTCTGAAACAGTGAAGCTAGTTTCCAGAGCCGCTGCCGAATTAACGGCTCGTATCCGCTTTCCTCCGCTCTTTTCTCCTTTAGATTACAGTCTCCTCCCCCCGTGTTCCCTCCTCGCCTTGCCCAGGGGGGAACACACTTTCTCTCAGACTTGTCGCTGGAGGTTAGGGGCAGTGTGTTCAGTCAGCGTGCGTCGGTCTCCAGTCAGCGGCAGCGAGCGTAAGTTACGTAGCAACAGCAGCCGTTGACGCCGCTTCAGTCTGTTGTGTTGTTGTTGCTGTGATATATTAAAAAAAAAAAAACGTGCTGACGTAACCCCGTTATTAGCCCGTTCCGCCGTTGCCATGGAGACGCCGCTTTAAGCCTATTGTCCCACAATAAAGCTCCAGATGAAGAGAGGACACTGTGAGCTGCAGCTGAGAGACACAGAAATGAAGAGATAAGAGATAAATGGATAGATTTGATCACATCTTTTATTTAGGCAAAAATTTAAAACAAATTGCTGTATAATCCAGAAAAACCTTACTATGTGTTACTGTCAAAAGCAATAATATTAAAAGTAGTATTAACAAACAACTCATGTTTAGCAACAAATGTTTATTACCCTCATGTAATGACACAAATTGGCAGGTTTTCTTAATTGTATTGTATTGTATTGTATTGTATTGTATTGTATTGTAAAGCTGTGGTGTCACATGACTCACAGACTTGACTCACACAAAGATTTTAACACCAATGACTCAAGGCTTCACTTGGACTTGAGCCCGCTGACTTGAAAAGACTTGATGCTTTTCCACTAAAGATTAAAAGAATGTTATCTGAAACATAACAGGAGACTCATGGGAAGTCATGAAGTCCAGCTCTATTGTGTTAAAACCATATGTTTACTGCCTTTAAACTGTTATTAATGAGAGAGCATACAATGACCTCTTACAGCACAATGCCTCAGACAATTAGGCTCCATTCTTGGCAGGATCTTATAAAATGCAACCTGCCAGGGCCACGGCATTAAGAGTGTGACCCTATGTTACTTCTAACTATAGCAGACTTTGATGTTTTGTTTTTTTTTATCTCAAGAGGTTATTAGTAGGTTAAACCGTTGAGAGGGGGGAAAGTATGCTCAAACTGCTCCAGAGGATACAAGGCTATTGGCCTTTTATATATATGTATATATTGAATTAAAGCTGCTGTAGTTTGAGTTCTGACTCTCTAAAGCTGCTGTAGTTTGAGTTCTGACCCTCTAAAGCTGCTGTAGTTTGAGTTTTGACCCTCTAAAGCTGCTGTAGTTTGAGTTCTGTCCCTCTAAAAATATAACAAATACATCTGTTCTGGTCTTGGCTTGTCCCAATTTAAAACCTTTATAACACGTGCAAATAAAAGTGTAAAAGAGAAGGAAATGCATGGTGAAGAAAAACATGATTAAGTCCCTGTTGAACGGTGAGTGGGAGCAGGTTTTCAGGTTTTTACTGAGGGTTGTGTAAAGCAGATAAACCTCAAATCCACGGCAGCCTTTCCCTCCGATGACTCACGGCTGAATAAAAGGTTACACTGATCCCATTTAGAGACTTACAGCTGTGGCGTAAACACTCGCTGCAGGGAGTTTCTCTGGATAGTATCTTTGATTGAATCAGTTCAGTGGAACAGAAGCATTAGTTGTCGCTCGCTGATAAAAGCACACTTCAGATTGAGTTAGTTGCTGCGAGTGGTGTTTTATAAAAGCAGGAAAGCACAGGATCATTATAAGTGTATATTCACACAGTTAAACAGGTTGTTAGTTCAGTTATGTGCATCTGTGCTCACGGTTGGTCACCCTGGTCAACCTGTCAGTAAATGACAATATAACAATGTTTAAACGAATTATTTGTTTAACGCAGGTGGAGAACCAAAAATAGAAGATTATTTGGCAATGGACTTAGTTATCTTACTTACAAATCCATTTTTGTGGAAAATCACTATTTATTGGACCCATGGGAGCCAATGGCGATTGGTTTTAATCGTAGAAAACCAAAACCTGGTCGTGGAACTGCAGCAAATACGGCTTTGTTTGGAAAAGGGGAAATTGATCTAACTTCAGGTCCCTTGCTCTGATCATCACAATCACAAAACTCAATGTTAGTGATGCAAGTTAGATTGTGTGTGATCCTGCATGTGGTAGGTAATTGAGAAAAAATTCTCATTCACAATGATGACCTGGCCCCATGAGAGGGAGACATTCTAATAAAAATTGAATTATGAAAGATAAAAATAGCCCTCCCCATTTTTATCTTTCATATTCAGTTTTTTTATTAAGATGTCTGTAATTTTGGTGTGACTGCAGCCTCCTCATCATCATCATCATCATCAGCCTGACGATGGCAAAAAGTAATTAAAGCACAAAAAAAGGCCAAACCTTCTGACCTGTGTCTTGTGATAAAAAGGGAAACACTGCTTAACACAGGTTCTAATTCAGAAAAGAAAATGCAATGACTTTAGTGTTCCAACAGGTGGCGTCACATGGTTGTGTTAAAAGACTTCACAAACTCTTCAGTGTTCCTCATAGTTTACAACAGACTCTGAAAGGAAAAGAGAAACTATTCACTCTCCTAGTTTTGTTTTTACAGAGACTGCATTAACACGTTCATAAATCACTGTGTTCTTCTTCTGTCCCAGAGAGGATCCAAGAACTAGCAGCAGAAACAAGAAAGAACAGGGTGACTCAGAATGACTCAAAGGGAAAACACACAACAGAGGGAAGATTTTACACAAAACTGGAAAACAGCACTGAAGCTGTTGGTGTGAATCTTCACAGCCACATCACTGTCATTTAGCAACTGTTTCTCTGATCAGACCAGGGTTTTTAACAGTTGGTCTTCAATTCTAAAGGGTTTTTGAATGATCATGGAGGTGCCAACCTGCTGTGGTTTGAGTTCTGACCCTCTAAAGCTGCTGTAGTTTGAGTTCTGACCCTCTAAAGCAGCTGTAGTTTGAGTTCTGACCCTCTAAAGCAGCTGTAGTTTGAGTTCTGACCCTCTAAAGCTGCTGTAGTTTGAGTTCTGACTCTCTAAAGCTGCTGTAGTTTGAGTTCTGACTCTCTAAAGCTGCTGTAGTTTGAGTTCTGACCCTCTAAAGCTGCTGTAGTTTGAGTTTTGACCCTCTAAAGCTGCTGTAGTTTGAGGTTTGACCCTCCAAAGCCACTGTAATTTCAGTTTTGACCAGCAGGAGGAGTATGTTCACTGTTATCTGGCCTTTTATCTCATTCACAGGTGGACTCAGAAGTATTTTAACTATTTCTGGGTGTAATGTGGGATTGGTCTGTCTTCACAGGACTCTTAGTTGTTTTAATACCTTCACATTTCTTTTTCAAATAAACCCCACTGCACTCCACCTACAGGGCAAATATTAGTCCATACGTTCTCTTTTGTTGATGTTAGAGCTGAGAAAATAAAGACATGTTTTATAGTGCTTGTACAAAGGATTATTGTGGCCAAAATGCTGAAGTGGTTTGGAAAGATTGACTGAACGTGAACATTGTTGTACTGTCGGTCTTTTTGCACTCTGCACATTAGAGACAAGTGCAGTGACAAGTGTGGTGCCAACAGGAAAATAACACTGATGATGACATAGTCCAGACAAAGACTGAATATTTTAACTGAGTGTAGTTAAGGTGTCTTATTTATTACTGAACTACACACACTCTTCTCTGTCTCGGTAAGTAGACTCTAAGAATATCCCTCTTGTTCAAACCATGTTACATGTCTTTAATGTCTTGAAATGAACTCTGACAAAGCTGTGGTGTGACTGACTTTAGGGAAGGACGTCTAGAGCACATCACATGAGCAGTGAAAAAAAGTGCTGACATGTCTTTTCTTTTTCTTTTTTTCATTTTGGCTTCTGTCCAGCGTCAATGAGCTTGACTAAAAAAACCAAGGTCAGGGGACATTCCCAGAGCTGATTGACTGTGAGAGCGGTGTATAGTAATAAATTAATAAAAATAATACAATTAAATAAGAGCAGTACATTTAAAGAGTAAATAAAAATAAATAAAGCGATAAATGACAGATCATGATATCTCTTGTGATATATTACAGTTTTTAACTATTATATATACACTGGGAAAGAAAAGAGGGACAGACGGAGGTTACAGCCCGAGCTTCCTGATGCTCTCTTCATCAGGTATTAGTTTAGAGACTGGTTGAAGAACAGGACAGACGCTGAACAACATGGACCCTCCCCTGCGTCGGGTTTTGAACAACAGACAGCAGCCACTAGACGTCTGAGCTCTGTGGAAGTTAAAGTCTGGATCAACCATAGGAATTGTATCTGTAAAAACAAGAAATGTGTAAGAACGATACAAATGTGTGACACAAACATGATGCTGAAGAAGAATACTTGTCGTTTTCTTTATAATTCTATTTCCTGTTTTTTTCAGGACACATGTGAACTCTTTGAACACGTTACATAAACCCACAGCGTTGCTCATGTTTCAGTGAAAGGCTCCGTTTAGCAGCAACAGCTCGAGGACTGACGGTGTTTGTTTGGCAGCACATATTACACAAACAGATGGCAAGAGATTTACTGAAATGGGGCAAAATCCTTTAAAACAAACAGAGACTCATTTTCTCTGTGTCTTCCCTCATTATTGATTGATTAATTATGATTCATTATTGATTAAAATGAGGGTTATAAAGAAATGTTTTTTAACCATAGCACGTTAAATAATATTTTTGTGTTTATCGCCTTAAAATGTGATTCATTTGGACTTCCTGTAAAGATGAACGATAAGAATAAAGTTTTATTGTCAGGAAGATGGAGCTTAGTTTTTTAAATTTAATAAGCTCCTTTTCCTCCTCTATTCTGGCCTTTGTTTGTATTGTTTTTAGGTTTGGTTCTGTAAAAGATAATGCACATTATTAACCTGTCTGTTCATAATACAGCTGAAATGTAGGTGGCACTGTCAGCCCGAAACAAAAAAAAAACTACAGCTCAATAAACTGTATCTTATCTATAAGAATAAAGTTTTATTGTCAGGAAGATGGAGCCTGGCCTTTGTTTGTATTGTTTTTAGGTTTGGTCCTGTAAAAGATAATGCACATTATTAATGTCTGACTGTCAGCCCGAAACAAAAAAAAAACTACAGCTCAATAAACTGTATCTTATCTTAGATCCCAGTGTGTGTTCTGTTTCCAGTCTCTCTTTTTTCCTGCACGTGTAAATCTCAGCCCAGAAGCACATTATTAAAGTGAGTCACTGTTGAGCCGAGTGTAAAAAGACTGCACTCGTTAAAACTGACTCTGCGATTTCTAACACAGTTTCCCACCACATTTTTATAACACCCTTCCTCGTGACAGAGTCTGTGCAACACAAAGACGATACATAGTGAGAATAGACCCCTGTTAAAGCACAACACATGAAAGGAGAGAGCGTTGATTATGGATGATCGAACTCGGTCACCTGTCGTCGATCAAAGTCTGAGCATTCGGACACAGCAGCGGCAAAGTACAGTAAAGTCAAACATTCACAGTTCCTTCAGAGAAATGGACAGGTCTCAATTGTATTGTATTGTATTTGTGTCAAAATGCACAACACAGAGAGCGATAATCAAGTTAAACGTAAAATGACCCAAACTCTTAACTCTAACATCTTTTTCATGAGGAACAACTCGAGAGACAATGAAAGCTAACGTTTGGCTATAGCTTGTATCTGGCAAATTGTAGTCACCCTGAAGTCTGTCGAATAAACAATAGAAGAAGTGAAACAGTCCAGAAAGGAAAATCATACATGAAGAAAAGGAAAGCCAATTGAAACATGTAATAAAAAAGACACAGAACTCTTTCCTCGGCACAGATTCCTAGTGAGTGGAATATAAAATCATAGGTAGTGCAGCTTTTAAAGTGAGTTGTGTTAATGACAATGACACAGATTAGTGCCTGGATCAGTGTGGTTATTTTTTATGTATTATACAAATAAGTCAAGCTGAATCTAATACTACTGCAGTTTTTGTTGCTGGTTTATTCCTAGGTTTGTCCTGGTTTAGACCAAGACTCTTCTGTTTCAACTCTTCATTTAGTTATAAATTTATCCTCGTTTAGTTCTGCTTTAGACTTAGGATTTCATTTGGGCTTCAAAAAACCTGACGCTCCAAAAGAAGACCCGCACACAGTTGATATTTCTGTTTATGTGTGTGTTCAAAACGTTATTACCTGATAAACATTGACTTGATTTACCTTCTGTTCTATTGCATTTGCATGTTTATTGGGGCAGGTCGATCCTGGTCACAGAGTCATTAAAGACAGAAATATAAAGATAATATCAGACATGGACTGATATTCTAAACAGACAGTCAACGGAAACACCTAGAATTTAAAGGAGAACCAGGTCAGTAGTAACGCTTCAGTCTCTCTTTTTGTGTGTGCTTTCTCAGGACTTGTTCTCAAACTCATCTAAAACATTAAATCCGTTTAACTTTCTCCCTGTGAAGAACTATTAAAATGACTCTGAGACTACATATTCTAATAAGTTGCATAGACTTGCTTTAAAGACATTAATTACTGCAGTTATTGGATGGAAAGGCAAAAGAAAAAACCTGAAACGTAAATGTTTTCTCAACTGAAGCTTATCTTGTTCTTGTGATAAATGTCAAACAAGTCTGGTGTTGATTAGCAAAAAGTTTAAAAAGCTGCTTCTTCTGTTTAACTATACTTTATATTCTGAACTTGAGGAAAACCGTGTCAAGTGAAACGACTCCAACTCTGACACACTTCTGATTAGGCCTTATATCACTCTTTTCGACACAGTGTTTGTAACCTGTTGTGGCTGCATGTTTAAAAGTTGGGGCAGGTCGATCCTGGTCACAAAGAGTCATTAAAGACAGAAAGGTGTGTGACAATATCAGACATGTTTAAATGATATTCTAAATGAACAGAGCAGTCAACGGAAACAGCAACTAGAATTTAAAGGAGAACCAGGTCAGTGTGTTTCTCTCTCTTTTGTGTGTGCTAGAATCAGGACTTGTTCTCAAACTCATCTAAAACATTAAATGTTTAACTTTCTGATGTGAAGAACTATTAAAATGACTCTGAGACTACATATTCTAATAATTATAGACTTGCTTGTTTTACATTAATTACTTCAGTTATTGGATTGGAAGAGCAAGAAGAAAAACCTGAAAAAAATGTATTAGTCTATGAATAAAATAAATCACAGAGTGGATACTTACAGAGATGTGAGAGCTCGCAGCGGGCCAGCTGTCCTTTTGTCTGTGTGATTGTAGGATTTTCGGGACATGAGGCCGGTTCAGAGGCGGGTGGGGGTTTAGTCCTGGTTTAGACCTGGTCAGAACAGGTTTAGCACTCTGGTTTAGACACAGTGTTTGTAAAAAGACCTGTTGTGGCTGCAGTGGAAAAGTTGAGAGCAGTTTTTGGACAAAGGGTCAATAAAACAAAAGGAACATGTGTGTGACAATTTAAATGGTTTAGCCCCGAAATGTTTAACGAGCAGGACCTGGTTCATGTTCATCTTAGACCTGGTTATTGGTTTCATTCCACAGCTCACTGTGTGTGTTTCTGCTCTCTTCTGTAACTAGAATCATAAGAACCATCTCAACATTCATTGATTAAACAAATCAATGAATATAATTGTTGTTTTTATTGTTGTTTTTTAATTGTTGCTTTTAAATGTTGTTCTTGAGTATTTTAATTATGTGCTATTGTTCTTTTACTATTTATTTGTTGTAGACCTGGTTTAGACCTTGAGTGTCCAGACCTGGTTTAAAAAACACCTGGTATTATTATAATTTTTATTATTATTATTAAATCTAGCTCTCAAAAGATCTCAGGGCTTTTCACAGACCAGGTTTAGTCCTGGTTTAGACCTGGTTTAGTCCTGGTTTAGACCTGGTTTAGACCTGGTTTAGTCCTGGTTTAGACCAAGTTTAGACCTGGTTTAGACCTGGTTTAGTCCTGGTTTAGACCTGGTTTAGTCCTGGTTTAGTCCTGGTTTAGTCCTGGTTTAGACCTGGTTTAGACCAAGTTTAGACCTGGTTTAGACCAGGTTTAGTCCTGGTTTAGACCTGGTTTAGACCTGGTTTAGTCCTGGTTTAGAACAGGTTTAGTCCTGGTTTAGACCTGGTTTAGTCCTGGTTTAGACCAGGTTTAGTCCTGGTTTAGACCTGGTTTAGAACAGGTTTAGTCCTGGTTTAGACCTGGTTTAGTCCTGGTTTAGACCAGGTTTAGTCCTGGTTTAGACCTGGTTTAGTCCTGGTTTAGACCAGGTTTAGTCCTGGTTTAGACCTGGTTTAGAACAGGTTTAGTCCTGGTTTAGACCTGGTTTAGTCCTGGTTTAGACCTGGTTTAGACCTGGTTTAGACCAAGTTTAGACCTGGTTTAGACCAGATTTAGTCCTGGTTTAGACCTGGTTTAGAACAGGTTTAGTCCTGGTTTAGACCTGGTTTAGTCCTGGTTTAGAACAGGTTTAGTCCTGGTTTAGACCTGGTTTAGTCCTGGTTTAGACCAGGTTTAGTCCTGGTTTAGACCTGGTTTAGAACAGGTTTAGTCCTGGTTTAGACCTGGTTTAGTCCTGGTTTAGAACAGGTTTAGTCCTGGTTTAGACCTGGTTTAGTCCTGGTTTAGACCAGATTTAGTCCTGGTTTAGACCTGGTTTAGAACAGGTTTAGTCCTGGTTTAGACCTGGTTTAGACCTGGTTTAGAACAGGTTTAGTCCTGGTTTAGACCTGGTTTAGTCCTGGTTTAGACCTGGTTTAGACCAAGTTTAGACCTGGTTTAGACCAGATTTAGTCCTGGTTTAGACCTGGTTTAGAACAGGTTTAGTCCTGGTTTAGACCTGGTTTAGTCCTGGTTTAGAACAGGTTTAGTCCTGGTTTAGACCTGGTTTAGACCAGGTTTAGACCTGGTTTAGACCTGGTTTAGTCCTGGTTTAGACCTGGTTTAGACCTGGTTTAGACCTGGTTTAGTCCTTGTTTAGACCTGGTTTAGACCTGGTTTAGACCAGGTTTAGACCTGGTTTAGACCTGGTTTAGTCCTGGTTTAGACCTGGTTTAGACCTGGTTTAGTCCTTGTTTAGTCCTGGTTTAGACCTGGTTTAGACCTGGTTTAGACCTGGTTTAGTCCTGGTTTAGACCTGGTTTAGTCCTTGTTTAGTCCTGGTTTAGACCTGGTTTAGTCCTTGTTTAGTCCTGGTTTAGACCTGGTTTAGTCCTTGTTTAGTCCTGGTTTAGACCTGGTTTAGTCCTGGTTTAGTCCTTTATTTTTTGCTCTTTTATTGTTATAAACCTATCCGACCCACACTGACTAAAGCTAAAACCCAAAGCTGTGAGAAGTGAAGAGGAATGCTGTGAACCCTGAGCTTGTTGCCTTTAGTTGGCCCTGCCCCTGCCCCTGCCCCTGCCCCTGCCCCGTTACATAATCCCCTCTCTGTCGGGCGGGACGTCCACCCACAGACGGCTCTGTCCACTTCTCACACAGCACCGGGAAAGACCAAAACTAAAATTATGAACTTATGTTGTTATTATATGACACTCCTCAGACTTAGTTGTGTCCACATTATTACAGTTTACTCAGTGAGTTTGTTGTTGGACGAGACTAAAACCACAAAGGCATCTGTCGGAGCAGGATCATAGAGGAATGTTTTTGGAGGATTGTTCTTGTCTTTACTTATAACTCTATCCTAATGGCTTCCTAGAGGTGTTTGTACAGCACAGTTTAGTAATCTCCTGATGATAATGGGGTTGTACTTTAAGTAAAAGTCTAGTTCAAGATTTCTTTGAAGGTCTTGGACTCATCTACACTCATATAAATAAAAAATAAAAAATAAAAACAAGAAAGCTAAGTATTTATTACCTGCTATGGATTAAAATCAAATGCAGGAAGTGATAATTAGAAAAGTAATTTAAGAGGTTTTTAATTCATAACAGTGACTTATGTGGGTTTTATTTATTTATTTAAATGATAGAAACAGACTTCCTATAACCCTCCAAGACCACAACTGCTTTTGTCTTTTTTTTTTTGAGTAGATTAAAAGGTGCTATTATTTATTATGAGTTATTTTATGTTACATTTTTATTTTTTTTTCTTCCTCTTTCCCTAACACACTTCATGAGTTTGAACTTGGTCTAAGACTGGACTTGGACAGTTTAATGGGATTTCTTGGTTGTATCTTGGACTTAATCCCTACTGGCAGATTTGTATTGAGCTGTCACTCTGTCAGTAAAGAAAACCACAACAATTTAATGCTTTGGTGGAGCCTAGTATTGGTCTGACCTTCCACAAAAGTCACAGTCTCTGTTGTGGCCCCTTGTCTCCCACTCTTTCTCTAAAATGATAAATACGTCCACTGGACTGTGCCGGGTCTACGGGGGCACAAAGCCTCCTAAATAAACATTCTGTACCACTTCGACCACAGTAAAACATAAGTGAAATGTTTAAGTCTAAATCTAAACATATTTACAGACAGCACAAGAAAAACCCAGTAAAGCTAATGCTCCCTGGTCAATCGTTGTTCATAGAAACATTATCACAGATTCTTTTTAAATCTGTGCAGTTGGGTTTTAAAGAGGGTTAATAAACTGGAATGTGGTCCAAGGAGTGTAAAGTTAACATAAGCAGCTCAACGCTGGCTCTGTTCTCATGATAATCTCTCAGACACCTCTGTTACGGCCGAGTGGATTACAGCCAGAGTCAATCTCATCAAAGAGCTACAGCTGAAGGAGGTGGGAAGTGGAGAATACGACGACAGGAGTTTAAAATAACAGGGAGGAGGCCCCCTGGAAGACTTAGGAGACGCTGGATGTCTCTCGGCTGGCCTGGGAACACCTCGGTATTCCCCCGGAAGAGCTGGAGGAAGTGTCTACGGAGGGGGAAGTCTAGGCGTCTCCTTAGATGGATTGAGTTTAAAATATATGCCTACAAACAATTTAAAGACAGCTTGGCCATCATGGCTTTCATTGTGCTTGTTTGATTTTAAGATCTGCAATTTCAGCTCTCAGTCCCAACAGTCTGTGGTTGTTCTTTTACTGCTCTGAATCATGAAGGCTGCCTCCTAAAGGGATATAGCAGTAGTTCAGTTCACAAGTATATAACGTTATGCAGTGTGTGACTTTTTAAACACATTGTCAATGCAAAGCTAGAAATTTATTATAAAAGTTTTTGACATAGATTGGTTTTCCTTGATTCCTCACTTCTCACTTCAACAGGAAGTTATTCTCTGTAAGGCTGCTCTGAGGAGAAAAGAGACTTCTGTGAGGAGACATGAGTGAGGACACACTAGAGCATCCTACAGAAAGACCAGCCAACAGTGAGCGAATAAAAGCCCGCAACACAGCACACCGTCAGACGAAACACATAAGTGACAAGACCTTGTTTCTAAACTTTGTGTGTAAATAAACTGGTTTAGTCCTAGTTTAGACCAGTTTTTTTCTGTCATAATGAACGTTTTCTCTCCTCTGTCCTGTCTGTGTTCCCTTGTGGACTCTAAGAGGCGAGGACTATAAAAACAAGGAAGTAAATCAGAGACATCCTTTTAAGGCGGCAGATAGGGTTTGGCCATCCGGCTAGAAAAAAAGAACTGGAGACATTTTTTTTTTTCCAACTGTACCAAACAGCCATATTTGATTTATTTCACAATGTCACATTGAACATGTAGATATACTGTATATATCAAAAACACGTCAGCTGAAATGTCAAAACTAAAACACAAAACAAAAACACTGTCTGCAGTGTCTGAAGACAGAATAAAAGTGACCGATCATTATAAATAATGAGCGTCCAGCACGTTGCATACACATTTTCATGGGAGTTAATCTAGCGCTCTGTCCAAACACAGGTATTTGACACTCATTTAGTTTGGTTTATCGCCACCTAGAGGTCTGGAGGACTACTGGAATGCATTTATAGTGTTGTGTGAAGATACCTTATAAAATACTACCAGGAAACTACGTTTTAAATACCTGCGTAGATGTGGACAAAGCCTAAAATGCATCAAAGCACCACAATCTTGTTATAAACTGAGATGAAGAGGAGGAAACAAAAACTTTGTAAAGGCCACTGGAAGGAGATGAATGAGTGCACAGTCACTACCAACGCAGTTTATGAGGATAACTCTGGAGGATACCAGCGGAAAAACACCGGTAAAGCAGCAAACGTGAGCCCAGACCGAGCTCCAAAAAAGACTTCACACACCAAGTCTCAGTTTGGTCATGCAAACAGTAGCAGTATATATATATATATTAAAAAAAAAACATCTCCAGATGGTTTGGAACACATTCAAGAGTTCCAGTTTAAGAGAACGGTCCAGTGTCTTTTACAAAATACTGGACTGTCCCTTTACAATATGAGGAAAAACAGCTGTTGTCAGAAGGTTTACCAGTTTTTTTTTAGCATAGCGCTCACTTCCAACACATTAGCTCCTTGCCTTTACATCGAAAAGCATGGCTTTAATAAAACATTGTGCCATTACGATAGGTCTCGCCGCGATACTTAAGTCCTCAAACTACAGCAGTTTATTCAAAGGCAGAGTGTTGATACAGCGACATGTATCTGACTGAAGTCAAGGCCTGGCAAAGTCTAAAGCCTCAATTTCACTGGAGCGGTACGGTACGGGAAGAAAACGCCTTTAATGAAAAAATAATAAGAAAATATATATATATATATATTTTTAAGTGGTTCCAACAGTGAAGTAGTTAGTAAAACGTGGAGCTGAACACTGACGTTTCTGAAAACTGAATAAGAGAGGCAAAAAAACAAAAAAAAAATATTCAGCAATGTTTCTCAAATTAAGCTTGCTTTGTTCTTGTGATAGAGATATTTCAAGAAGAAACACTGCACAAAGCTAGCGTTTCATCGCAACAGATATAATAAAACAATGATAATATAGCAGCAAGTTTAATCTAAAAGAGAGACTGTGCAGTAATTATGTTGATATTAAGTCACTGTTACTTTTTTATTCTGTATTGTTTAAATATATATATTTCTGCAACATAAAAAAGGTCTTTCCAAAGACATGCCTCAAGTGTAAACAGATTAGAGCTTCCAAAAGAAGCTTGCTTTGTTTTCCCCTCAGCTTTTGTTTTTAACAGTTGATAAAAGATGGAGCTAAACACGTTGTACAGTCTGATGATTAGATAAATTATAAGAAAAATGTAATTTTGCATTTTTTTCTCAGATGAAGCTTGCTTTGTTCTTGTGATTTCTTAAACAATACCAGCGTTTTAAAAAATAAAATAAAATATATATATATATGTAGCAAAGAAAGTTTACCCTGAAAAAGAGTTCTGCAAAGTATGTGCTGTAATCATAAAAACAAAACAAAAGGTGATATTAACTCACCAATCTTGTTTTTTTTACTTTGATTTTCCCAGTTTCTTTAGCAACATGTTTCCAAAGACATATTTAACCTATATTTAAAAATTATAAAGTAAAAAAATTGCAAGTGTATAATGGTTTAGAGTGGATATAAAATACTGTTGTGTTGCTGCATCAATATGGCACACTGTTCAAAAGAAATAAAATAAAAAGAACCTTCCTTTGTTTCTCAAATGAAGCTTGTTTTGTTCTTGTGATAAATGTTTATAAGCAACAGCTCTTTGTGGTCTTAGATAAAGTCTATCAGCTTCATTTTCAATCTCCTTCTGTCCTCAATCTGTCGTCATTTCGAGGTAACAGTTAAAGTGAGTATTACATGGACTGAAATCAGGGGCTTTGTTTCAGAAACCTCTTTATATCAGCCCAAAGCAGGTTTACACAGTTACACAGATGTATATAAAAGTGAGTCCCTAAAATGTAAGAACACAGCCAGAAAAAACAAGTCTCTTCGGTTGACCAAACCGACCCGTACCGTACCACTTAGAGTAAACGTGCCTCGAGAAAATTATTTTAAAACATCACATTTGTAAAACTACAGCATAAATGATCTGTCAAAAAAAAAACAGAACATCGGGGAAAAAAACAACAGCATCTACAGCGAGGAATAATTTCTAATAACTTAATTAAATTACGAAATACAATACTCTTTTCCATTTTTTTTTTTTTTGGTTGGGAGGGTTTACAAAATAGATCTGAAAAAATGGCAGGTCACAACAAACTCATGCAGGCCTCGACGGACAGTGGGCCCCAACATGCATCCAAGACGAGACGAGGAGCGAGAGGCAGAGGAGGCTTACCAAATCATTTCACAGATCTTTCTTTTAACAATTCCACTTCTTTTCTCATTAACAAGGTGTGCATTATGAAAGGGATAGTCTGGTATTTTGTAAAAAGGAGTAAAGATGGAAAACTCATTCTCTACAGCAGGAATTGTCAGCAGAGTCCCAGTTTGGACAAGCTGACAGCATGAAACAGACTTTATGTTATAGTTATGTCTTTCACGTGGTTCTTTGAGGAAAAAGCTCCCATCAGTGAAGGTGTGTGTTAAATAGAAGGTATTTAAAGGCTTTTATATTATTCTACAATCAATCACAATCAATAAATCCCTATAATTTGTGCAAGCAGCTCTATAAGACTGTCAGTGTCTCAACATAATATACTGTGTGAATAAATACCGTGTACATAACCACAAAGAACATAGCTGTGCTGTAAAGAATCAGCTTCACAAGTTTTCCATAGAACCATATTTACAACAATACAACACTGTCCATTTAAAAAAACTATTTCATTGTTTTTAACCTTAAACTGCATAAAAAAATTTAAAAAATAAAATAAAATAAAAAAGTTCTGTGAAATTGGATTTCCAGAAGGCAGTATTAACTAATAACCAGAGAAACAAATCAAAGTATTGCATATGGACGCACTTGTTTCAGATTTAACTTATGGTTAGTTCGACTGGATTTGGAAATGGTTGTGAACAGAAGGGTTTCCAAATTTCTTTCACATTAATTGGATACAACTGACCAAGACATGAATTTTTATTATTTTTTTAAATCAAGTGTCAGATTTTTTTTTCCAATTAAAATTACTCAAATGATCAATAAAGTAATATAGATCTATTCAAAAGTGTATCATAAAGCCCACTGACTAGATTAAAACATCTAGAGGTTATAAAATGGTGCTTTTCTACCCTCCTCTGCCCCTCGTTTTTGTCCCTTTTCACAGCGACGACTCCACTTCTCTGAGCTCGTCCGGTCGGGGCAGCACTTCTATAACTTCTACCACCAGCTCCGGTGTCTCGCTGATCACCTCCAAATCAGACACGACGCCGGCGCTCGCTTTCAGATCCCCGGTGGTTTTTTTCTCCTGCTTGTCCGCCGAGCCGCAGCACAGCTTTGGCGCGCACTGAGTCCGGCAGGAGAGCTCGCACAGGGAATCCCTCGACTCAGAGCTGAAGGTGACAAACTCGGGCTGGATGGTGGTGGCGTGGATGCCCTCGTGGTGGAAGAAGTCTTTGATGCGTTTGGCCACTTCCATGTAAGACGTGGGGTCGTGGCATTTTATGTGAGCCGTGGCAATGATGCGGCTGCCGGCCAGTTGCCAAATGTGCAGCTCGTGGATGGCTAAGACTCCCTCGAGCCTCAAGAGACGCTCGTTTAAACGGTCCATGTTTATTTGTTTAGGGACTGTTTGGAGCAAAATGAGGGCAGACTCCTTTAAAAGTGGGTAGGTCGTGTATAAAAGGATACAAACCATGATTATGCAAAGCGTCGGGTCGAGATAAAGCACCCAACAAGGGCCGGCCATCTTAACATGTTGTGGTCGTCTATTAAATCTACAATGGTGTGGTTGACGTGACGGTGGTCCGTGGTGTGGCTGTTGAGGCAGGGGTTGACGCACATGTCGTCCGTGCACGACTGCCACACGAAGTAGTAGACAACAGCGGTGACGACGACAATGACGGAGCCCAAGGCGTCGCCGAGCACGTGCAGGAAGACGCCGCGCATGTTCAGCTGCGCAGACGAGCCCTGGTCGGCTTCCATCTCCTCGTAGAGAGTCATTCCGTTCATATGGAGCTCGCCGCTGTTTTTACGAAGGATTTCTGGGGAAGAAGAAGTTAGCATAGGTTAGTTTATGGTAGACAGGGTGGGGGCAATGTGGACAAAACAAATACATCAATAATGCTGTAATTAAAGAGATTAGTCTAATGTCCCAATGGTTTTAACAGACAGTGGTCGAACAGGAGAAAATGAAACGTTATCTAAACCTAACAAAAAATTTATCTAGCCTGTTCTAAGCTCCAACTCCACAGAGCTCATTGACTGATTCAGATGAGACCAAATAAGCAAAGAAGCGTTTGATTGACTCCTGTTCCTGTCCTGGTCTGACTGCTCAGAGGGACAGAGACGTAAATGTGGGAAACAACTTAAAGATTATTTGCTTTTTTTCCTACAGTTTCAGAGACCACAAAACTCTGTGTAGAGGAGCCATAATGAGGGGGAAATAAAATTAGTGCAATGTGCCCGTTTTTTGTCAGCTTGAACACTGTCGGACCATACGAGCAAATGCAAAAAAATCTAGTTAAACTGTAATACATGCAGAATAAAAGCTGCACTAAAGTGTTTGTACAGAACCAATATTAAAACACATTTTGTTTTCAGAGTAATGAAAGAATAGAACTCATCTTAGATAAAAATTGAACAGAATTCAGTTTTTAAAATTCAATTGAAAAAGTATTTGAAGGTAAATAGTTTATAAATTAAATGTATGGTTTGTAATGTTTTATATTTACATCGTCATCAGAATATATAAAGCATTTTTAAACTCCTTGTAATTTCTTTTAAATGTATTTCTTCCATATTTGTCATTTATCTGTATTTTGTATATTTATGTTTAGTATGTTTTTAAAGAAGGACCCCAGGAAGAGTAACTGGCTGTGAATCAAAGTTAATGGGGATCCTAACAATAATAAAGTAATAGGATTTAGATAAGTCTGAGGTTGTATTTTGTTAATTGTATTGTCAGCACTTTCATTTCTTTTCACACTGTGGTCTATCTATCACCAGAAATGTCTTTGTAAGCCTCATACTTCTGTTGCAATATTGTGGAGTGGATCATAGAACTTTTCTGGGGCTCCTTTAATATTTTTGTACAAACAAACCGGCACACCCTTTTCCCGTTAAAAAACACCTCTTCTTATGAACCACTGCTGTCAACTAGCATTTAAGCAAAATTACTCACGCTGTACATCCATCATTATTCAAATTAAGGAAGCAGTACGATATAAATAAATTGGACAAAATGTTTGACTATAAGGTCCATGTTAATGAGTAAGTAATAATACAAATGTCTCGGAACATGTGGGAGTTTAAATACTAAAAAAGAAAACCCCCTTTAGCTGTGTTTAATTAGTAACTGCTGATGCAAGCGCGACAGTAGACAGCGCCGCCTGAGCTCTCCGTCCTGGGTCATTTATCAGCTGCTAACACTGAAGCGGGGGCTGTCGGATGGCTGCTGTTATGATTAATGGCTCCAGAGATGGTGAAGCGTCGAGCTGGGGGTGTTGTTGAGGATCCATCTAATGTATCGGTTTAACAGTGTGTGGGGGGAGAAAATGGCCTCTTGTTTTTGTGAAACTGAGTAATACAGAGGGTGACTCAGGAGAGAATCAGAGGGAAATACTGGCAGGTTTTACAAGAACCCTTCATGATGTTGTGAGATAATACTCTTGGACATAGACTGTAGCTTATATAATGGAGTAGGTTTCCGGTCAAATGTCAAAACAATGCTGTGTAGGGAATAAAAAGGGGGAACAGAAACTCGCACTGCAGTGCTTTGAGTACTCATGGCAGTATCGGAGGAAACGAGTACAAAGGGCTCAGTTACGAGCAAAGAATGGGATTGTTTTATGGACAACCCAGTAAATAAGGTGCGACTGTTTTTGTGCATCTGCCCTAAGGTCAGAAAATGTTTTTTTTATTTTTTGGACTTCAAACTTTTTACTGATAAGGACAAGCTTAAATAGACAAGAAACACAGAAATCGAGGGTAATTGAATGGAGCAAAAAGACCAGATTCAAGCCTGGGATGACTTATATGCTCTAATGTTTTATAACATAACAACCATTAAAATACAGCAGTACTTATTAAACGTTAAACAAATTCTAAAGTGTTAAAATCCAAAAAGCATGAAGGTCTCATTTCAGAAGGTATTACAATGCTCACGTGACTGTATAAATTAGAATGCTAACGTTAGATAGGCAAGCTAACATGAGTTAACGCCAACTTTTGTGATTGGATTTAAGAAATATAAAAAATATTTATATTGAAGTAGGGCTCAGTAGTAAAGTTAAATCTTGATCAAATTGTCACATTACTTTTAGTGGCATTATTACAGCTGGGTATAACCTAAATAACCTCAAGTATTTTTTAATTCTAAAACTCTTGTACACATGCATGCAGTTATTTTTGTAATATGATGTAACAATAAATTAAAACAGTTCTACTAAATCAAGCTTGTGAAAAAGCCACAAAACATATGCATTTATAGACTATAGCATATTGAATAGTCCAACGCGTTACTTTTGCCGGGAGTTATTACAGTCTATAGTGGCAAAGGGTTATTAAAGAAGTATTTACTAATGAGTAGACCACCAGCTCAGGGATGTGAGAGACATGGGTCCTGATTCAGTTGTGGCTCAGTGGAAGGTTGGTGGTTCGATTCCCGCTCTCCCCACAGTTCATACTGTTATTGTGTCCTTGGGCAAGACACTTACCCCAACTTGCCTCCAGTGGTGTTCCAGCTGTAACACTGGTAATTAGAAGCTTTGGTTCAAAGCGTCTGCTAAATGACTAAATGTTTTAGAACATTAGTTTTTTCTTTGGCCCTAAAAATGTGAGAAATAGAGTTAATATTGCTAAGTAAATGAGAAATATCAGCAGAAATATCAATCAGAAGCCATTACTATATGATCCACAGCATGTCAAATTAAGACAAAGCTATAAAAATGTCTCACAAATCATTTCATTTTTAATATTCACAGCTATTTTGACATAAGAACAAAAACCAGAGCCTAACATTACATTTTAGTGACTCTACACTTCCTTTTTTTCTGGCCCTAGACCAGGGGTTCCCAAACTTTTCAGACCGCAACCCCCAATATTAGACTGCTGACGATCCGCGACCCCCGCCGCTAAATGCATGTAGCCCACATGCTAATTATTATTATTTAAACCTATTGTATTTATTTTTGGAATGTATTTATTTAGCTATTATTATTAAATTTATGATTATAAAGGGGTGCACTTAAGACAGTATGTTTATCATAAAATAATTAATGAATGTTTTATTAAAAAAATAAAAAAAATAAAGAAAGACAGTTTTAGAAATGTTTGTGTACTATTCATTCTTAACATGAAGACTTGTTTGGCTTATTTTATTATACTATGCTTTTTACCCAAAATGGACTTTAAAAGTAGCGAGTAGCGACTTGGCAACAAGCCATCACTTAACTGTCATAATTAATCGGAGCAAACAAAGTTTTACAAAGTTTTACTTTCAGTTTATTTTAATTATCCTAAAAAAAAAAAAAAAAATCATAAAAAAAAATTCTGGAAATCATCTCACACTTCGCCACTCCCGCGACTTCACTTTGGGAACCAGTGCCCTAGACAATGGTGGTGGGAAAAATGCTAAATAGTAGGGGACACTTTAATAAAATAATAAAATACCTACACCTGTGACATGTTGTGGCTCGTCTGAAACACAATGTCGCCTCTATACAACTCTAAACCAGCTGACGGAGCGCCTTTACGGAGCTGAAACTTGAGCTATCTGTTTTGAGTGCTGCTACGTTTCCAAGGATAGAGTGACCCAACAAATATCTAAGAACAAACAACCGCGTGTCTGAATATCATCGCTTCAGGGAAAAACAATGCAGATTACTCACCCGGGCTCTGCGTTTCCTTGGAGAATTACACAATCAACTGACAACGTAGATAAGCCCAGGACACGTGGTCGAGTTTGACAGCAACAAGAAGGTTTTCAACTTTCAGAGTTTTATAGTTTTGTTAGAGACATAATCCTCCTCTTAAAAAACAATAAAAATAAAAAAAAAGTAAGGGGAGGCGATCATAAGCCCCCTTTTATGCTCCTTTTCTTTTAATATTTGTGGGAAATTTCCAGGTTAATACTCCATCTTGGTAAACCTCATGTGCAATTAATGCTCAATATTAGTGATGCGTGGGGCGGCAGTAGCTCAGTGGTAGTCCTTCAACCGGACGGTAGGCGGTTCGATTCCCGCTCTCCCCACAGTTCATACCGTCGTTGTGTCCTTGGGCAAGACACTTAACCACCTTGCCTCCAGTGGTGTTCCAGCTGTAACACTGGTGAATGGAACCTTAATAAATAAAAGCGTCTGCTAAATGACTAAATGTAAAAAAAGTAAATGATGCACAAAAACAACAAGAAGCCACAGTTGCCTTTTAGTATGCTTCCTGTTGTAATAATGTCAAAGAAAATTGTAAAATGTAGCTGTTTCGAAGAATCCAGACATGTACAAGTAGACTCAGTACTCGCCAGTATCGTAGCCTCTTGTACTGAGTTTTATTTCTCCTTTTGTCAGTACTTTGAATGATGCTCTGTTAAAGTAAAGAGGCACAAAAACTGTCTCCTTCAAAACAAAAAGTTATTGATAAAACATCAGTAAAATCAGCATGGCTCTAAAATCTTTAAATGTCAATTTTATTTATATAACAGGATATATTAGGTACTCCAACTTCAATATTTCCCACCTCCTTGACTATTGTCTAATGTGGTGGCACAAAGCCTCTGTAACATCTGCTTTTGCAATGAATTAAGCTTATTAAGGAATACTGTTGTGCTTTTGTGTTAAAGCCAACAGGTCAGTGGTAAGCAAAAGGTCTGAATATATGAAGTGTAGAACTTGACATGAATCTGTAGGTAGAGAATATGTAAAAGTTTTAGATGAAGCAACACTGATACGAGGAATAATATAGGCTACTTAAATTGCCAACAGTGTTTTTTTGTGTTTTTTAACTCAGTGGCTCCAAAATGCATCATAAAGCAACATGGCAGCTGTCCAACCTGAAATATTTACGCAGGAGGTGGCACTGAGCAGAGCTTTTTAATGAAATAATGGACTGGAATGTCATAATTTCCATCAAAACTGCCAAGTCATACTCCTGAGTTTTGGTTTTTAGGCCCTAAAAATGGTGGAGCCATATCAATCGTATAACTACTTTTACGACATACATCCCAGCATTTTTACTGCAGTGTTACCAAGCGTATGTTGCAGCATTTTTGTGACTTTTTGGGCACTGTTGAATTCATTGATACGTTATTGTTATAGGCCGTTTTCACAAAGGCACTGTTTAGGTCGTCCCAAAGGAGCTTTTGGCTTGAGTATGGTTTGTTTGGGTCTGTACGTCAGGTATGTCGCCAAACTTCGGTCAACAGACGTGCTTTGTTTATTTCCTTATTTTGCTAGCTCTTCACGTCAGACAAAATATTTGCCTGGCGTGCCAATTCAAATCATTGAAACGTGGTGTAAAGGGAACTAACTGAAAAATTATAATGTGACCTAGTGCGCTCCGAGGCTGCACCATCTTTAAAATTAAATCTATTCTTCCTCCTTTTCTAGCAAATCAGCAAAACCACTAACTCGCCAGAAGAACAAGAGTGGCTTCCTTTTTTTTGACCAAATCACAAACTCAGCAGATAAAGAGGATTCATTTTTTAGTCATGGGGTGTCAAACTTAGAGCTGTGAGGGGCCACAATAGGTAATAAGAATTCTTTCAGGGGCCAAAGACTGGATGCTTTTATTAAAAGTCTTATCACAGTGGCTCAGTGGTAGAGCGGTCGTCTTATAACCGGAAGGTTGGCGGTTCGATTCCCACTCTCGCCACAGTTCATACTGTCGTTGTGTCCTTGGGCAAGACACTTAACCCACCTCCAATGGTGTTCCAGCTGTAACACTGGTGAATGACTTAGTTGTATTTGAAAAGGTTTTATATATCTGGCTTATTAACCTATGAGATTTTATGAACATATAAAATAAACCTGTTCAAATCCATCCAAAACCTGTTCAAATTCATCTAAAACTTCCACATACGGGCCACATAAAAGTGATCTGGTACTTATGTACCTACCTGTAAAGCACAGTTACACAGTGCATGAATTGTGCTGTATAAATAAAATTGTCTTGCATTGCTATTTTGTTCTATTTGTAGGCTATGGATTATTTAAAAAACGTTGGTGTCAGTCTCTAACCATTCCTACATTTTAAACTCAACATTTTTTCATGGGGATTTTAATCAGACTAATGAACAGCACAAAATACCATACCTTTAAATCAGCTTTTTCCATTAGGATCCTAACATTGGTGGCTACATTTTTGGTTGGCATTTATGCTTTTACCTGGATAACATTTTCTCTCACAAGCCATAGTCACACTACAATCACACTTCTAAAATGACATTGTTGGACAATGTTGGACTAACTTTGCATAAAATGCTCTTACACAATCCCTCTTTTCATTTACTTCTTAGTGGTGGTGGCATGTCATTACTTTTACCCAACTGATTTTTTTCATTGACAGTTAAATAAAGTAACACAAAAGCATTTCTATATTGGTATATTGGTGGTATGTCTACACTCTTGATTGGACTAAATTTACTCAAATTACAAGACAATTTCCTCACCACTTACTTTTAAAGTCAACTTCTTCACAATGTACATCACTGTTTATTGGTTGCGTCACGACTCCTGGCTTGTCTGGACTTTTCTTATCGTTAACATTTCATAAGAGAATAATGAGACATGTTTGAACTCAACTATATACCAGCCTGCTATGACAACACAATTACATAAATCAGCTGTTTCTTACCATTTTTTTTGTCCGAGTGCCCATCACCGGGGCTGTTGTGGTTCCCCACTAAGTTATTGGTCTCCTCTCCTCCTGAAGACCCAGCCTTCTGCGCTTTGGTCCTTTTGCTCTTGCTCCCGTGAGAGTGTCCCCCTCCACCGTGGGAATGTCCATGTCCTCCTCCGGCGTGTCCGTGGAACAAGCAGAGGCCGAGCAGGTTGACCAAAAGCCCCCCGGCGCCCACCCCGGCCACCACCATGGGGCCCTCGATCACATGGGGCTCCGTGAAGCGCTCTACCGCCTCCAGGACGATGGTGAAACACAGCGCTGTGAGGAACACGGCGTTGACCAGTGCCCCCATCACCTCCGCACGGATCCAGCCAAACGTGTTCTTGTTCGTGGATTGGGTTTTCTCCGCGAACCTCACAGCCACGAGAGCCACCACGAGCGCTATAACATCGGAAAGCATATGAAAAGAGTCCGATAGCATTGACAGAGAAGAGGTCATACGACTGACCACCACTTCCACAATGAAAAATACGAAAGTCATTGAAAGCATACAGAGCAGCCGGGCACGAGTCGGTTCACACGCCATTTTCCCTTTCTTTTACGTTAAGTTTAAACAAAAATAGGGTTTTTCAGTCTACTTTTCAAAACACGAGGACATGTGTTAGACAATGGTCCGGTTTTTACCCAAATTCAAAGCTAATGACTTAAGCTAGACGTTTCCTGAGACAATACAAGGCGAAGCTAACAGCGTTTTCATTTAAAATTCACTCAGCTTCAGAGCATCACTCTCTCAAACGCGAAGTCCAAAAGCGGAATAGATCCAAACGGTGAAAAAATCGTCTTTAAAGTCGTCCTTTTATAAGTAGACAGTGTAAGACAACCGTGGATATTCCAGTAATGTTTGCCGACGAGACGTTGATCTGCAGACGGCTAAAACTTTTGCACCCGAGCCGGTAGTTTCCACACTGAACTGATCTGTGAATCGACACGCCCCCTGTAAATCCTATTGGTGAAAAATAGTGAGGTCGATTCTGATTGGTTAAATATCGCAACTGTCATAGATGGGCGCGGTTATAAAGTCTCAGACACTCAGCGGAAGTATGTTGATAAGAGAAAAACAAGAAAAATAATTAAGTTGGATTAAAAAAAGGATTACCCAACAAATAAAAACAAGTCGAAAATTGTTAATAAACCCGTTGATGTGCTAACTTCTACAACGGGAGACGTCCTGATGTTAACTTTTAATGTAAGATAGGACGTCAACGCTTTGATTTACGTTTCCATGGTAACCTAGGTCTACATGTTTTGCATAATAGCATAAATACATATTAATTACTTACCAAAAAATACATGAAATAACAAATTAAAGGCGAAAAGAGGATGTATACAGGAATTATTCGGTTCTGTAGACTGATAACATTTGTCCAAACCTAGTCTCTTTTATACTTTTATTGATCTGCCTGTCTTTTGGAGAGACGCCACTAATCTATCTTCTGCTTGCACCTTAACTTTGTGTAGCCTAATCAATTTTAAAGCACTTTCTAAATCCAATCAGTGTATGGTAACAATAGTGACCCTCTCATTAGTACAGTGTAAAGATTTGTCATGTGTGCCATTGCTTTTAATGGCTGACTGATGACCCCTTGTGGAAGCTCTTCTAAACTATGCTTTTCTCAGGATTCATCAGGCTTTAAATCAGAAACAGTAAATGTATTGGCATGGATGCAGCACCTCTCCACTGCTTTTATCCATCACAACTACACTTCACTGCAGTGAGGCGCAGACAATCTCCACAATATTTCAAAAAGCAATACTATCAGTTTGTTCTTCAGTACCTATTATATTTAAGGATTTTCACAAATCTTTACTTGCCCATGTCATATATAACATTTAGACAATACACACACACACACTGTACACAATTATAGTCATCCAAAACCAAAATGCACTAACTATTTTTTTTTTTTTAAATCTTGATGTAGACTTTGAAAAATTTGGGTATCTTGTTCTATTCTGCTTTGACTTGTTTCAGTAAAATTTTTTGAAGGAGGCAAGTTGAACTCAAATATTGGTTTGATTTAAAATGTGTAAAAGGTGCATTAAGTAAAAGTTTATAGTCTACAGTTAAACACAATGAAATCTTGTATAAATGCCTCAAAATAGCCACCTTTACCATTCATTAACTGAGAAAAGTAGGTTATTTACAGCTCAATAAAACCCTGTTACCTACTACTGGTGCCTAAAGTGGACAAACTGATTTTGCACAACAGCCGAATAGCAGTGAAATTCAGGTTGAAGTAAAAATGCCACTTCTAGGTCTACTGTGTTTGCTCATAAACACAATGTCCCTGCAGGGCTACCTAGCTCATCACAGAATCTAGAAAGTCAAGGGAGTGTGCAAGCAAAAACTACACACTGCACCTTTAAATGGCAGATCGTTACTGCACTTTGGCTTTGGATGTCAGAACAGCTGCCATAAAAATAATTTCCACACAATCATTAATTCATTATCAACATTCAGCATAAAACCAATCACGTGAATAATTTCCTTTGCTACTCATAAATATAGCTTATTTTACATTCATAGTCTTCAGTAGCACATTGTCAACAGTATAACAGCTCCCACAGCATTGTCATGTGATCAGCGGATTCCGAGAATCCTGTCGGCTCTTCATCTGACAGGCCCTTTCCACTTCACTGAGGGTCTGAGCTCGGAGTTTGGCCGCGTGCAGCCGCCGCAGAATTAGGTCCTGCGATGAGGCTGTCGTCACGCTCGGCCGACTCGGTGGGCACAGGTTCTCTTTGCTCTCGCCCGCAAAGTGCACCTTCTTTTTGCCCGGCGAGACGTTTTCCAGATCTAAGACACGATATGACAGCGTTAACACACCAAAAAGGATATCATTGAACTTTATTTTACAAAATGTCATAAAAAGTCGCGTCTCAAAAGGCAAAAAAAAAAAAATAAATAAATTTGAAAATGAAAAGTGCTACATTGGAGGGTATAAAAAAACGTTAACATGTTCCAAAAATAAATAAAAAGAAAAAAAATTGAAAAAAAGAGGTGGTCAGTTAAATTAATAGCAGCGTGATAGTCCTGTCGTCTTCATCTAATCCCCATACCTAAGTTTTTGCCATAAAGAGGCGAGACAAGCGCCCCCTGCTGGTGGAGATGGTTGCAAGTCTTCAGTAAACTCTCCGCTCTGGAATGGAAAAAAAAAAGGGAAAAACACGTTGAACAGATACACAAAAAATAGAAAATTACACATAAAGAACTCTTGTTTTACCTCGCAAGTTTCTCATTTGACAGATGTTCACGTACACAAAGCTCTTGCTCCCTTTCTGCAAAGAAAAAAAAAAATAGTATGCTCCACAAGGATGAGGCAGAAGAAATAATTTTGTGCTTCAGTTTGTGTCAAAGAATTTTAACACCAAACAGACTTTTACTCTAGTGATCACTAAACGACAAGATAGCGTGAACAGTTGTGTCTGCAAACATTCACATGCAAAATATTCTTCTTATACCTCCAAGACAAATACTCAGTCCACATGTCAGCAGGTATAAAAGGCTTTTCTATGCGTTTTGACCTTCTGTGCACCAAAACAAAGTTTTCCCTAAATGCAGTGAAGTCTCAAGTTACATTCACATAAGCCCATTGTTGTTTTGAGCATGTGCTTCTCTATGAAAAACAAATAATCGTGGCAAGATACTGGAAAACAAACAAAACAAATTACAATTTACTGTTTACAGCTCATCACCTTTTGTGCTAAAACCAACATTATGTTATGGTCTATTCCTATACAACTATAGTTTAAAATCAATCAGAATGCTGTTCTCTGATACTGTTTTATTGTTAGTTTAGACTTGTGACTCAATGTCATGTAAAGTAAAAATACTTTTTTAAGATACTTGTGGGTGTGAACATAGCCCAAGTTTAGACAGATAAACCCGGAGCTCCTTTATCCACAGTTTACTCACTCTCCAGTCTCTCCTCTCGTTCCTTCAGAGCCCACTCTCGGTCTCGTAGCGCCTGCTCTCTCAGCTTGAGCTCCGCCTCTGAGACGGTCGTTTGTCCCGGAGCGGGTTTCTGCTGCTGTGGACAGTCCGAATCCCTCGACCTCCTCCGGTTTCTCTCCTGGGCCTTCCTCTGCTCCTCGGCCACGGCGTTGGCCAACAGCCCACTCTGGAGGATGGAGTCCACGGACGGCCTCAGATAATCCTGGAGCAGCAGTTAGTTAAGGACAAACAAAGCAATTTCTCCGTTTCTCACTTGCATTGGAAGAATGATAAGAGGATTAATTGCCATCACACAACGACACTGCTCTACTTTGACACTGGCAGCTGGAAATACCAGTGACAGAATATGCAACAACAGGGATTAAATAGTCATTTCTGACAAAGATGGTCATAGCCTATTCCCAAGGCACTAATATAAATCCAAACCTTCAGATTGAGCATTTTGCAGAGCAGCGTGTTGAGCTCATCGGAGTATCTGTACGGGATCCTCCTGAACTTTCCTTCTCTGATCCTCTCTGCCAGCTCTTTCTGGTTGTAAGCAGTGAATGGAGGACTAAAAAGAAAAAACGCATTAAACTTCACAGTAATCAGTAACATTGTTGTTTAAGATTAAAATTTATTTTATGTGGAAAAAACTTACGATAATGCACACAGCTCATACAGCAAACACCCCAGTGACCAGATATCAGACTTCTCATTGTAGGACATCCGGTTGATTTGTTCCTGAAAGACAAATAAAATGTCAGAAAGACCGGAAAATGCACACAGAAAAGGTTTTGAATGTGAGAAAATGAAATAAAAATTTATTTTTGTCTATCTTAGCTATTGTTGACTTGAAGCCACACCTCATTGTATTCACACATGGTACTTCCTCTCAGCTTCCTCCACCTCAACTAAAATCAGCTTATCTGGTCATTTATTTCTTCTAATTTTGAAGAGACACCAAAACTATTCACTATTGCTAAATTAACCTTTACACTTTAAAACTGCACTACAGCGGTTTCTAATGATTTCTTTCCCATGTTATTTGCTTTATTATTGATCCCATATCATGTGCAAACACAGCTGACCCCAATGATGTGCTCCTATTAATAAATACTAACTTAATTAAGAGCTTTAAGACAACAGTGATGTAGGCGGTCTCTCAATGCGAGCAGAGATCTAAAAGCCTTTAAGCCTTCACATTAAGGCTTGGCACATTAGAGCCAATCACTCAGTCATGATTTTATTGCCAGGTTAAAGATAGATACCCACTGGAGACATGTAGTAAGGCGTTCCCACAAACGTCTTTGCAAAGCTGGTGTCATGGTTCAGGATCCTGGCGAGGCCGAAGTCGCCCAGCTTCACGTTCTGCTTGATGTCGAGGAAGATGTTGGCCGGTTTCAGGTCCCTGTGGAGAACCGTGGCTCTGCCATCGCGGCGTCTGTGGCACTCTTTCAGGGCCAACGTGAGCTGCGCCATGACGCGGAGGACGAACTGCTCCTCAAGGTAACGCCTAGAGTCATCACAACCGAGACACACTTAAAAACCTGAGGGCTGTAGTTGGAAACCGGTTGAACAAACTCAGAGTTAATGCAGAGTAAGTTCTGAATTGATAAAACTAGGTAACTTTGGAGCTATCTGTTACTATTTATGGACTTTCTCAGCTGAGGTTTAACCCTTACCCGTTGATTGCTGGGTGTGTCCATTAAATAAACAACACTACAGCAGCAGCTTTACAGGGTCAGAACTCAAACTACAACTGCTTAAAATGGCGTACCGTTCCTTGATGCACCTGGTAATGAGGCTGGACAGGTCACCGCCCTCGCAGTGCTCCATGACGATGTACAGCGTGGTGTTGGTCCGGTCGATAATGCGGTCGTAGTATCGCACAATGTTGGGGTGCTTCAGCTCTCAGCAGGTTCACCTCCGACACCAGCATCTGCTTCTCACTCTCCCCCATCGTCCCGTAGTCCAGCTCCTTCCACACCAGCTCCTACAGAAAGATTTAACACTTAATCTGACTAAAGAGACTTGATGAAGTGTGTGTTGACATTGATAGTGGGAGCACTGTTGATCGATGAATGAATAAATCACTCTATATAAATTAAACAAGACTCTTAAATCTCCTCCTTGCATTGTTTAAACGTTTTATTTCAAGTCAGAAATGATGAACTGGCCCAAGTTAAGTTAGACAAACGTTAAACATGCAAAAATATGAAACTGAACCCGTGTATAATGAATAAGATCCACGGGTGACTGCATTAGCTTGTTGACATGATTGACATCCTGTATATAGGCTACTTTTAGAAATATAAAAGTACATTCAGCTACCTACTTTAGTAAATGTAAACTCACCTTTCCATCAGATTTCCGGCTTATTTTCTGACATCTTCCATAAGAACCAGAGCCTATTGTGTACAACACCTCGTAGTCTTCGACACGGGAGGCATCTTTTAGGCGACTGTAGCAACGGAGTTTAGCGTTAACTGCTAAACATGTATCTTAAGACAGACTCTGAGGACTTAAACCATTGATTTTCCAATTCAAGGTCTATCCAAATCCTTCAAAGTAAAAACTTACCACAAAACACTCTTTTATCGTTTTCCTTGTGTGTTTGTTTCTCCTGTGGCTGTTCAAAATGACCAAACGGGAAGTGTGCTCTGCTCAGTTTAAATTGGTGCCCAAAAGGGCGCTATTGATTGGTCCTCCGCCTTCTGACGCTGACGCTGATTGGCTGTTGAGAGAATACAATCCGAGGCGTTGCTAGGCACCGGGAGCCCGCGGAAGTAGAGCGGGTTGATAAGGCTCTGTTTAACCGCTAGATGGCACTAAAAACACACAAAAATATTTAAAACAAGGTACATTTTGAGGTAAAATCAAAATGTTAATTTACAAAGTGATAAAAAGGTATGTAAAGTTGCTGCTGAGTGATATTAACTTAGTATTTTAAACGTATTTCACCTCGTACTCCTCAGTTATTCATTATAACCTTGTCATATACTGTATATTTGTAAAATTAATTCATTATTTTAACGTGAATAGAAGCACACTAGCAGTTTTTACAATTAGAATGATACTTGAGTAGCCTGTATTATATTTTGTGTTTATCCCTTTTTTAATGTAGTTTTGCTTTGTACAATATTAATGTGCTTTTTGTGTAGTCTTATTAGTTTATTCAAGACTTTATTCAAAATAAAACCACCTAGCATCATTTTTGTTTTGTGGAATTTAGCTAATTTTGGTTACTTATACTTTGCCATGTTTTGTTGATTGTCATTGTTTTGTCCTGGTTTTATTGCATTATATCAACGTTTAATGTAGACAGACAGGAATTAAATTGGAGATTGTAACTGAGTGCATCTCTATAGCTATAACAGTGCATAAACTACAGTAAGTACAACTAATTAAATCAAAGTCAATGTAACTACACAGTGTAAAATGATAATCCTCAGAATATCGGCAAATTTAAATTTAAATTTTATTAGTTATTCCTGAACACGCTGTGGCCTTTGGCAGTGACCAGTCAGTTTCCATCCATGGAAATATAGCATATGTGAGACATCAGGGGTCTTTTTGTCAGTGGTCACTTGGTTTGACAGCTGGTCCGCCTGAAGAGTCACCATCTGAGAGTGGACACCAGCGGGGAACTTTCACTCTGCTCCTGGACTAGGTTCCAGACAATACTGGAAGATATATACAAACATGAAGACTGCTACAGAGTCTCTTTGCATTTAGCATCTGGTAAGTCTTAGTAAGCATTTAAGCAGCTGTTGAAGCTTCCATTACCTTTTCAGTCATGCCTCAAACACACTCATTTTTTACCTCACTCTTCATAAAATCCTATATGTCCAATGTGAGCCACCTTTAACTGAGCCCCAAGTACTTTCTTATGCTTGACGCTTGACATAAGGATTCTGTCGTTCCTGTTGTGTCCTTTGAGCTTTGGAGGCTGTCCACTTTCTTACCTCCAGGAGAAAGAGAGAGGGAGGTCTGTCAGTCTGTCTCTGCAAAGGTCAATGACTCCTACCAAGGGCTCGGAGAAGTTTGGATACAAGCCAGCTGAGGGAAGGAAAAGGAGGGGGACAGAGAGAGGGGAGGAAAAAAACTGACAGCTACAAATAACAAGGAGCATGGGGAGCGTTGGGCCAATGTGACGCCAAAACAGAGGTGTTTAGAGAGAACGGACGGTGCAGCTACAGACAGCTACAGAAAAAAGGCAATACACACAATTATTCACTTTTATAGATGTCCAGGCTTTTGTGGATTTACAGGTATATCACAAGTAAAAAGAAAGATAATGGAAATTCCTTTTATTCCACACCTAATGAGGTAAACTTTATAAAGCACAAGGGAAATGACTTATATCTGTTTTTTGTGTAGATATACAGTTAACGGACTCTTGCTCAGGTCAGGGTCATACTTAATGTTATTACTCATATTTTAGTTGATAATCCGTGTGTCAAGGTTTTGAGGAGCACATTACTTAGATTTTCACCAAAAGCTGCTCAAAATACTCTAGGTTTCATTAAGTTAATCTGATTTGTTTTTCCTATTACACACAAATTGAACAGATACAGCCGAGTGTAAAACTAAAGCTTTTCTAATCCCGTTTACCTCCATTCTTGCACTAATCCTCTGTAACGTCTGATGTTGTAACAGGGACATTTACACCACCACACTGTGATCAAGCAGCTGTTCTGTCACTCTTGTTCCTGCAGCTGCCAGGTCGCTCTGCGCAGCTGGAGTCTCGAGGACGAGCAGACGGTGACGGAGAGGCCTCGGGGAGCGGAACCTGTCAAACACTGAGGCTCAGGTGATGTCTGAGGAGCACAGGGGGAACTCTGGACACAGCCTCTGGAAGTACAAGAGGTGACCTTCGGAAGAGTGTTGTAAAATGTAATATATACAGTTTAACTAATGTTTGAGACCAGAACGTATTGAGACCAAAACAAGACTAAGACTTTTAGAGATTGAGTCAGATTAAGTCAAACCTGAGACCAGTGTATGGTAACATTACAAGTCCAATCTTAGATCTTTGTTTTAGGAAAAAGGTTTTGCAGGGTTTTTTTTTAACTCACAAAAACAAGGCATACACACGTGGACAAAAATGTTGGTACCCTTCAGTCAATGAAAGAAAAACTCACAATGGTCACAGAAAAAACTTTATTCTGACAAAAGTAATAAATAAAAATTCTATAAATGTTAACCAATGAAAGTCAGACATTGCTTTTCAACCATGCTTCAACGGAATTATTTAAAAAAAATAAACTCATGGAACAGGCCTAGACAAAATTGATGGTACCCCTAACTTAATATTTTGTTGCACAACCTTTTGAGGCCATCACTGCAATCAGACGATTCCTGTAACTGTCAATGAGACTTCTGCACCTCTCAGCAGGTATTTTGGCCCACTCCTCATGAGCAAACTGCTCCAGTTGTTTCCAGTTTGAAGGGTGTCTTTTCCAGACGGCATGTTTCAGCTCCTTCTAAAGATGCTCAATAGGATTGAGGTCAGGGCTCATAGAAGGCCACTTTAGAATAGTCCAATGTTTTCCTCTTAACCATTCTTGGGTGTTTTTAGCTGTGTTTTGGGTCATTGTCCTGTTGCAAGACCCATGACCTGCGACTGAGACCAAGCTGTCTGACACTGGCCAGCACATTTCTCTCTAGAATCCCTTGATAGTCTTCAGATTTCATTGTACCCTGCACAGATTCAAGACACCCTGTGCCAGATGCAGCAAAGCAGCCCCAGAACATAACAGAACCTCCTCCATGTTTGACAGACCTATGTTATTACTTTTGTCAGAATAAAGTTTTTTCTGTGACCATTGTGAGTTTTTCTTTCATTGACCGAAGGGTACCGACAATTTTGTCCACGTGTGTACTTCTTTTGAAATTTTCTGTCCAATATTTTTATTTTTTTTTGCTTCTTGTTTTCTCAAGTGAGTATTATCTATTGTTCAATCAACAGATCAGCACAACCTTTTACAAAGTGGACTACACACCTGGGACCAGGGTGTCTCCTTTAAACTCCCTTTGGTGATGGAAACTTGCCCAAACTGTACAGCTCCAATCAGGGCTGGACTGGGACAAAAAAAAGGCCCTGGCCCTTTTTGCTCAGACCGGCCCACCACAATTGGTCAGACACAACCAACTAGTACACCATCCTTGCGGTCCCTGTAGATATGCATATCTACTGTTCCATTCCAAAAACCCCTACAAAGCTGAGAACTAAGTGCCATGGACCAGTGTACCAGTGCAAGTGGCCCAGTGTACTCACTCTCTCTTGACAGACTCCCTGGTGATCAAAGGTGGCAGTGGAGTAGTAATTCTAAAAATAAATGTTTTTTTTTTTTTTTTTCCAATGAACCAGACAGCAGAAAAACTAGTTTACAATTGCAAGTATAGGATACTTTGTTTTAAAGAGCACAAACCCCTCTTTAATATGACACCAAACAAGATTTACCTCTCATTGTTGAGATACTCCCCTTAAAAAAAAAAAGAAAACCAACCTATACTACCAAATTACTCACACAAAACGTCCTAAAAAATATATGATATTCATATTATTCACTCACCGTAAATATTGCATATTAATGATGTTGGAAATTCATTAGAAACATGAGCAAATATCTACTTTGTTGAATATACAGCTAAACAAAAATATACAGCTTTCAAAATGCAAGGCGGGTTTTAATTCCCAAATAGCATGCGTTACTCGTCCTGGGTGGTTTGACGCAGCCATTCTGAGTAATAATTAAAATAATCAAATGGCATCATTTAAGTTTTTCTAGAGAAGGCGACGGCCATTATGGGTATTAAAGGGTTAACATTAGAATAGTCAGCCAAAGTTGCAATTGAATAAGTTAACTCTGCTAACCTATCTACAAAAACAATGCAAAATAGCTTATGCTGTGTTATTTGACTTTAGCTGACTGAGTGGCTAGTGCAGTGGGTGACAATCTGACAGACTATATAATGGCAACAACGATTAAGTTGTCTTATTATAATATTCATTAATTTAGGTAAATCATCATCTTCGTCGTGGCCCAACCAGGCCCACACACACACACACTTTCCTCCTGCACCCGCCCTGATTAACACTCCTCCCTGTTAATCATGTAGCTAACATGCTTACCGTTTCAATTACACTCTCCTGCTCACTCTGTCCCTCCTTGACTTTACTATCAGACACCTGCTCCTCTGCCTGGGTCCGGCGCTGCCATGGCTAGTCACCTCTCCTTCATGTTTCTGCAAAATGTCGTCAGGTACTGTAGGCTTGGATACTGAAGCTACAGCACTAAACATGTCTGTTATTTTTGCACATGTTGAGGCATCAACTTCTAGCATTTTTATTTTTTTGGCCCGCAACTTCTCCGCACCCCCCTTGCACTTTTGTTTCTCCATCCTAAATCCACAGATTTCTGGCTCTGAGCCACTAACTGCCTCTGACACAAGAAACAGAGGAGGAGGGGTGGAGCCTGTTAAGAGATGATTGGGCCAGCCCAGTGTCAGTATGAAAAATGAACCAATGGGCCGCTGTCCCTGCTTTATGGGCCGGTCATTGGCCAATTAAAAAAAATAAAAATAAAAAATTCATATTATATGGACCGGCCCCCAAGTGCGTCGGCCAGATTACCAGTCCAGCCCTGGACCTCATTTAAACTCACAAACAATGCCAGTAATGAGCTCACGGCCTTCACGTTCATTTGAACTGAACTTTTCTTAATGTGGGTGATTAAAAATCGGAAAAAGTGTGAAAGAAGGGTTTGGAGATGAGTAAAAATACAATACATACAAGTCTGTGTTGTTCACACATTCAGCTCAAAGACTCTGGACAGAAGTAATCATAAGCTTTTTAATTAAAATGGACCCCATACTGTGGGAAAAAACATGAAATTAATCTTTGGCTTGAATTGGTTTTGTATTTAAAATGTTCTCACACACAGTGGGCGGCACAGTGGCAAGTGGTTAGTGGTTAGCAATGAGAGCAGAACTCCACACAGAAAGGTCCTGTGTGGAGTTTGCATGTTCTCCCTGTGTCTGCGTAGGTTTCTTCTGGGTACTCCGGTTTTCCCTACCACTAAAAACATGTACAATATAGGACTACAGATGGAAATTAGCTGTTAAGCTATAATCTGGTACAAGCATCTCTGCTCCGGCTTAATGTAGTGATGTGTACGCTGTCCTAAAGAAATAAACAAATCTAATAACATTTATGAAGGAGTATTAAAGTATAAAAATGTAGGATTACAGGCTGATGTTAATAAACTGACTTGGTCCTGAGCCTCATCCTTTCTGTCAAATCCAGTTTTACTTGGTTTTAAATCAACTCTAGCCTCTTTTTGAGTCTTTTTGAGATTTTGTTTTCCTTTCTTCTGTAGCTGTCACTCAGAAACATCCTCCTGACAGTGTTCAATGTAGGTGTGGAAGAAATGGGACTTTACCTTGATAAAAGTATATTTAAACATATATCCTTTTATTTAAATTGTCCGGACGAGGAGGTGAGGAAAGTAACTTTCGACCGATTTTATTTGAAGGCCCCTGCATTAAGTCATACAAACCATCTTTAGTTAGACTTTATTTAACCATCACAGTTTCATCAAACAAACAATACATTTTGACACTGGTTTAAGTTATCTTTCTGTAACATTGAAAATCCACTGGTGTTGAATTATAGTTATATATTGGACATGCATTCTTGCCACAATAGTCACGAAGGAGCATCATGTTTTGGTAATGGGACCGGTCTGACCTCAAACTCTCTTCAGCAGCCAGTCTAAAAATAATTATGTTTGTTAAATGCATCTGTGTTGTTTTTAACCCTGGTCTGCGGGGATCCAGAAAAACTCCACCTTCCTGCTTCTGCGAGAGACTGGAGCCGAGTCCGGACGCACTCCACCGAGCGGCGGCAGGTTGTCGAAGTGAGACGGGCCTTGGTCTCTGCCACCAGTCCCAGGGCCGCACACTCTCAGTAACTTGTCTTGTCTGTAAAAAAAGAGACATTTTTGTCTTTCTCTGCTGCTTTTTGTGTGGTTCATTGAAAATAAGATAAACATATATTGCTTCAAGTTGAGTAGGAAAGGTGCATTGGGTAAAAATGTAGAACAAATCTGATACTCAAAAGCCATGTTTGTGTTTAAGGCAATGGATATGAATCATAATGTAAACTTTTTATGATTACTGTGCACTTCTGTTGCTTTAATGTCAATAAAGTCCATCACATCAGCACCACATCTGGATTGTTTCATTTTTCTAATTTCAGGATAAAGACTGCTCTCATCCACACTTCGGCTGAACTCGACCCAGTCTCTGGCAAACTCCATTTATCTGAAGTTCACTGAAATACTATAAAAACAATTTAAGTTTACATACGCTGGCAGAATTAGTAATTTCTTTATTTATTTTGTTTTGGGTGGGTATGTTTTTAGAAAATATGTAGAACAAAAAAAATGCACTCATAATTGGTGGTTAGGTGAAGCCATTTATTGTCAAACAATTGTGTTTACTCTTTTTAAATCATAATGAAAACAGAAACAACCCAAATGCCCCTGATCAAAAGTTCTTAATACTGTGTATGGCACATTTAACATCAATGACAGCTTGAAGTTTTTTGTGGCAGTTGTGGAGGAGGCTCTTTATTTTCTCAGATGGTAAAGCTGCCCATTCTTTTTTGGCAAAAAGACTCCAGTTCCTGTAAATTCTTGGGCTGTCTTGCATGAACAGCACATTTGAGTGGCTCACTCTTTGGTGTATTGTACGCGGGATGCTTTGTGGCATTTGCGTGGTAATTTCTTGACCATGCAGCCATTTCTCTTCAAGTGCGTCCTTATTGTGCATCTTGAAACAGCCACACCACAGAGTCCTGTACTCGAACAGATTTTAGTTGGATTTGAACCCATTAAGTTTTAAAGTCGATTCATAATAAATGACACAACAGAATGTAAAGTGCTGGCAGACATGAACTCTTAATACAGTAGAGAAAGTAGAAGGAAATAGTCCAAAATGTGCTGTTTTAACCAGTCCTGAGCTGTGTACTTTTGCAGATAACTTAAAGCTGGAAGGCAGATTGAAACCAGGAATAACTGAGCAGCACCAACTTTTTACTGGTTTTATAGATCACCGGTCTCATCTTGGGACCCAATTGAAACATTTTTTTCATTATCATTTAATTGGGACTCACTATTTACAAAACCAAGCTTGATCTTTTTAGACTAATATTGTGCATAAATAAATGACTTTTTAACAAGTTTAGGCTCAGTTCAGTGTCACTTTTGTAATGAATTATAAAGGCCTACAACCCACTCAGTGACCCACTCAGAGCCCTCACAAAGAGCACAGAACAGACTTTTCTCTATCCATCATGACAATAACGTACAGAAAAACCCCTAGGAGCCACTGTATGGGCTTCTGAGTGTAGTTCGCCGCAGAGGATAGTTTGGGGCTGCAGAAAACAAAGCTCCAGTTTAAGTAATTTCTAAGGTTTTTATATTTCTAGCGCGACCAGGCTCATGTCTCCTGAACCTGCTGCTGCTCGTGGACAGAGGCGAGAAAAGACCGTTGCCCAGAGACTTCCCGGCCGACTGCAGGTCTGAGTGGGACTTGGCTCTGAGGGTCTGAGTCTGAAGTGAGAAGGACTGAGGCTCAGATGGAGGTCAGTGGGTGGATTTAAAACATGTGACAAGAAACCCTATGTTTTGCCAAACACTATTTCAATTACACTAATAATTTAAACCCAGAAAACATTTAGATTTGTATCCTTCATAGAATCAGATGAGCAGACTACATTAGATGGATAATACATAAAGTACTTTTTTTTTTAATTTTTATTGAGTTTATTTTTTACAGCTCCAAAACCCCTCGTATGTGGATCACAAATTCAGTGAAAGATCATTCATCGGTGAACTTTTGGACATAATTTTATGTCTAAAGTTGTTTTCACTCACATCCAAGAAGCTCTGACTCTGGTTCAATGGAGACTGGATCAGACGTTAATGAACAGACAAAGAAAACTTTCGGGTCTGCGATACAACAGTGTTGCATCTCGGGTCTGAGACACAAAAGTGTTGCAGCTCCAACCCAACAGCTTTCTACATCTTCTCATTAACGTCAGACCTCACCTCCATCGAGTTGGAGCCAGAAAAACCTCTGGAAAGAGCTAAAGCAAAACTTCTGACATAAAACCAGGCCCTTTGTTGACCTCTGAATGACCTGCAGGGACTGCTGGTGGGGTCAGTCCACTCTACAGCAGGGGGCTTGGGTTACGGCTGGTTACAACTGGAGGCTTCAGATGGAAAAGGTTCTCACAGGCGATGAGATTTTTTTCCAGATGTGGGAGAAAAAGCGATCCACTGAAGATTTCTCCACAAGGTCGAGGTGACGTTTCAGGTACTTCAACACTGCGGCGTCAAAATGTGTGTTCGTTGGGTCCTGGGCGGAGGCCAGGAGGTTGGCGGAGGTCCCAAACTCTTTCAGCAGGTCCTTCATGACTGGCTTGATTATTTTGCACAGGTTCTCCACAGGGATGCAGCTCTCAGGGATGTCTATTTTGTCCCAGATCGTCTGGGTCACGCGCTTGACAATTGCTGTAAATTCCTCGTTCCTCGTTGGCCTTTTGTTGTATATTGTAATAAGCAGAGCCCTGATGACCCAATGAGCCCTGGCAAATCTTTCACAGTTAAATTGATCGGGTTCGGTGGGGAGAGGCTTGGTGGAGACGGGAGAGTTTGGCTGTCTCATTGGCATTTCAAAGATGTGGGAGAAAAAGCGATCCACTGAAGATTTCTTCATAATGTCAAGGTGACGTTTCAAGTACTTCAACACTGCAGCGTCAAAGTGTGTGTTTGTTGGGTCCTGGGCTGAGGCCAGGAGATTGGCGGAGGTCCCAAACTCCTTCAGCAGGTTCTTCATGACTGGCTTGATTATTTTGCACAGATTCTTCGTGGGGATGCAGGTCTCAGGGACGTCTATTTTGTCCCAGATCTTCTGGGTCAAGCGCTTGACAATTGCTGTAAATTCCTCGTTCCTCGTTGGCCTTTTGTTGTATATTGTAATAAGCAGAGCCCTGATGACCCAATGAGCTCTGGCAAATCTTTCACAGTTAAACTGATCGGGTTCGGTGGGGAGAGGCTTGGTGGGGAGAGGCTTGGTGGAGACGGGAGAGTTTGGCTGTCTCATTGGCATTTCAAAGATGTCGTATCTCGGATGATTGTCCTCTGGCGGATTCTGCAAAAAGTAGAGTAGCTTCTGAATAATCTTGGACACCTCGTCCTCGACCATAAAGTAAAGCAGCTGAGGGCTGAGGCTTTGGACAGAGCCTGGCTTCACCGTCAAGACACTGTCCGAGAGCTTTTTCATTAATGGAGATGTGGGCTTCAGATAACTCCCGGTCATTTGCAGATGGTCATTTAAACGATCGGTCACTTGTCTATAAAACCAATCTATTTCCTCTTTCATCAGGAAGTCCTGGAAGCGCTGGTTTGAGTCCGGTCTGTACATAAAGTCCATCTCCTCAAACAGTTGCTCCACGTCCTCTTGAAGGTTGTTGAAGTCGATGTGCGGGGCTGGTCCTGTCTCGGAGTTGCCCAGATAAAGGACTGAGCTGGTCAGTTCATTAAATAGCATTTTCGCAAAATTTAAAAAGCAGCATTTACAATGGCTTTTTTTCACTGCGGTTTCCGAGTCGCCACACGCATTGGACTCTACTTGCTTTGCCTCCTGTATGGTGTTCAGGCTTTCGGAACTGGCCAAACAGGCTTTAAGGCAGTGTTTGGCCTCGTCCACCATGTGGAATCCAGCTTCTACAGTAGACAAATTACTGTCTATGTTAACGGTCTGCTGTGACTCATCAGAGGCTAATAAAAGGACTGAATTCACCTTTGTGAGACCTCACTCTCAGCATCTCTGTCAGATTATGTGCGTGGTGGTCCAGGTCCAGTGGCTGGGCTTCGATGGTTAGTGCCTTGGCAAAGATGTCAGCAATGGACTCTTCCAGGACTGCTTTAATGGCCTGGTGGTGGTTTTCGAGTCTGCAAACTTCTTCAAATAAACCCGTTTCAAAACGTCAGTTGACAACGTCTGCACCAACTGGATAAACATCTCGAGCAGGTCAGTTTTAAATTTCATATCCCACAATCCATTTGAAATCTTGAGCCTCTGCGCTGGACGGATCCTGTCAAAATGCCTCTCCACTATTTCAAGGAGGGCTTCGGAAGTAATTGACATCTCCATAATCTCGTATCCTTCTCTTGTCTTATTCATATTTCTGGTTTGCATTAGTTGTAGGCTAGTTAACTGTAGAAGTTTTAATAATGGTTTGTTATGAGAAAATCTGACAAACCTTTCACTTGAACCCTCACTCGGTGACGTATAAAGGTTGAGAATGTCAGAACGCAACGTCACGAAGCCGGCAGAATAATCTTGCGGGGTTTCCCGTTGCTAGGATACCAGCTCGCGTCTGTTCTTTCTCTGCGGCTTCACTTTTTAATCAATAAAACACATTAAGACTTTTTTATTGTTGTTATTACATATTTCTGATGGAAAATTTAATTAATGACATTTATTTGTTAAAGTCGGAGGTGTTTTTGGCTTGATTTAGGTGTATGAGGTTTATCAATTTATGACTAGAACATAGACCATAGATTGTATAATAATTATGGATGATATCCGCCCATTGGTCCCCTATTTGCCGAGATAGCCTCAAAGTCAGGGCAAAAAAATGGCGATTACATCCGGACATTTCAGACTCCTTCGTCAGAGGATGTTATTAAAATGGGCAAAGGGAGTGTTGCATCGTAAGCCCGTGGGTGGGCATAATAAGCGCGTGCGTGGGTAATTACGCCCACTCCGCTGTAGCCGAGGCTAAAGCAATTGCTAACTTGTTGCTTACCTGTTGCTAACACCAGGCTAACGCAAGTGGAGCTTCCCGCCCGAGATTTATGACAAGACTATGCATCTCTCTAAATGTTATATAGTTAACAAGGCTTTTGAATAATGCTTGTGGTATGTAGCTATAATATAGCATGCTAATCTAACTTTTTCTATTGTAGTTTAAAATATGGAAAAGGTCACTGTTCAAATTGCTCTTTCTCTCAAGAGCCCACTGCCCAGATAAGTGCAGTTACACATAACTTTGGATACTATATTTTACTTAGTTATAGCCACGTTATACATCACTCTTGTAGTTTTCACGATGGACCTGCCCTCTGCTTCTGCCTTCTGCACCTGGAAACATCTGTTAAAACATCTGCAGCAGTTTCTTGTAGTTTTTGATTTTATACCACTAGATGGTAGATTAAATTATTATTATTAAAGTAAGACATGCCCATACTTAAAGCAAAAAAAAAAAAGTTTGTTTAAAACTGTAAAAACATGATACAATACATTTCATTGAAAATAAAAAAGTGCAAATGAATTGTAAACAGTTTTTTTTTAATGCTCAAGTGTGTAAAAGGTGTCACATATTTGTGATGCAGTTCCAAAAGGTTTGAGAAGCAACAAACAAAGCCTTGTCCCATCAGGTTGTAAGGGTGAAGGTGGACGTGGCGAGGATGTGATGAGGAGTTTAAAATGACTGCTGCAGGACGGGACCCTGTGGAAAGTCAGACAAAAAAATAAATCACAAAACAAATTCAAGTTGGCCTGTCTTGGTTGAAAGCCCACTCACCACAACAAGGTGCAGTGTGGCTTGAGTGGGAACATTAGATTAGATTCAACTTTATTGTCATTACACAAGTACAGGTACAAGGCAACGAAATGCAGTTTAGGTCTAACCAGAAGTGCAATAGCAGTAAAGTGCAGGATATATACAATGGTTGCGTACGTGCAGGATATGGAGATGTACAGGATTTACAGGTAATATGTACAATGAATATAAATATACAGATGGTTATTACTATAAAAGGTGAGTGTGTGCCATAAATATAATTACAGGTGTCTCTTCTCTATAAACAGCATTTACAGGTGAATATGTACTCTAAATGTAGTGGCACACACACATACACACACTCACTCACATACACACACAACCATACACACATACACACACAAACATACACACGACACACACATCCCAGGGAATTAGACCGGGAGCTATACACACACTCACTCACATACACACACACACACACATACACACACGAACACACACACACACACACACACACATACACACACAACCATACACACATACACACAGGGGAATTAAACCGGGAGAGCTATACACACAGACACTCACATACACACACACACACACACACTCACTCACATACACACATACACATACTCTCGCATACTCACACACACACAAACACACTCACATACACGCACTCACACACAAGCACACACAAACACACACACACTCACATACACACATACTCACACAAACACACACTCACTCACATACACACGTACACATACATACACTCACACACACTCACATACACACACTCACACACAAGCACACACACACACACACACTCACACATACACACACTCACATACACACATACTCACACATACACACACTCACATACACACACACACACACACACACACACACACACATATACACATCATGTAACATCCTCATATACACATGGAACAACAAAATATATTAACATCTGTCCAACATTGTTTTATCTTTTAACCCACATTTTAATTCAAGCAAATGTTTTATTATGTACTTGATATATACAATCTCTGGTGGCCCCCCGCAGTACCTTTGTGACCCACCAGGGGTCTCCAGACCCCAGTTTGGGAACATTTACTGAAGACAATAAAAGTGTGTGTGCTAATCTCTTCAGGCAACCCTTAACCTTGGGTTTTTTGTGTTTTTCAATAGAGTTCATTAAAAAAAAAAGTTCACATGGTATTTACATTTTTGAATACAAAACAAAATATTTAGAGATTTATTTAACCTCGTTCCTTCTCTGCAGCTTAAATCCTCATCTACATTTTCATCACTTACCACATTGACCATTGCAAAAGTTTTCATTATGGGACATCCTCCAAAACACTCAATAAACTCCAGTACACCCTCCCCTGAAGGACCAAGCCTTCTCCTGCTTCTGTTTTAAATTGTCTTGTTCTGTTTTATCTTCATTAGTTTTACCTTTTGTACAGTGTCTTTGAGTGTCTTTAAAAGCACTATAAAAATAAAATATATTATTATTGTAACAGAAAGATTCACAATAGTGATGTTTTGTGTGTTTTAGTTTGAAACAGAAGTCGGTGGACTTTGCTGAATTCCTTTGTTTGTGAAGCTGTGTAGAACAAACACATAATGGAAGGTTTTCTGTTCACACTTTAGTTTTGTTGACGGTGCTGTAGATGGCGCTGGAGTCTGGTGCTGTCTTTATGTTCACTGCAGAGTACATCACCGTGTCCTCCTCCATCACCACCTGCTTTAAACCAAACAACACATGAGGACATGAAAGTGTGACAGAAGCTGGAAACATACATTACATCTGTCACTTTATCACATGTGTGTGTCTTGTTAGAACAGAACAATATAATGTGTACTTTTTTACTTTTCACATTATTACAGCATTATTATACACATTATTATAACTAATGCTAAACTCTAAACTTCAGTTTGGTGTCATTTATTAGTATTTTGTGAAGGAAAGATTGGTCCATTTAAAATGTTTTAAATAAAAGAGAAGCAGGAGAAGTCCCTCGGCTGCTGTTGGGGGAGAGTGGAGTCTGAGACAGGGACAAATAAAGACAATCCAGCTAATGGAGATTTAAAGTCAAAATGCAACAACCCAAAATATTGTAATAATGTAAAAAAGTATTGTGTAATAACAGGTCGATGCAATTTTGAAACAGACGTCAAATCAACCACAAAACATTTTGAATGAATAAAAAGGATATTAGTCACCAAAAATGAATATTTCTGTAAAAACAAGATGCTTTTGGTAAATAGTGACTGACTGTGTGTGCTGTCAGTGAGTGGGTAGAGAACATTAGCAAGAGTCTAAATATTCAGTTGCTCTATTTATATTAGCATTTCTTCTAGAGCAGCTGAAGGCTACAGGTCACTGGAGGATTAGGTCTATGTTCTGTTGGACTTGTACAGAACGACAGATAACACCACAAGGAGGCGCCAGAGATATACACAGATGGTTTTAGGACCTGTGCTTCCTCATCAAAGACCGATAAACTGCCTGAAGAGATTAGCACACACACTTACCATTTTTTTCTTAGATACTTTTTGATGGTTTATCTTTGCGTAGGTCACATTGTTCTCAAAATCGACCTGAACACAAAACAATACAAGTTATACACATCAATGTATAATAAACATGTGTTAAACCCTGAAGGGTAAAGCTCAAGGTGCTGTCTGACTTTTTGCCACTAGCAGGCTCTCTCAGTTTTCACATTTTATTTATACATTCAGTTGTTTCAGAAAGTCAGCTTTCAACAAAACTATATTAAACATTTAAACGGAGAAATAAAAATCACTCACAGCAGAGTCGGCTGGTTTTGCGTCACCTGTAAAAGAAAGAACATAGAACATTATGTTCCCCAGATGACACTCATCTGACAGGATTTTGAATGGATTGAAGACAGCCTCCATGTGTTTGTGAGGTTACTGGAGTACTCCTCTGCAATTCATGGCACAACAGACTTTCAGATCTAGTCCTCAACATCTAAAAGACATGAGGAGACTTGTTTTACCACTGGCACCTGAGGTTAAAGCAGCTCTTCAACAAGACAGCATCTTAAAACTAAGGTCTCGGCCTCGGGGTAAGAGAGCTGGAAGAAGCACTGGGCGTTTCATTAAAACTGTTGTTGGTTATCGACCAGGCCAGTGTGGGACAATAGGCTATGGGGCACAGTGTGGGGGAAGACAATATCGCTTTGTAAGATCTTCTTGCTCTGCTAACCTTGTCCACGTACACATAGCTCCAATCAAGCCTAAACCAACAATGCCAGGATTCTCTCTAATGTGAGATCATTAAGATATAAATCTGAGGAACTGTACAGTATTGCATCCAATAAAAACACTGCAAATGTGGCCGTATCAGAAACATGACTCAATGATGCTATATCAGACTCTACTGTAGCATTTCCTGGATATGCTTTACACCACACGGACCGCGCCGGGAGCAGAGGGGGTGGTGTTGCACTTTACACTTTTGATGGGTTTCCTTAAAAGCTTTGACTCATTTGGAGGATGAACAACATGAAGCCCTGTGGATTTGGCTGCACCTTCATCATCTTCCACGTGGGTTAAGTTGTATTGTTGCTTGTGTATTGTATCCCCCCACGTTCCTCTGCTACAGCTAAATCTGAAATTCAAGTCACTCAGTATTTAGATATCTGCCTTAGGGACATTGAATGCAACTGTCAGAAAGCTGCAGTTGTCATTCTCGGGGACACTAACCGGTATAATTATGTCTATCTAAAGTCTATCTGTGTCAGACATGGGCTGAGACAAGTGGTGTCTGGAGCTACAAGAAAAGCCAGTCTTGACTCTATTTTTACTAACATACCAGCCATGTACGCCTCTCCTGTACATTTGCCCCCTGTCAGTACGTCTGATCACCAAACCATATTGTGGAAAGCAGGCGAGTGGCGAAAAAAGCCTATTAGGACTATCACCTGCCGCAAACGTACACCAGACACAATGGAGCATTTAGGCCTTTTAAGGAACTCTACTGACTTTTCCCACATTCATGATCTCACAGACCCTGAAGTTAAGGTTAGTGTTTTTAACGACACAATTCAATCTATTTTGAACCAAGCAGTTCCATTTAAGAGAGTTTCCTTAACAAATCAGGACATGTCCTGGACGACTGTACAAGTAATAAATCTGCTAAAGGACAGACAGCATGCTTACTGTACTGGAGATGAGAGTACTTACAGGCGGCTAAGAGCAATTGTAGACATAAAGATGAAATCTGCTAAGTATCATTACTACAAGAATGAGGTGAGGACCTTTGCTGCTCTAACTCTAGACAGTGGTTCAAGTCTATCAAAGCACTCATGGGAATGGAGGATAGTCGAGCTTTAGCCACAAATGATCCCTGTATTCATCAGTTAGAATGTGACATTCTGACTAAACTTTTAGCTTCAGTGTGGGGCCAGTCCAACTATACACTGCCATCTGAAGAGGAAGTATTTCATAAGCTGGCACAGAATGTAATGCCACCTCTGAGTATTGGTCAAGTCAAAGCCAGACTTCGGAATATCAACCCATCAAAGGCAGCAGGTCCTGACAGTATTCCAAAGTATTGCTGCTTATAGCCTTTTGTGAAGAATTGGCTCCTATGTTGTGTGATGTTTTTAATTCTTGCATCAGACACAACATCTTTCCAGCACTTTGGAAATGACCAAAGGACTGTCAGATGAGTTGGAGCAGGTGCAAAAAAGATGCTGTAGGATTATTGGTATTTTTTTTTTTTTATAACCTTTATTTAACCAGGAAAGTCCCACTGAGATTACAAATCTCTTTTGCAGGGGAGTCCTGACCCCCCAATGTATTCCACCCTCCTCCCTGTCCTCTCTGAGTGAGAGGCGGGATAAAGCCACAGTCCACACCTTACACAACATCCTGAAGGACAGCTCTTCTGCAGACTTTCATAAACCAGGCACCATCTAGTGGTTATGAGCTCAGACACCAAAGACAGTGTTTATCAAATATGAGCAAGACCAAAAGACCTAAAATGTCTTTTATACCTCAAGCTCTGCGATCGTTTTATTCTTAGTGTCTCCTTGTATTTTTAATCTTAGTTTTTGTAAAGGGTTATTTTTAGGGCTGGGCAAGTTAACGCGTTTTTATCGCGTTAACGCATTAATGAATTAACGCCGACAATTATTTTATCGCGCGTTAACGTCGGCCGATTAGTATGGGGAAAGACGAATGACTGCACGTATGAGCCGCCCTCATCCAGTGCTCTAAGTGGGCCGGTACGCACCTGTACTCAGTACCGCCACTTCTCCGTGCGCCCAGAACGTGCTTTTAGCGTACTGGTACGCTCATTTGGACATCTGTTTTAATAGAGGTTTTAATCCTTTGCCTGCTCTGCCGCTTTCCAGAGCTCTGCCGCTTCCTAATTCGTCCCACCAAGAGCAGAGACTACATTACCCATACACCCTTGAGTTTGGCAAGTGAAAGGGAGAGGGTGTGTGAAACGCGCGGGAACTGCATTCACATGCTCTGACTGTAATGAAAACACAAGAGAGACATTTATATTGTTTATATTGTTATAATGTTATGATTGAAGCTCTGGACATAACTTGTTTTTCTATAACAAACTAAACAAAATATTAATGCCCTGTCAGTGGCAAATATTTTTGGTTTTAATATTTAATTTGATTACATTAATGTTTAAGTTCAGATTTACAAGAAATGTTTTAACTGCTGTAAAAGCACATTATTTGTTTAAAGTGTTGTTTAAAGTGCAAACCAAATGTTATTGCACTTATGTTCATATAGCAGTTCTTTTAAAATGTATGCAGTACACTAATTTTGAATTCATTATTAAATTTTGTGTATAATGCGATTAATTGCGATTAATCACAGAACATTGTGCGATTAATCGCGATTAAACATTTTAATTGTTGCCCAGCCCTAATTTAAATATTGATGATAACAAGCTTGGGGGGAAACACAATTAATTGCAATTAATTACAGAAAATGTGCAATTAATTAGTTAATTTTTTTTAATCGATTCCCAGCCCTAGTTATTTTATATTTATATAAAAACAGTTCTTTACCAACGATGATTTGTTGACAGCAGATATGGAACATATCATACCTTCAGTGTCTTCAGTCGTTTCTGCAGCGCTCCTCTTGGCTCTTATTTTGAAAAACACCACAGCAGCTACAACCAGAAGCACCAACAGAGAGGCCACTGCTCCGACACCGATGAAGACTTCAGTCAAACCTGTTGAAGACATTTAAAATCACAAATGAACAAGATGGACTTTAAAGTGTCTTTTTAAAATGTGATGTGTCAGATTCTTGTTCAGGCTGTTTAACTGGACTATACTTGTCCTAGTTTTACATGAACGAGAGCAAACTGACCTATTGCTCTTTCCACAAAACTGTTTCCACAATAACAGCTCTTTCACTTTGACTTTATTATATCAGAGACCAAACAAAACACGATAAACAAGTTAGCCACAGCCAGAGTAGGATGGATTATGTCCAGGGCTTGACATCCACATGTCACACACTGACCACTCCGGGTAGTGCTATTTAAAAGTTACTAGTCACCAAGCATTTCTTCTATAACCACAGTTTACTGTTTTATCACAAAAAAGCTGAGATCTTTATCAAAATCTGTGATGAAGGGACTTTTTTTTATTGTGTTTCAACTGAACAAGCTTTTACAGCCACAATTCTGTGGTTCATACAGTTTTTTTTTTTTTTTTTACGTGTGTTTAAAAATATATTACTGCGATGCTAAAATTGTATTAGAAATACCAGTGTTAATGGTTAGACAGAGGTTAAATCTGTTTCATAATGAGCAAAGATTTAAACGAAAAGGAAATGGACTATTTTAATAATATAGTCCATGTAGTTTTGTCGTTATAAGAGCAACACTCTTTTTAAAAACACTTGTCATTAGACTTTACTAAATAAACACCTTTTTAACATAAATTCAAGTGTTGAGTCCCATGTGTTAAATCCAACCAAAGTGGCTACAGTGGAAGTGACTGCATTACCCTCCAGAGTTTAAAACAACACTGTTATGGTTGAGGTTGAGTCCTGACTTTGTCTTTGACACAGTTTAAAAATGCATTGGTCTCATTCTAAGCTCTGGATACATTTATAATTTCCTCTTTTATTCACGTCTGTTTTGTTCTGAACAAACTGTGGAGCAGGACAGAACATAATAATAATAAATAATTGTTATATTTATATAGCGCCTTTCCAGAGCTCAAGGACGCTTTACATATCAATTATTCATTCACTCCACAGTCACACACTGGTGGTAGTAAGCTACATCTGTAGCCACAGCTGCCCTGGGGCAGACTGCCAGAGACGTGGCAGCCATTCCGCGCCTACGGACTCTCCGACCAACACCTTCAACATTCTTACACATTCATACGAGGCAAGGTGGGTTAAGTGTCTTGCCCAAGGACACAACGACAGTATGAACTGTGGGGAGAGCGGGAATCGATCCTACTACCTTCCGGTTGAAGGACGGCTGCTCTACCACTGAGCTACTGCCGCCCCAAACCAGAACCACATTATCTGGGCCTGTTGGAACTTTAAATGATTCTATTTCACTCAGTGTCACATGTAAATGTAGTGAAGGCAACCCACCTGTATTTCCTGGTTGGATTCTTCCTTCCTCTCTGACCTCAGGTGTGTAGTCTGCAGAGATCTGGACTGTATTGTTCAGGACATATTGACAGGTGTATTTCCTGTGTTCACTCTGACGCTCCACAGTCAGAGAAGAGACACACTTATTCTGAGTTATTCTAGCTCCAGACAGAACTGTTCCTGTTTCGTCCAACCAGAGGAGACTGTTCTGTCGACAAGGAAGTGTAATATTGTATCTCTCCAGAGTGCACTTGAACGTCATGAGTCCATTTTGTTGTGGCTCTGTTGGAGAGACTGAGAGAGAAAGTGTAATAATCACTGAATAGAAATAAAGTTGGTCAAAACAAGTCAAAGTATTTATCTTTGTACAAAGCAACAATACACAGGATATACATCCCAAAAGCACAAGCACTGATCGAGGATTCTAACAATGACACTGGTCTTTATAAGATGTGGCATGTCACTTAAGTCGTTGCTAATGGTCTTATTGTAATTAGAGTTATTATAGACTGTTGTTTGTGCCAAGAGCAGGTGAAGGAAATGAGGAGAATAGTTTGTGTCAGGATTCATGTTTGTTTATTTAGTCTGTCTGTTTTGTTTGATGTTATGGTTCTTTTAAGTATCTTAGTGGGTTTCATTATTTATTCTGATTTCTAGTTTGGGTTATGTTTCTGATTGTTGTTTTAGCTTGTATTAGAGTTTTGGTTTTATTTGTGAAATGTCTTGACCCTGTCTGTGTATGTTTATTGACTTCCTGCCTTGTGTCTTTCCCTCCTGTGTGACTGCATGCTCCGCCCTGATGTGTTTCACCTGTCCCTTGTTGTCTGTGTCTATTTATACCTGTGTGTTCCTCTGCTCTGTGCCAGGTCATCTTCCCCCTTACCGTGAGTTGTTTTGTGTTTCCCAGTGTCTTATCTTTCGTAGTCTATGTTTTCTGTGGAGGTTCTATGGTTTTCCTTAGTCTGATTTTTGCTTGTATCATATTCCTGGATTATTCTGCTCGGACCCTAGCCTTGGTTTTTTCCTGTTCCTTGGACTTTGTTTTGAACCTGTTGGACCAATAAACTTTATTTTAACTCTTTGCCTGTGTCTGTGGGTTTTGCATTGGAGTCTTCCGGTTCCTGGGCCATTGGCCATGACAGTTTGAGAAGAGCATTTGTACTGTCACCAGAGTAAACCCATGTACACTTTGCTTTAAGCCTTTTCTTTTCAACTCTTTTTTTTTTTTTTAGCAATAATTAATAATAATAAGTCTTAATGTAAAATAAAAGTTCCACCAATTCTGTCCTTGTTTCTATAATCCTCAAATATTAGTCTTCATGCTGTTATTATCTCTAGAAACTACACATTATAACTTTGTGTTTTTCAGATTGATGTGACTCACCAGTGAGGACACTCAGAAACACTAATGTGTCATAGAAGTCATCGTCTAAAAGACGACAGGTGTATATCCCAGAGTCTTCATCAGTGACGTTGTGAACGATCAGAGAGCAGTCAGTGTTCAGTCTCAGTCTGGAGGATCTGGGACTGTTCTCCTCAACCTTCCCTTTTTTAACTTCAGTAACAGTGGATCTGAGATTATTTCTGTTGTAAATCCAGTCGACTCTGGAGCAGGTTGGACCCTCTTGTGCTGCTCTGACACAGGGCAGTGTGAAGTTTTGTCCAGCTCTGGAGAAACGATGGACTATCTCTGAAGTGACTCCTGCAAAGAACAAATGCTCAGTCACTTCCATCACATGATGTTTTTATGACTTTTACTGTGAGTATTTACAGCTGTGTTATTTAAGACTACTTTATGTGTGTGGATTATAAAGAGCAGTGTCTGAGTCAGAGACAGGGTTTGGTCAGCTCAGTCAGAAATCACAATCCCACTTATTTATTGATTTATCAATTAAATAACACTAAAATATAAACTCTATGATTATTAGATGAATAATAATGATATGTTTTTATAACTCAGTTCCAGCTCTTTTCTTGTTTAAAAGTGAACCCTGTCTCGTGTAATATGGACACTTTGACTTTATTCTGTCTTAAATACAACAGAAGCAGAATCTGAACCAAATTAAATGTGTTTTATGTTAAATCTATTTCTTGTAAATGTACGTTCATCCTTTTCCTGTTTCTCTCCAAAAACATCTGAAGACAACTGGTGATAAAACTCAAAGGAACATTAAAAAAATCACTCTCTTACTTTTAAACTGAAGCAGACAGACATAAACCAAAAGGATTCTTTTAATTAAAGTCATGTTTAGTTTATTCTCTGTGTCAGCTCTTGTTCTGAGAGGATTTTCTTTGTGACTGCACTGATGCAACAGCTTTGTGCTTCGACTCTAAATGAACAAACGTCAGCACCACCCACTTCTGTTCCAGAGATGCACTGTTCAGACCCAAACCAACACCAGAGATAAAGACAAAGAGTGGAAAACCATCAAATAAAGTCAAAGCAACCATCAACACACTTTCAGCTTATATTTAGGCCCGAGCCGGTGATGGCCGGGAGGGCCTATTGTTTTTGCTCGGATTTTTTTTTTTTTTTTTTTTTATCTTTATTGTGACCAAATGATCCTAAATTTGACCCAGTGAACATGCACAAAAAGTCATTTTTATTGGTCCCAGACTTCAAGCTCGGCGAAAATGGTATGTTTTTGAAGTCGCAAAAAAACGAAAATGACTCAGTGGCGACCCCTACAAAATCAAAATACATTGGGCCTATGGAAAGTGAAAGTAAGTTTTTTTCAACGCAGAAAAATGAAACTTGGTATATCCAGTAGACCACACCCTATCACACACGGGAAGGCGGCCATTTTGAATTGAAAATTTGGTCCGACTTAGAATACACCTGTTTTTTAAAAAACAACAAAAAATTGCTGCTTCATTCCACAGACACCAAACTTGGGCAAAATGAGCTAAACACATGTATGTAAATGAGACAAGTGTTTTTCTAGACTTTTTTGCTCGAGTTATATTTTTTTTTATTATAATTTTTCTGCAAAATGATCCTCAATTTGACCCAGTAAACCAACAACTAAAAGTCATTTTTATTGGTCCCAGACTTCAAGCCCGGCGAAAAATTTATGTATTTGAAGTCCCCGAAAAAAAAAAACGAAAAATGACTCAGTGGCGACCCCTACAAAAGTCAAAATACATTGGGCCTATGGAAAGTGAAAGTAACTTTTTTCCAACGTAGAAAAATGAAACTTGGTACATCCATAGGACACCTCAGGGCAAACAGAAAAGTCTATGACAGCCACACCCTAAACTTAACAGGAAGTCCGCCATGTGGGGTGAAACGCATGGCCACTAAAATCGCACTTATTGCGCAAGAAGATGCAAATCATTGTGTTTTAATTTAAATGGCCCCAAATTTGGTGAGTATCATCTAGACACGTGTGCCAACCAAAGTTGTGACTTTGTTGTTGATATCTTATCGGGTATGGGTGTAGCAAGCCTGTAACGAGGTGGCCATTTCTGTGAAAATAAAATGTTTCTTAACTCTCAAACGCCTTCTCGGATCGAGTTGGAACCAAAAAGGCGTTTGTGCACATTCATGACCTGAACACAAAAATATGTAAATAAAAGGGTTATCTTTAGAAATGGCTCTCCAGCGCCCCTACAAACTTATAATGGGACCCAAGAATTTAGTTTGTCATAGAGACATAAAATTTGGTACACACATCTCTTATGTCATGACGAGCATAAAAGCCAATGACAACCACCCCCTATCTATAAATGTGTTGCCATAGCAACGTCCCAAAAATGTGAAAAAAGTCAATGGGAAGTGAAAATTTTAGTTTGTTGTAGGCAAATGAAACTTGGTACACACATCCACCATGGGCTTATGAACAAAAGCCAATGGGGACCACACCCTATCACACACAGGAAGGCGGCCATTTTGAATTGAAAATTTGGTCCGACTTAGAATACACCTCTTTTTAAAAACAACAAAAAATTGCTGCTTCATTCCACAGACACCAAACTTGGGCAAAATGAGCTAAACACATGTATGTAAAAGAGACAAGTGTTTTTCTAGACTTTTTTGCTCGAGTTATATTTTTTTTTATTATAATTTTTCTGCAAAATGATCCTCAATTTGACCCAGTAAACCAACAACTAAAAGTCATTTTTATTGGTCCCAGACTTCAAGCCCGGCGAAAAATTTATGTATTTGAAGTCCCGAAAAAAAAACGAAAAATGACTCAGTGGCGACCCCTAGAAAAGTCAAAATACATTGGGCCTATGGAAAGTGAAAGTAACTTTTTTCCAACGTAGAAAAATGAAACTTGGTATATCCATAGGACACCTCAGGGCAAACAGAAAAGTCAATGACAGTCACACCCTAAACTTAACAGGAAGTCCGCCATGTGGGGTGAAACGTGCGGCCACTAAAATCGCACTCCTTGCGCAAGAAGATGCAAATCATTGTGTTTTAATTTAAATGGCCCCAAATTTGGTGAGTATCATCTAGACACGTGTGCCAACCAAAAATTTGTGACTTTGTTGTTGATATCTTATCGGGTATGGGTGTGGCAAGCCTGTAACGAGGTGGCCATTTTTGTGAAAATAAAACGTCTCTTAACTCTCAAACGCCTTCTCAGATCGAGTCGGACCCAAAAAGGCGTTTGTGCACATTCATGACCTGAACACAAAAATATGTAAATAAAAGGGTTATCTTTAGAAATGGCTCTCCAGCGCCCCCTACAAACTTATAATGGGACCCAAGAATTTAGTTTGTCATAGAGACATGAAATTTGGTACACACATCTCTTATGTCATGACGAGCAAAAGCCAATGACAACCACCCCTATCTATAAATGTGTTGCCATAGCAACGTCCCAAATATGTGGAAAAAGTCAATGGGAAGTGAAAATTTTAGTTTGTCGTAGGCAAATGAAACTTGGTACACACATCCAGCATGGGCTTATGAACAAAAAAGCCAAAGGGGACCACACGCTATCACACACGGGAAGGCGGCCATTTTAAATTGAAGATGTGAACCGACTTAGAATACAACCTCTCTTTTAAAAAACAACAGAAAATAGCTGCTTCATTCCACAGACACCAAACTTGGGCAAAATGAGCTAAACACATGTATGTAAAATAGACAAGTGTTTTTCTTGTCGTTTTTGCTCGAGTTATATTTTTTTTTATTATAATTTTTCTGCAAAATAATTTTCAATTTGACTCAGTAAACGTGCAACTAAAAGTCATTTTTATTGGTCACAGACTTCAAGCCCGGCAAAAATTTATGTATTTGAAGTCCCGAAAAAAATATGAAAAATGACTCAGTGGCGACCCCTAGAAAAGTCAAAATACATTGGTTCTATGGAAAATGAAAGTAAATTTTTCCAATGTAGAAATACAAAACTTGGTACATCCATAGGACACCTCAGGGCAAACAGAAAAGTTTATTACAGCCATATCGTAAACTCAACAGAAAATCTACTATGTTGGGTGGAATGCGTGACCACCTAAATCGCACCCCTTGTGTCTAAAGGCTTTTCATCTAAACAGCTCCAAATTTGGTGAGTATCATCTAGACACGTGTGCAAAAAAGTTATCAATTTGTTTTTGATACATTTGTGGCTGTGGTCGTAATGAGTCTGTGAAGAGGCAACCTTTGGGAAATAAATGCCATTTCCCAATTGCCAGGATCCTTCCTTTAGAGGAGGCCCTCCAGAGCCACGGCTAGAGTCTTAGAAAACTCCTCAGAATCCTTTGGAACTTGTAAACTTGTACTTTTAGACAAGTTATATTTACATTTTGCCTTTTTAAACAGGGGGGTGCAGCGATTCCTGAGTCATCTCAAATCTCCAGCCAGTACTTTGTTTTTCTCGCCTTAGCCCAAGCATAATCTATTATTTTCAAAGGTTCAGACAGCTCCCAGGAAAACCAGGGATTGTGGAGACCTTTAACTCTAAATTACAAGGTGGTGTAGCAGGCCCCAGCAGTAGCACAGGCCCGGTTATTTGACATTACCGTGAAGTTTACGCTTTAAAGCACGAAATGCAATCCTCCGAGTGCATGTGTCCCCGCGGTCTCAAGGGAGGCGAGGGCCTTTATCGCCGCTTGCGGCTTTAATTGTCCTTCTTTTTCATGAGTTTTTAGAATAATATGGTGTGTATGTTGCAGTGTGGCTCATGAGTTCAGAGGAAAAAGGAAGTTGCACATTTGCTAAAAATAAAAAAGTTAAAAAAAAGTGATGACAGCAGCGGTGACTGCTGAAAGAATAAAAGAGGAAACTAGTAACAGAGCAAAAGAGTGAGACTGATATAAGATCAGTGGGATTGTGCTGTGGATGGTCCTGGTTCAGTGTCATTTGTAAAAATATGAAATACTGAGGTTGTATTTAAAATGTTCTGTCGATTATGTAAATGTGAAATGATTTAAATCAAAAACTGAATAAAGACAGAAACAAGAGGACAACAACCTGGAAACCTCTCAGTCAAATGTTTTACAGAGAGCCTGTAGCATTAAATAAAGTCTAACTATAGAAATGTAAAGCACAAAATCAAACCTGTCCTGCTCCAATCACTGACAGCACTTAGATTTTGAAACATTGATGAAATATGGCTAAATGTTTGCCCATTGTTTTTGAAGGTTGTTGAAACTTAGTCTAAATGATGTGTTATGGTTGAGGTCTGGTCCAGTCTAAGATAATATTATTTGGGCAGAACGGTGGCAGAGGACTTGGCACCCCTGCCTCATCAAGAAGGCCCTGTGTTCAAACTCTGACTATGGCAGGGCCTTTCTGTTTGGAGCTTATCCTCCTTGTGTAGGTTTTCTCCAGGGACTCCAGAAATAAAATAGACCAGCCTCACCTACACTTTTTCCTCCATGAGACACAAAAACAACATCAAACAAAGCAGCATTGTAGCATTAAAACAGTCTGTAGTCTAAAACTGAGTTGTCTTTTTCTCATTGGTTCCTTCGGTTACACTCTGTCGGCTCTGTGCACTAAACTGTGGAGCAGGTCAGAGGTCAGGTCCAGCTCCAGTCCCACTAAAGCGTTCACATGTGGCTCCAGTAAGAACCACATCATCCCAGCTGTGTTTGCTCAATGAAAAACAGTTCTAATTCAAATTCAGTCCGACTCAGATGTTTACATGCTTTAGAAGTTGAGTTTTAGTCAAACCAAGGCAATGATGTGAATTTCTTCAGTGTCATGTAAATGTAATGAGTGTGTTTGTGTCTTGCCTGTATTTCCTCTCTCTCCTGTTCTTCTGACCTCAGGTGTGCAGTCTGCAGAGATCAGGACTGTATTGTTCAGGACATATTGACAGGTGTATTTCCTGTGTTCACTCTGACGCTCCACAGTCAGAGAAGAGACACATTTATTCTGAGTTATTCTAGCTCCAGACAGAACTGTTCCTGTTTCGTCCAACCAGAGGATACTGTTCTGTCGACAAGGTTCAAGTGTAATGCTGTATCTCTCCAGAGTGCACTTGAACGTCATGAGTCCATTTTGTTGTGGCTCTGTTGGAGAGACTGAGAGAGAAAGTGTAATAATCACTGAATAGAAATAATAAAGTTTGTCAAAACAAGTAGTTCATCAAGTCAAAGTATTTATCTTTGTACAAAGCAACAATACACAGGATATACATCCCAAAAGCACAAGCACTGATCGAGGATTCTAACAATGACACTGGTCTTTATAAGATGTGGTATGTCACTTAAGTCGTTGCTAATGGTCTTATTGTAATTAGAGTTATTATAGACTGTTGTTTGTGCCAAGAGCAGGTGAAGGAAATGATGAGAAGAGTTTGAGAAGAGCATTTGTACTTGTCACCAGAGTAAACCCATGTACACTTTGATTTAAGCCTTTTCTTTTCAACTCTTTTTTTTTTTTTTAGCAATAATTAATAATAATAAGTCTTAATGAAAAATAAAAGTTTCACCAATTCTGTCCTTGTTTCTATAATCCTCAAATATTAGTCTTCATGCTGTTATTATCTCTAGAAACTACACATTATAACTTTGTGTTTTTCAGATTGATGTGACTCACCAGTGAGGACACTCAGAAACACTAATGTGTCATAGAAGACATCGTCTAAAAGACGACAGGTGTATAACCCAGAGTCTTCATCAGTGACGTTGTGAACGATCAGAGAGCAGTCAGTGTTCAGTCTCAGTCTGGAGGATCTGGGTCTGTTCTTCTTAATCTTCCCTTTTTTAACTTCAGTAACAGTGGGTCTGAGATTATTTCTGGTGTAAATCCAGTCGACTCTGGAGCAGGTTGGACCCTCTTGTGCTGCTCTGACACAGGGCAGTGTGGAGTTTTGTCCAGCTCTGGAGAAACGATGGACTATCTCTGAAGTGACTCCTGCAAAGAACAAATGCTCAGTCACTTCCATCACATGATGTTTTTATGACTTTTACTGTGAGTATTTACAGCTGTGTTATTTAAGACTACTTTATGTGTGTGGATTATAAAGAGCAGTGTCTGAGTCAGAGACAGGGTTTGGTCAGCTCAGTCAGAAATCACAATCCCACTTATTTATTGATTTATCAATTAAATAACACTCACATATAAACTCTATGATTATTAGATGAATAATAATGATATGTTTTTATAACTCAGTTCCAGCTCTTGTCTTGTTTAAAAGTGAACCCTGTCTCGTGTAAAATGGACACTTTGACTTTATTCTGTCTTAAATACAACAGAAGCAGAATCTGAACCAAATTAAATGTGTTTTATGTTAAATCTATTTCTTGTAAATGTACGTTCATCCTTTTCCTGTTTCTCTCCAAAAACATCAGAAGACAACTGGTGATAAAACTCAAAGGAACATTAAAAAAATCACTCTCTTACTTTTAAACTGAAGCAGACAGACATAAACCAAAAGGATTCTTTTAATTAAAGTCATGTTTAGTTTATTCTCTGTGTCAGCTCTTGTTCTGAGAGGATTTTCTTTGTGACTGCACTGATGCAACAGCTTTGTGCTTCGACTCTAAATGAACAAACGTCAGCACCACCCACTTCTGTTCCAGAGATGCACTGTTCAGACCCAAACCAACACCAGAGATAAAGACAAAGAGTGGAAAACCATCAAATAAAGTCAAAGCAACCATCAACACACTTTCAGCTTATATTTGTCCTTCTTTTTCATGAGTTTTGAGAATAATATGGTGTGTATGTTGCAGTGTGGCTCATGAGTTCAGAGGAAAAAGGAAGTTGCACATTTGCTAAAAATAAAAAAGTAAAAAAAAGTGATGACAGCAGCGGTGACTGTTGAAAGAATAAAAGAGGAAACTAGTAACAGAGCAAAAGAGTGAGACTGATCTAAGATCAGTGGGATTGTGCTGTGGATGGTCCTGGTTCAGTGTCATTTGTAAAAATAAGAAATACTGAGGTTGTATTTAAAATGTTCTGTCGATTATGTAAATGTGAAATGATTTAAATCAAAAACTGAATAAAGACAGAAACAAGAGGACAACAACCTGGAAACCTCTCAGTCAAATGTTTTACAGAGAGCCTGTAGCATTAAATAAAGTCTAATTATAGAAATGTAAAGCACAAAACAAACCTGTCCTGCTCCAATCACTGACAGCACTTAGATTTTTAAAACATTGATGAAATATGGCTAAATGTTTGCCCATTGTTTTTGAAGGTTGTTGAAACTTAGTCTAAATGATGTGTTATGGTTGAGGTCTGGTCCAGTCTAAGATAATATTATTTGGGCAGAACGGTGGCAGAGGACTTAGCACCCCTGCCTCATCAAGAAGGCCCTGTGTTCAAACTCTGACTATGGCAGGGCCTTTCTGTTTGGAGCTTATCCTCCTTGTGTAGGTTTTCTCCAGGGACTCCAGTTTCCCCGTAAAACTAAAAACATGTCAGATAAGTTCCCCGTGGGACCAGGACTCCCCTGGACATGACTTTTGTAATCTCAGTGGGACGTTCCTGGCTGCACTAAAGTTAAATAAAAAAAAAAATATATAGTCCCAATTTTTTTTCAAAAACGACTGACTTTGTTCATGTCTTTAATTTGACAAACAACAGAAGAAATTTCAGCATCACATAAAGGGAGTGGGGGGTGCACAGCAACAAGCAAGAAGGTTGTGGGTTTGATTCCGGGCTGGTCGACACCTCTCTGTGAGGAGTCCTCCTTGTGTTACTGAGGATTCTCTCTGGCTCCTCCCACCGTCCAAAGACACACACGTATAGGTTCATATATAAACTGGCTCTAGTGAAAGAACTTTTTAACGAGTAAATGCTGGGTTACACTCAAGGACAGTGTTTTTGATTCAGGATCCTTTAACTCGTCTAAAATAGACCAGCCTCACCTACACTTTTTCCTCCATGAGACACAAAAACAACATCAAACAAAGCAGCATTGTAGCATTAAAACAGTCTGTAGTCTAAAACTGAGTTGTCTTTTTCTCATTGGTTCCTTCGGTTACACTCTGTTGGCTCTGTGCACTAAACTGTGGAGCAGGTCAGAGGTCAGGTCCAGCTCCAGTCCCACTAAAGCGTTCACATGTGGCTCCAGTAAGAACCACATCATCCCAGCTGTGTTTGCTCAATGAAAAACAGTTCTAATTCAAATTCAGTCCGACTCAGATGTTTACATGCTTTAGAAGTTGAGTTTTAGTCAAACCAAGGCAATGATGTGAATTTCTTCAGTGTCATGTAAATGTAATGAGTGTGTTTGTGTCTCGCCTGTATTTCCTCTCTCTCCTGTTCTTCTGACCTCAGGTGTGTAGTCTGCAGAGATCTGGACTGTATTCCTCTCGTCGATATATTGACAGGTGTATTTCCTGTGTTCACTCTGACGCTCCACAGTCAGGAGAGAGACACACTTATTCTGAGTTATTCTAGCTCCAGACAGAACTGTTCCTGCTTGGTCCAACCAGAGGAGACTGTTCTGTCCACAAGACTGGCTCCTCTCTCTCGACAGAGTGCAGCTGAATGTGATGCTTCCATCGTGATTTGGATTGAGACTTGGTGGAGCTGGAGAGACTAAGAGAGACATTTTATTGCGCATTTATTGGACAGAAATATTACACTGTCAAAATTAAATTTCAAAATCTTTCCAAAAATGTGACAAAATGTTATTTCCACAGTCCTTTTTGAGTCTTTTTCATCAGAGGAGTTTTGTTCCTGAACACTTCTCATTTAATTGACTGCACATGTTTACTGAGCTTTATCTTTAGAGGGAGGGGCTTGACCTGAAACTAAACCTGATTGGACCAGGCTGTTCTGGTCTCATAGTCGTTAACTCTGAAAGGACAGTGTGACTCCTGATGTGAGAGTCGGTAAAGGAACAGGAGAGTCATTAATGACACTTTTCCATTCAGGTGTTGTTGTTGTTCTAGAGTCAAACTGTTGAAGGTGCATTACAGAAGATCCAGAGTGTTTGTATTAGTGTGCCACCTCTGACGTTAACGGTAACTTACACCTGTTACTTTTACTGTTATTTTATCAAGTCTTTGCACAAATGTTGGAGCACTTCATTTTTATTTGGTCAACTAAAACAGCTGCACTGTTCCTAAACCTTGTGGAACACATCAGTGACAAGCTCCACAGGATGTGCCACAGCAGGACCAGCCCGACCCAACAGGGCTCAGTCAGCGTGGTGCACCTGCCTGAACTGCAACGTGATTTAGCTTTAGAAAACTGAAAACAAAACACCACAATATATTATACATGGTCTGTAATGATGTCTTACCTTTTCAATGAAAGGAAAGCCAGCTCAGTGTCTGTTTTTATCCCCAAAGCAGATCTCAGATCTGATTTGACTCTCGTCTTATTCAGGCGGTCGGACTCCAATTTGGCTTTTTTGGTGGCACTTGATAAAACCTTTCTTTTCTTGTTTTTACTCAGAGTCTGTCAGTGTTTCAGGTTCACTGGAGATCTGTCTGTTACTCGTGTTCACAGGATTCATTTTCAACTTTAACATTAGCGTTGCTTAGTTTAGTTTTGGTGGAAAATCAGGAAGTCAGAACCAGGTAAACGTGCACGTGCTTTACGTCACGTTCACTGAAACAGCAGGAGTTTTGTTCCTGAACACTTCTCATTTAATTGACTGCACATGTTTACAGAGGCAACCACAGAGAATTCAGATCAGCTCATTCTGCACATCAGGGTTTAGCTGAGGCATGTATGAGTTACAAAAACTGTTCTTTGAACCTTTCAAACTTCTGTAATGCACCTTTAACGACTCTCACATCAGGAGTCACACAACACTTTCAAGGTAACAACTATGAGACCAGATCAACCTGGTCCAATCACAGTTACTGACTCTTTAGGGTTCAGTGTATCGGCATGTTTTCTTTATTATATGTGTCGTGTGTTAGAGCCTCATTCACTGATCTCTGGAGGTAAGTCCTCGTCCCGGGACATCATTTAAATCAGGACTGCTTTAAATGTCAGAATATTGTTACAAATCTTTAAACACAACCAGGTTTAGTTTTTACACAAGAAGAAGTTCTGATGTGTTTTGTGAAAAGACACAAAGTATAATACTTGATAGATACTAGAGTAAATGTAGAAATGGGACTCACCAGTGAGAACACTCAGATACACCTGTGTGTCCCAATCAGTCAACCACGACGGATGACAGACAAATACCCCAGAGTCTTCATCAGTGACGTTGTGAACGATCAGAGAGCAGTCAGTGTTCAGTCTCAGTCTGGAGGATCTGGGACTGTTCTCCTCAACCTTCCCTTCACTGACCTCGGTTATAGAATGATCCAGATTATTATAGAAAAACCAGTTGACACTGGAACAACTTGAACCCTGATGTTTTAATGTGTCACAGGGCAGTGTGGAGTCTTGTCCAGCTCTGGAGAAACGATCGATGTAGACTGTCTCTGGACTGACTCCTGCAAAGAACCAATGCTCAGTCACTTCCATCACATGTGGATGTCATAACTTTAAACTGAGTTTATACAGCTGTGTTATGAGACTATGAGCAGGTTTCAGCTTCCTGTTTAATATTTAATAGTTGTCTCATGTACAGTGTAATCAAGACCCTTCTGTCTTATTTCACATTAAATACAAATATAATGTTTATTTTAATCATTAATAATACAAATGTGTTATTTAGAAGTCCACAGATATCTGATGAGAACAGCTAAAACACGACATAAAAGCAGATGAAGAAAACAAAACTTACCTTTAAACTGCAGCAGACACAGATTCACAAACAGGACTAACTTTAAAACCATATTTAGTTTATTGTTTGTAGCTGCTCTTGTTCTGAGAGACTTTTCTTTGTGACAGAACAAGACGAAGGCTCTTCCTCTTTGTGCTTCAACTCACCCATAACCCACTAAAGCCTCTGTTCAAACACACTTCCACTTTTGGTCGTGTGTTAAAAAAACATTTCCTGTGAAACTGCAGTTCAGAATCGATCAAAGAGAAATTTAGGATCTCATAAATGCTCAGGTTGTGAACATGAATGATTAATAAAAATCTGTTCTGTAGGACATTCAGACGTTGTGCGGCTGATGAGGTCAAAGGTGACAGGAAGTGGCCGTTTGGTCAAAACATAAAAGAAGTAAAAGAAAAAAGTGATTTTAAAAAACATTAGTTACTTTTGGCAAAAAATAAAACTGAAGCTTTTGATAAAAATAATGATGTCATTAACACTGATCACAGGAAACACACCAGAGTCAAACAAATATGTGACATTTTTATTTTGTTGGCCGTGACCTTTAACTGTCCTGATGAAATGAAGGACAAAAACACACATGTATTTATTATGCATCATGTTATTTTTGTGAAACTACTGCAAATTTATTTGAATCAAATCTAAATCATTGATAAAAACATAAAGCTTAAGCATCAACATTAAAGCTCCACTTTTCTTTGATTTTCTTTTCTCGTCCCTCCCTCAGCCTCACCTCTCTCTCTCCCAACAGCTGTGTACTAACCTTTTCTGCTTCTTTCATTAAAAAAAGGGTCAATCTGGAGCCATTTTCCACAAAACACTAAAACATTAGATTAAACCCAGGTTTAGATCTGAGCTGAAACTTTTATGTCTGAGTTTACGTTAGACTGTAGAGCTCCTGTAATTATCTCTGTCTCGTTCAACATTGAGTCAAAGCTTTACCAACATTTATCTGAGTTTAAGTTGTTTTTCTGTTTTTCAGTTAAATAAGACACAACAGAAACACATTTCCTGGTTTATTTTGTTGTTGACATCAGTGTCGACCAATGAGAGCGCTTCTTTTTCCTGAAGTGAGCTGTGATTGGACAAACTCCTGCTGTGGGCGGATCATTCTCATCTATTAAAATCCCAGAGGAAGTCTTTGTCATGTCCCAACCTGGTGTTCAGTGTTAGTCAGTCTGTTTATGTAGTGTATTTAAGTTCCTGTGTCTTATTGTGAAGTGTCAGACCCCTGTCTGTTATTTCAGACTGACTTCCTGTCCTTGTGTCTTTCCCTCCTTTGTGATTACCTGCTCCGCCCTAATGTGTTCCACCTGTGCCTCGTTGTGTTTCCTTTATAGTCTGTGTGTTTCCTCTGTTCGTGGTCAGTTTGTCTTCACTCCTTGTTGTGAGTTCGCTGCTCAGTTTGCCTTGTGTTTAAGTGTCTTGTACTTCTAGTGTATTCCTCGTGTCTGGTGTTTTGGATTTATAGTGTGTTCTGACCTGAGCCCTGTTTTCGACCTCGTCTTTTGGATTCAATTCTGTACCTTTGCCTGAAAATAAACCTTGTGAAACATCTGCATCGTGGAGTCTGCATTAGGAGTCCTCTGGCCTGTTCCTGACAGTAGGTCCCGACAGTAGGTCCCGACGGTAGGTCCCGACGGTAGGTCCCGACAGTAGGTCCCGACGGTAGGTCCCGACGGTAGGTCCCGAAGGTAGGTCCCGAAGGTAGGTCCCGACAGTAGGTCCCGACAGTGGGTCCCGACAGTAGGTCCCGACAGTAGGTCCTGACAGTGGGTCCCGACGGTAGGTCCCGACGGTAGGTCCTGACAGTAGGTCCCGACAGTGGGTCCCGACGGTAGGTCCCGACGGTAGGTCCCGACAGTAGGTCCCGACGGTAGGTCCCGACGGTAGGTCCCGAAGGTAGGTCCCGAAGGTAGGTCCCGACAGTGGGTCCCGACAGTAGGTCCCGACAGTAGGTCCTGACGGTAGGTCCTGACGGTATGTCCTGACAGGCTTAAGGTCTCATTTTTTCAAATGATTCTGTTACAATAAGCTTTAGTCATTAAACTGTCAAACTAAATACAAGAGCGAAAAAAGTAAGTAATCCCAATAACAGTGAAGTAATAAAGACTGAAGGCAACACATTAGAAACAAAGCATTCATTTAACTTCATGAACACTGTTTAATTCACTTTTGGATTAAAATATAAGTAAATCTTGGCCTTTATGAAGTGCTACAGAAGATATTATTTTCTGTAGGAATAACTCCAGCCATATTTAATTGGTTCATTATTTCTCTTTTTTACAAATTGATAGAAACACATTTTTTTCTGAGACATATAAAACTTCTGACTCATTCTCTGGACACATCCTAATCTTCAAAAGTCTCCCTGAGGAACTGAGACATTCACCAAAAGTGTCCGGCTTCATTGATTCAGTCTCGAGTCTCACTGGGACGGATCCTGAGGGCTTTAGTTTTTGGCGTCAGAGGCCAGCCCGATCGAGAAATAAGGGAAGAGGACTTTTCGGGATCTGTTTGAAAAAAGTGAGTGACCTTCTTTCTCGTTACGTTTGAAACAAGCCTTTTAGCAGCATTGTCTTCTGTTATTTATCATTTTCTAAGCTTTCATTTTCAGTTTAAGTCCTCCATTTTAACAGAGCACTTGATTTTTAGGAACTTATTCTGTGAAGAACAATAATAGCAGAAAAATGAAGAAAAAAGAAAAGCATGCTCCCTTCAGTGAAGCTTTTCATTTATTTTATTTTATTTGCTCATGACCAAGTCCAAGGAGCACAAATATAATATAACGTGTTAAAAAGACGAAGCAAAAAACACAAACCCAGATCTTCAATTATCTGAACAAAATGTATTATGTTGGTAGAAAAACTGATCCTACATTTTCTAACTATATTTACTTTGTTTCCTATTATTCTTGTCCAGACTAAAATCACAAACATGCACATAAATGTTTAACATCACATTTCTAAAACCTTTCGGCTCATTTCTGTCATTTTCTTGGACAATGCTGCGCTCTAGTGGCAGGGTCTGGTCTCTACAGATTCTGTGTCTTCTGTTTGACCTCACAATAAATGCACAGTGTTAAAAGTAAATGTAGAAGTTATACTTGAGTTTAGTGAGAACAAAGAACAAAGATGCAACTAATGAAAAACAGGTTAGAATTGCAGAAAATGCATGTGATTTCTGATCAGTGTCTGCAATAGTGTCACGATACAGCGATTCTGAAGTCTTAGGATAAAAAATAAACCACGACATTTGTGAAAATGTAAAGGAAAGATTAAATCAAATAAACCAATATCCATCACAGGCTTTTACTTTTTGCTCAGTCCCTCTATTGTTCATAACTTTTACACGTTTATATCCACAACCGACCGTTTACAGTGAAAAATATCACTTTGAACAAATATCACAATAATTTATCCCTACATTATAAACTCTTTTGTAGGCCTCATTAAAAGTCAATGCAACACTTTCAATGGACCTTAGATTAGAATTGTCCTTCAGTGCTGTTCTTCTGAGGTTTTTTGGACACAACGAGCTGATCTGAGTAAATCCAAGTCTGTCGTGAAAAGAGGAGGTTAATGGGATTTAATTTGTCCACAAACCAACTCAGAACACTTTGATTTAAGTGTGAGAGTCATGAACAGAGCTGGGTGTTCATTTATGTTCTGGGTGATGCCTCGTTTCCACTGGAGCAGTACAGAACAGGTCGGGTCATTACGGGTCAGTCTTCATCAACAAAAGTGTTTCAAAAAACTACTTTTGAGAAACTTTGGCATAAATCTTTACTTGTAAATGAATAACTACTTAAACACTGTAGTGTAGTATACAAGGGTATGTTTGTATAAACATATAGAAGATTAATTTTAATAATTTCAATAATTAATTTTGATATTAATATTAATTCATTAAAATTAATTTCTGATTAAAAGGGGCACCACCCTGGTTTTAACAGGTCCAGAGAAACTGTTTAATCTAGTCTCATTAATCTTAAAGGAAGAGAATTCTATTGTTTTCGAACATTTCTTAATATAAACAGAGAAACATTAATGTCTTTTATGGGATTTTATTAAAAATTACACAGATCTAACACAGGTATAAGGATAATTAAAGCCGCAAGCGGCGATAAAGGCCCTCGCCTCCCTTGAGACCGCGGGGACACATGCACTCGGAGGATTGCATTTCGTGTTTTAAATCGTAAACTTCACGGTAATGTCAAATAACCGGGCCTGTGCTACTGCTGGGGCCTGCTACACCAGGGGTTCCCAAACTTTTCAGACCGCGACCCCCAATATTAGACTGCTGACGATCCGCGACCCCCCCTACCCCCACCCCCACCCCACCCCGCCGCTAAATGCATGTAGCCCACATGCTAATTATTATTATTTAAACCTTTTGTATTTATTTTTGGAATGTATTTATTTAGCTATTATTATTAAATTTATGATTATAAAGGGGTACACTTAAGACAGTATGTTTATCATAAAATAATTAATGAATGTTTTATTAAAAAAATAAAAAAAATAAAGAAAGACAGTTTTAGAAAATGTTTGTTTACTATTCATTCTTAACATGAAGACTTGTTTGGCTTATTTTATTATACTATGCTTTTTACCCAAAATGGACTTTAAAAGTAGCCCGCGGACTTGGCAACAAGCCATCACTTAACTGTCATAATTAATCGGAGCAAACAAAGTTTTACAAAGTTTTACTTTCAGTTTATTTTAATTATCCTAAATGTATACTCGCATCATTACAACCTTTAAAAAAAAAAAAAAAAAAATCATAAAAAAAAAAAAAAAAAAAAAAATTCATAAAAAAAAAAAATTCTGGAAATCATCTCGCGACACCCCGCCCACCACTCCGCGACCCCCCGGGGGGTCGCGACCCCCACTTTGGGAACCAGTGTGCTACACAACCTTGTAATTTAGAGTTAAAGGTCTCCACAATCCCTGGTTTTCCTGGGAGCTGTCTGAACCTTTGAAAATAATAGATTATGCTTGGGCTAAGGCGAGAAAAACAAAGTACTGGCTGGAGATTTGAGATGACTCAGGAATCGCTGCACCCCCCTGTTTAAAAAGGCAAAATGTAAATATTACTTGTCTAAAAGTACAAGGTTACAAGTTCCAAAGGATTCTGAGGAGTTTTCTTAGACTCTAGTCTTGGCTCTGTAGGGGCCTCCTCCAAAGGAAGGATCCTGGCAATTGGGAAATGGCATTTATTTCCCAAAGAAATGGCTGCCTCTTCACAGACTCATTACGACCACAGCCACAAATGTATCAAAAACAAATTGATAACTTTTTTTGGCACACATCTCTAGATGATACTCGCTAAATTTGGAGCTGTTTAGATGAAAAGCCTTTAGACACAAGGGGTGCAATTTAGGTGGTCACGCATTCCACCCAACATAGTAGATTTCCTGTTGAGTTTATGGTATGGCTGTAATAAACTTTTCTGTTTTCCCTGAGGTGTCCCATGGATGTAGCAAGTTTTGTATTTCTACATTGGAAAAATTTACTTTCATTTTCCATAGGCCCAATGTATTTTGACTTTTCTAGGGGTCGCCACTGAGTCATTTTCGTATAATCTTTTGGGACTTCAAATACATAATTTTTCGCGGGCTTGAAGTCTGGGACCAATAAAAATGACTTTAAGTTGCACGTTTACTGGGTCAAATTGAGGATCATTTTGCAGAAAAATTATAATAAAAAAAAACATACCAAATTATAATAAAAAAAAATATAACTCGAGCAAAAAAGGATAGAAAAACACTTGTCTATTTTACATACATGTGTTTAGCTCATTTTGCCCAAGTTTGGTGTCTGTGGAATGAAGCAGCTATTTTCTGTGTTCTTTTAAAAGAGGTGTATTTTAAGTCGGTTCACATTTTCAATTCAAAATGGCCGCCTTCCGTGGGTGATAGGGTATGGACCCATTGGCTTTTTTTGTTCATAAGCCCATGCCGGATGTGTGTACCAAGTTTCATTTGCCTACGACAAACTAATATTTTCACTTCCCATTAACTTTTTCCACATATTTGTGACGTTGCTATGGCAACACATTTATAGATAGGGGGTGGTTGTCATTGGCTTTTATGCTCGTCATGACATAAGAGATGTGTGTACCAAATTTCATGTCTCTATGACAAACTAAATTCGTGGGTCCCATTATAAGTTTGTAGGGGCGCTGGAGAGCCATTTCTAAAGATAACCCTTTTATTTACATATTTTTGTGTTCAGGTCATGAATGTGCACAAACGCCTTTTTGGGTCCAACTCGATCCGAGAAGCCGTTTGAGAGTTAAGAGACGTTTTATTTTCACAAAAATGGCCACCTCGTTACAGGCTTGCCACACCCATACCCGATAAGATATCAACAACAAAGTCACAACTTTGGTTGGCACATGTGTCTAGATGATACTCACCAAATTTGGGGCCATTTAGATTAAAACACAATGATTTGCATCTTTCTGCGCAAGGGTGCGATTTTAGTGGCAGCGTTTCACCCCACATGGCGGACTTCCTGTTAAGTTTAGGGTGTGACTGTCATTGACTTTTCTGTTTGCCCTGAGGTGTCCTATGGATATACCAAGTTTCATTTTTCTACGTTGGAAAAAAGTTACTTTCACTTTCCATAGGCCCAATGTATTTTGACTTTTCTAGGGGCCGCCACTGAGTCATTTTTCGTATTTTTTTTTTCGGGGACTTCAAATACATACATTTTTTGCCGGGCTTGAAGTCTGGGACCAATAAAAATGACTTTTCGTTCATGTTCACTGGGTCAAATTTAGGATCATATGGGGAGAAGAAAAAAAAAAAAAAAAAAAAAAAAAAAAAAATCCGAGCAAAAACAACAGGCCCTCCCGGTCATCACCGGCTCGGGCCTAATTAAAGCCACAAGCGGCGATAAAGGCCCTCGCCTCCCTTGAGACCGCGGGGACACATGCACTCGTGCTTTAAAGCGTAAACTTCACGGTAAAAGGATTCTGAGGAGTTTTCTAAGACTCTAGCCTTGGCTCTGGAGGGGCCTCCTCTAAAGGAAGGATCCTGGCAATTGGGAAATGGCATTTATTTCCCAAAGGTTGCCTCTTCACAGACTCATTACGACCACAGCCACAAATGTATCAAAAAACAAATTGATAACTTTTTTTTGCACACGTGTCTAGATGATACTCACCAAATTTGGAGCTGTTTAGATGAAAATCCTTTAGACACAAGGGGTGCAATTTAGGTGGTCAAGCATTCCACCCAACATAGAAATTTCCTTTTGAGTTTACGGTATGGCTGTAATAAACTTTTCTGTTTGCCCTGAGGTGTTCTATGGATGCATCAAGTTTTGTATTTCTACATTGGAAAAATGTAATTTCATTTTCCATAGAACCAATGTATTTTGACTTTTGTAGGGGTCGCCACTGAATCAGTTTTCGTATTTTTTTTTCGGCGACTTCAAATACATAAATTTTTTGCCGGGCTTGAAGTCTGGGACCAATAAAAATGACTTTTAGTTGCACGTTTACTGGGTCAAATTGAGGATCATTTTACAGAAAAATTATACAAAAAAAATATATACCAAATTATAATAAAAAAAAAATATAACTCGAGCAAAAACGTCAAGAAAAACACCTGTCTATTTTACATACATGTGTTTAGCTCATTTTGCCCAAGTTTGGTGTCTGTGGAATGAAGCAGCTATTCTCTGTGTTCTTTTAAAAAAGAGGTGTATTTTAAGTCGGTTCTCCTTTTTCAATTCAAAATGGCCGCCTTCCCGTGTGTGATAGGGTGTGGTCCCCATTGGCTTTTTTGTTCATAAATTCTCACCAAACGCGAATTAAGCGTTAAGCGCGAGTGATTTACATGTTAAGACGCGATTAGACGCGCGTGGAAGTCCTGCGGCGCGATTCGCGCGAATGAGGCGGCGCGAATGACGCGATTCGCGCGAATGAGGCGGCGCGAATAGCGCGAATTGAGCGTTTTGGCGAAAGCGCGTCCAACGCTTCATTCGCGCAAGTTGAAAAATCTGAACTTTTGGAGAAATTACGTCGCGTTAACCAATCAGGAGCTTGCTCTAGTAGTGGCGTGCTACGAACGGAGGCGGACCGTAGAGGCAGAAATCCAAAACAACAATGGAGGCGAAGTTATCGGGGCAGCCTGTGGAATACGAAACATCTTCGTCATTTTTCAGAGCCAGGAATCTTAAAAGTTCTTGCTCGAAGGAAAGTGAGTGAGGGGTCGGAAACTCTGGTAAGTTGCAAAAACGCCTTTTAATTCTTTAGAGTCGTATATATTGAGCCAACTAGCTAGCTAAAGCCTGAGCTAATTTGCCGTACTTTATAACTAGTTTTCCACCGCCGAGTTTATAGAGGATATGTGTTGTTTGTGACTGGTGTAATGTTCAAATGTTAACTTGTATTATAATTTAATAATATAATACGTATATTATATATATTGTCATGACAGAGCTGACTTTTGATGCCAATGAGCCTGGGCACCCCCCCTGCGAAATCCTGCTGCTGCAGCCTGCCCCATCCACATCTGCTGCTGTATCCACAGGTGTGTACAGGCAATAAATACATATCATATACAATCATTGACAGTAAGCCCTCATAGCATCTTACATTCAGATACAAACACAACCCTGGTGGTTTGTTAATGAGTTGATAATGTTTTTCTGCCTTTTTCATGTGTCATTTAATACAGAGCAACCAAAGAGAAGACCCCAGGAGAAGACCCAGTTCAGAAGCTCTCAGAACACATGCTGTAGCTCCAGCTCCAGGTTCAGAGGATCTTCTCTTGAGTCTGGTCCCTTCTCTGCAGAAGTTACTGTCTTGGACGAAACAATTTGTCAAATTTCAAATACATACATTAATCTATGAAAGCAGCACAGTTCTGCTTCATTTGGAACCCAGTGTATAGTTTTTAAAATGATGCAGCTGTCACAGCAGGGAATAAACCAGACTCTCTCTGTTCTCATCTCCTTCACTTTAGGATTCTTTTATTCCTGCTCAGAAATAGTGCATTAAGTTTTGTGTACACTCAAAAAAATGCTGGGTTGTTTCTGTAAACAAATTGTTGGGTTGATTGTGCTGGGTCAAAAAGTTGGGTTGTTTGGGGTACTGTAAACACATTATTGGGTTGCTCATGCTGGGTAAAATGATTTGTAACGGGTCCTTCATAAATAAACAGTTGGTTGGGTTATTTTGACCCAGCAACTGGTTTATTACTTTTTCATTCTGGAACTTTCTGGATTCTTCACTTCTGACTGGAGGAGGCACGCACTCGGAGCGGGCAGTGTTTTATGGTAAGTTAATATGAATGTTTACCTATATTTTTAATAAGTTGTGGTAACAGCAAGCTAATTTCACTGTTCAACATACAGTCTTTGATATGGAAGTGTGAGGAGTAACGTATTTATTCTGTGAAACATTAAATAGACACTGCTAGCCTGCTAGCTAGCTAGCTAGGTTAGATTTTTTGACAAAATGCAGCATCCTTAAATCCTTAGTTGTAAACCAGCTAGCCTATATATGCAGCCTTTTTGAAATATGCTGTTTAAATTGTAAATTAATCACGTAATTATTATCGTATTCATTGTGGACATTGCGTATTTAAAAGTGAGGAAAGCGTTTTGAATGAAATCCATAGGTATACAAGTAAGTTAGTCCCTCACAGGGCTCGCACGTAAATCGGCGGGAAACAGCGAGTGAGTTGTGTGTGGAAAGTCTGCTGTATTTTAGAAATACGAATTGTTATATACAGCATACTATATAAATGTTAATGCAACTTTATGTATTTTTGTCAAATTGTTTAGCTGCTAAAGAGGAGACAGTTTTGAAGGTCCTGCCAACTCTGCTTCCCCCATCCATCTACAGGAGAGGAGGAAAGGTCTTCAGACCCACCACAGAGGAGGCCCACATCCATCTACAGGAGATGAGGAAAGGTCTTCAGACCCACCACAGAGGAGGCCCACATCCATCTACAGGAGAGGAGGAAAGGTCTTCAGACCCACCACAGAGGAGGCCCAGAAGTCATTTATTGACATGCAACCTGTAAGTTTTGCTTTAGTGTTTCTACTTCAATAAGGATGGACGTTTGCACTGTTTGATATGCTTGATAACTATGAAAGTAATTCAGGGTTACAATATTGATAATTTACAATATTTATAATTTTGAAAGCTGCAGTCCATAACCTTTTTTTTGTGTGTGTTCAAAATTTACAAATAGTATATAATGAGTGAGTACATCATAAATCCATTTTCCAAATCGTGTTTTTGTCTTATCCTGAATCACTAACGGTACACCGATATAATAAGTCTTTATATTCAGACTATTTTAGACTGGCGGAGGAGCACAGTACCTGTGTGACTCGTCATAGACATAAAAAGAGAGAAGTAACTCCGGTTACAATGTTCTTCCGCAAAACGCATGCAGTTCTGTTTATTAACCGCTAGAGCACCAAAAGTTATGGACTGCAGCTTTACCCAACAAAAGTTAAGGAAAGCTGCAATTCGTAACTTTTTTTGGATATTTGTTAATGTTTGCAATACAATTTTTTTTATATTTCCACCAAAAAAGCTTAACTAGCATGTCAGTTATATTGCAGCACTCTAAGTTATTGTGTGTAATCAACAGGTTGGGACCAACATGGTTGAATATTTAAACCATGAGATGACTGGAGCATTGCTGCACATTCTGTGCCTCAGTGATGAGACAAGGGGGACATCACAGACCTTTGCCATTATTCCACGCCACGCCATTGAGACTGAGTCTTTGTTGGAGGCGGTTGATCTTTTGCTTTAAAGAATGTATTCAATATTGTATACAAACAAAGTATTAAAGAAATGTATTGTTTTTAAAGAAATAATATGTTTTAAATTAAATGAGATTGAAATCACATACATGGCCTCTCTGGTTTATTGTATTACAGAGACAATAATTATTTTACATTCGTAATATAAATATATATTTGTAACTAATGTATAAAGGCAGTGAGACAGGAAATAACCTATTTATTTTATTAAATAATAACTATTTATTTGACTAAACTATTTGTTTGACTTAACCCAGCAAGAGGGTTAATTTTACCCACTGGTTGGGTCAAATGAATGACCCAGTAATATGGGTTAAACGGTAAAACCCAGCACTTGGGTCAAACCAACCCAGCGCGTGTTCTGTCCAATAGTGACCCAGCAGCGTGGTTAAGGTTGGGTTATTTTTTAACCCAGCAGTTTTAAGAGTGTATAGTTTCATAATTCCATTTTTTTAAATAAATGTTTTATATAATGACCAAAGGTTTTGATGTGTTTGTCACAAACATTTCAATATTTCAGACTGATTTATTTAGAATAAATAGAAGAAAGTTTATAATGTTCAGTATTTAAGACTAGATTACTTATGGTAAACACTTGTTCGTTTTTATTATATTCTATTGCAAACACATCTACAATAGTAAGAAAACAGTTATTTATGATTGACCAGTGTTGTATTAATGAGAAACAAGCCATGAGTCATAGATTCTTTTTGGAGGCTGGCTCCATTTATTAAAGAAATAAAAACAAATAAGAGATACAACACACTGTTATAAATACAATTCTAAATACGATTATATAGACATAATACTATATTGACTGTAGGACTGATAACTGTGTTCAGAAGACTGTAGTTGTCCACATATTAATTACTCATAATCACACTAAATATTGACTGGAGACAGATGGACAGACTTGAATAGAGCGTCAGTAGTTGCTGTCCTGCGGGAAATCCTCGCACAGACCCGGGACAACAGGTCATTGAACTGGGGCCGGGTCAGGTGGAAGTACCGCTGAAAGCGGCCGTCATCCAGGCGCAGCTCCTGGAGAAGTTTGTGAAACTTACGGAGCTGGGTCCGCCTCTGAAGCATCCGATGGACCCCCGCACAGCGCCGAACGGGTTCACGCCGTTTTTCAGTCCTCCAAAGTAAATAGAGCACTGCTACTTTATCGATAAAATCCATCTCAACCATTCTTTAACAAGACCGGAAGACAACCCGTCTGGCAGAAGCCCCTCCTATGACGCGAATTCGCGTCTGTTGTTGAGTGAATTTCACGCGCGAATGAAGCGAGTAAACTCAAAATGTTCAAGCGTCCAACTACGCGCGAATAGCGCGATTTATTCGCGCAATTCGCGTTTGGTGTGAACGCTGCCTAAAGCTTTTCATAAAGGTCTTAACAAAGAGTCATTTAAAATACTTACATTTTCAAAAGTAGGAATAATTTGTCTTTTTTGCGCAAACATTTAAACTTTCATTTGGAAGTCTGCAGTGACATATAATGACCAGCTGGCGGAGCACGTGGACAGAAACAATCTCTAAAATAATTGATAAACAACTGAAATGACAATTGAGTCATTTGAACTCACACGAGGTCGCCCTGGACCTGGTCTGTACCTGGTCTGGACCTGGACTCCAGAAAACACAAGCCCAAGTCTCAAAAGTTGAATGATTATTCCTCTCTGTAGTTCTGTCCTGTTCCATGTTTTTAGAGAGCTTCATGTTGAGTCAGGAGCGCTGTAGGTTTTGTGCAGAAGCTGTAGGTTCTACATAAAACCTACATCCAAACTTAATGCTATGAATGGGTTTTAATGTTTTTACACAGCTTACCTTAAACACAACGCATTATACTTTACAAAAGAATATGGTCCTCAGTATTTTTTAAATTCTGGGTCTATTTAAAATAAACCAGTTTAGAAGGGAACAGGTGTTAACAGGGTTTCCATAGATTCTTCTTTTTTTAAATAAGAAACAACAATTAAACACATGTTGGCCTGTGTAGAGCCTACAGTTAATATTGAGAACATATTCTGAGTATGCTTAGCCTGCTTTGAAGGGGCAAATGAAAAGTCTATGTGACTTTTGTTGTTGTGTGTTTGACAGAGCTGGACAGTTCAGGAGCCACTTGACAATGATAGGCCAGACTCAAGGCTCTGCTGAACAACACAGTCAGGCCTACAGTGAGTAACACCAGCAGAGACCCTGCTTAAGACAAGTGTTGTGAAGTCTGCTCAATGGTCAAATCCGGTTTATAAGAGGATTTAACTCTAGGCTGTTGGTTCATTCAAGATTCAAGAGTTTTATTTGTCACATACACAGTTATATACAGAATATATAAACTGGCAGTTAAATGTAAACAGGTCAGCTCCATGGACAGTGCAAATTAACAATTACAAAAAACTTAAAATATAAAAACTTTTAAAAGATTTACAAAAAACCCAAGGAGGAAGTAAACTGTAGACTTATAAATAAGTGGTTAGCAGAAATGTACAAATAATAATAATGTGCAAACAGGTTGTTACATAGTAACAACAAGAACAGAAAGTGCAGTGCAATGTCAGTATAGTGTCAGTATGTGGATGTTTATCCTGAAGTGAAGTGGAGTCACATGATGCTGTTAGTGACTGAGTTCAGGAGTCTGATGGAAGAAGCTCCTCTTTCAGTTTTGGCCATCAGGCTTCGGAAGCGCTTACCAGATGGCAGCAGGGTGAAGTGACGGTTTGCAGGGTGATTAGTGTCCTTGATGATTTTAGTAGCTCTACCTCTGCAGCGTTTGGTGAAGACGTCCTGCAGAGACGGGAGAGCTGACCCTGAGATACACTCGGATAAGCGCACAACTCTTTGCAGGGCTTTATGGTCATGACTGGTGCTGTTCCGTACCACGCTGTGATGCACTGAGTCAGTACACTTTCTATCGCCCCTAAATAGAAAGTTCTCAGGATAGCAGGTGAAACCCTGAATTTCCTCAGCTGGCGCAGGTGGTACAGTCTTTGCCTGGCTTTTTTCACCTGTGTCTGAATGTGTGCAGTCCAGGTCAGGTCCTCGGAGATGTTCACACCCAGGTACTTGAAGCTGCTCACTCTCTCTACAGGTGTTCCGCTGATCATGAGAGGGGAGTATGACTGTTGCTGTCTCTTCCTGAAGTCCACAATCAGTTCTTTGGTCTTGCTCACATTCAGAGAGAGACAGTTGTCCTGGCACCATGTTGTCAGTTGCTCCACCTCGTCCAAGTATGCCGTCTCATTGTTGTTGGAAATGAGGCCCAGGACAACAGTATCATCAGCCAATTTGATGATAGAGGTGGAGTTGTGTGTGGACAAACAGTCATGGGTGTAGAGAGAGTAGAGCAGGGGACTCATGACACAGCCCTGTGGAGCTCCCACACTCAGGGTGATGGAGGTGGAGGTAAACTGGCCTACTCTCACCATCTGAGGTCTGCCAGTGAGGAAATCTTCAATCCAGTGACAGAGAGAAGAGTTCAGGCCAAGATCCAGGAGTTTGGCGGTTAGCTTAATGGGAACTATGGTGTTAAAGGCTGAGCTATAGTCAATAAATAGCAGCCTTACATAGTTCCCACTTTTGCTGTCGATGTGAGTGAGGGAGGAGTGGAGGACGTGAGAAATGGCATCTTCAGTCGATCTATTGGGACGATAGGCAAACTGAAGAGGGTTCAAAGTGTCAGGGATGGAGGAGCAAATGTTGTTTTTAATGAGTCTCTCAAAGACCTTCATGACGTCTATAATTATTCTGCAAAAAAAAAACACAATAAGAATTATCAATAAAACAGATTATCATCACCTAAAACAACAAGCTTTTCATAAACTCCAACCTACTGAAATTAAGGGACTTAGTAGAATTTCAAATAGCCAAAATAATGTTTAAATAATAAATGAGAAACTTACAGTGTCTCATGTTCAGTAAACACAGATCAGAACCAACGAGAACAGAGTCGTCTGTTCAGGGTTAAACCAAGGAACAGACTCGAGGATGAACTGAAAACATGGAAAACCATTGGCCCTCAACAAAGTTGAATGACTGTTGTGATAATCACAGAATAAATCCAGAACCGAACCAGCTCTGGACAGTTTGGTTAAAAAGGATTAAAAAGACTCGCGCTCAGAGGGAAGTAAGGACGTCTAATAATGTGGTGAGATGTGCATTTAACTGTCAACGTCTTTATTCTGTAAGTTAGGTACTTGACTTGTTTGTTGCATATTTGACCTCAATGAGGTCAAATATGCAAATAAAATAGTTTGACTTTTAGCCTTGTTTCTTTGGCCACTCTGATCCTCATTGCCCTCTGTTTGATCCTGTCGTTGTAAAGTGACAGATCTTCATTTACACTTCACACAGAAGCAGCCTCAGTGGAGCCTGGTGCATAATTAATTCCATTTTCCAGCTCACCTCCCGCCGTTTTCGGTCGCTCTTGTCCCATTGGCCGCCTACAGCGTTTGTCTTTCCCTCGAAGCTGACCCCAGAGCAGCGCCAGCTGTGACGGAAATGTAGTCGACGGCACGCAGAGAGTCAGAAAGAAGACAAGAAATGAATATTTACAAATGTAAAACTACTGGTTACAACTAAGAGTAAATGTAAGCAGTTAAATTAAGTCATTGTAGGTAAAATACAAGAAACATATGTTTAAGTTTTTACATCTTTAAAAATAAGCGTTTACTGCTGCTGCATAAAACTCCTAAAACCTACCTTAATCCTACTAAAACCTGTTAAAATCCAACTAAATCTTGTTCAAATCCAACTACTGGGCACAGTGGCTCAGTGGTAGAGCAGTTGTCCTTCAACCGGAAGGTAGACGGTTCGATTCCCGCTCTCCCCAAAGTTCATACTGTCGTTGTGTCCTTGGGCAAGACCCTTAACCCACCTTGCTTCCAGTGGTGTTCCAGCTGTAACACTGGTGAATGGAACCTTAATGGAAGTCACTTTGGATAAAAGTGTCAGCTAAATGAATAAATGTAACTAAACCTGTTCAAATCCAACTCAAACCTGTTCAAATGTGTTAAACCTTTAAAAAGTTTACGACAAACATCCAAGTTTTAAAGTCTATTACAGTTTTTCCCAGTTGCACGCAAGCCTGTTAAAGGATTAGGTTTAAACTCATCCAGATTCCTAGTTTAACTGACTGATCAGGGGCAATGTAGGAGTATGGTTTTCTGAGGACACTGGTGCTGACTGTGTTCAGTGACGTCTGCGTTTTCAAAGCCTCGCTGCTGTAACCAGATCAGTGCTGATGAAACGTGAACGTGTTAAACAAAAGCCACAGATCGGCGCAAAGGCAAGGTTCGGTTACAGCTGTTTAAGACAAAAGGACACTGGTGTGTGAAGAAATCTGCCTCGAGTTCAGTTTAGATGCCGTTCCTCGACGAGGCTGCAAAGGGTGTGTTCAGTGGTAGTTTAATTTTTTATTTATTTTGGACTTGAAGAGACAATGGCCAACTAAGGTCAGTTTACATAATGTTATATTCCACATATTTTCAACATTGAACAAAATGGATAGTTTAAGAATATGGTCTATGGAAACAAATGCAAGTGAATGAAGGGGATTATATAAATTTACACTTTAACCCACTCTATTTTGTACATTATTTGTATTTTTATATATATGTCCATTTTGTTTTGTTCATGTGTCGGATGTTCAAAATAAACAAAACAATAAAAAAAGCATGTGTCCCAGAGGTGTTGGGGTTCCCAAGATTACAAACCAGTTCACAAAGTCTGGATAAAAAATTATGAAAAAACTAATTCAAAATGGTTTTCGTATTTATGCCTTTTATTAACCTCTCTTTTTCTTTTTTCTACATTAAAAAAAAAATCCTCCTGATGGTCTGTAATAGTTTTAGGAGACCTAGGAACACTGCACTTAATCTAATCAGGTTCATTTTATGGAAAAAAGAGAAACATGGGTTTTTTAATTTACTTAAGAAAATGTTTGTGAATTTAGCTAGGTTTCCTCCGGGTGCTCCGGTTTCCCCAGCACCAAAAACATGTACAATATAGGACTACAGATGGAAATGAGCTGTTAAGAAATAATCTGGTACGAGCATCTCTGCTTTGGCTTAATGTACACTGTCCTTAAAAAATAATAAAAACAGGACATTTTGTGATAGTGTACATTTAACCCGTGGAGTAAAATAATATGTCGACTACATATTAGGGACAAAACATCTGAAAACTCAACATGACTTTAAAGTACTGTGTTTTGTATCCATGTACTCAATAATATGTACTAATTCTAAAGAACATGGTATTGGGACATCACTTACCATCAAACACTGTTCTGGTTAACACTGTGGCATTAAAATACATTACATTTAGTTTTTCAGCATCAACACAGAATAATCAAACAACAGTCCGTTAGGATCTTTACAACGTTTTATTCCAGCACAATTTTCTTTGTGTTGTAAAATGGCCGTGTAGCTAGAATTTAAGGAGAAGTACAAAATGGAAAAAATTACAGACAGCTCTATAATATCATTGTTTTTTAAACTCCTATGGTGATTATTTCCTAAAACCACATCTAGGAAAACATGATTTCCCTGCCTTTCTTTGGAAAAACGGTAAAAGTATTGGTTTAAAAAAATTAAAAGGAAAGACTGAAAAGCTTCATTAGTGTCACTCTTACAGCAGAGGGTTAACCTGAAAGAGCGGCTGCATTAAACATTTTTTTCTACCTGGATCAGGTAGCCCTTTTACACAGCTACACATTAAGACAACTGCTGCTTATCTATCATTTATAAAAGTAAAGAAGACTGAGCTAAGTTAAATAAACAGTTTACAGATTCCCCTCGAAAGGCCTTAACCCAGTTGTAGCGCCATTTTGGAATTTCCACAATGATTTTTGTCATTTGACAGTAAAAAGGAGTGGACTAATAAAAGTGTGATCACTCACTTGGTTAGAAATGGGGCATTTGAAACACATTGTCTCTTTTTTTGCCTTTTTTCCGAAGGCATTTCAAAAATCTATTTTTATTAAGGAGAAGCAACCATATTTTGGAGTCAGCAAGCTAGCCAGTGACTCAGGCTAAAGGCTAATTATGCTAACGGCTAAATCATTCCGCAGTGTTTATAAAGCTTTGTGAAACATTACTATAGCTCTTTTTACGCACAGACACTCACTACAGTAATGTTCGTGGTCCGTCTTCAAAATAAACCGTGTATTCAAAGGTAGCATCTATAAGAAATATATTTTTTAAAGTTCTGCAGAAGTCAGAAACATGTGCCAAAAGTAACAAAGTTAACAATGAACAGCAACATTAATATTCTGACTTTTCTAAAAGCACATAAATGTGATAAAGTTGTGAAAAAATTACTTGCTAATGTGGACAATGGGTCCATTTGAGGAGCAGTGTAATCAGTATAATCAATGTGAAGGTTAAAAAACAAGCCTGAAATTATGTATTCAAAATCAGCGGCTATGCTAACGTGGTATTTAACTACATAATCTCTAGTTTTTTGTTTGTTTTTGAAAAATTAAACACTACGAAAGTGGTATCCCGTCCCGTTTTATCCAATCAAAAGAGCCTTAAATCTGTGAGAGAGAAAATGTGGAGCTAAACACTAAAACACAGTCTGTTGTTCGGCGATAGATAATCCTCTCTTAAGAAAAAAAGGAGAACGTGAATGTTTTCAAATGTTTGTTCTTGTGATAAACATCATATTCCAGCTATTTTTTATTTTATATTTTATTTTTTTATGTATATTGTCATTAAATGTATTGCCCACATTATGTAGGAAGGACTATTTAGGAAAACAAATTAAACTCAATGGATAAATCAAGCAGCCCCTCAAATAACCATAATGTATAACAAGTGTTTAAGCGCTTACACAAGTTCCTTTTATATGGGACAATTTACACTAGTGCAATTTATTTGAATGAGAGTCAATCAGAGCCAACTGTGTCCACTCCTCTTTACCGTCAGCGCCATTTCAGGATTTACAACTGGTTCAAAACTGGGCAGTGAACACTGTAATGAAGCTTTGATGTCTTTTGGTTAGAAAATCAATGGAAAGAAAAATAACACTGGTGTTGTGAAGGGAAACTCCTATTGTCTTTTCTTAAAACATTCCTGATAATACAAACTAAAATCTGAAATAGCAGGGACCAAGTTTATATTCGACAATAAAAAAAACAAACAAACAAAAAAAAACCTTCGGCTTTTATGTACAACAATAAACAGAGCATTAACATGAAGACAACAGTTTAAAATGAAATAAAAACGGACCAGTCGCAGAGCAAACACACCACTCACACTCACTTAGGCAGGTTATGCTGTAAATTTACAGTAATGACACCTAGATTAAGCCATAATCTCCATTGTCCGATGCTTTAGGGAAGCTTCCTATATAAAAAAAATTTTTTTTTTAGTTTCCCACCCTGACAACACTAAGCATATGGCTTAAATATTTGTAAAACTATGTAGTCCAATGGGATTAAGAGTCTCTGCCTTCTTTGAAAATGGCCGACGTGGAGCAAACAGAACAGGAATCTCATCTTAAATCACTTTTTCCAGTGATTAAATGGCTTCTTCTGCTGAAAAAAACATCCTTTTTAAATTTTTTTTTAGTTTTCATACTTGCTTCCTTACGTTCAAAAATAAAAAAAGATTAATCCTTAATCATCAGTACATGGTCGCCATTTTTCCCTTTTACGCAGGGAGCCAATGTAAACATGATTTTAAAATGACAAAAAACAAAATGGCTAAATGAGTAAAGTAAAAATGAATTGTCAGCCAGCAAAAGGGCAGCAAGTAAAGTGTAAGATCCTTAGTGCAATGAAGCCAGAGGTGTTTGTTAGCGTTCGGTTAGCGGCTCCTCTGAAAGACAGAAAGAAAATAAGTGTGGCCAGAAAGTTGGGCGTCATCGACTCGAAAAAAGGACAGACAGTAGGCTCTTCTAGTAATATTCACTCGCACTGTTTTTGTAAATCTACTAGGGCTAAAACCTAAGGGAAAGAAAGAGTTTAGAGGAGTCCTGAGCGTCGAAAAAACCTATGCAGAGGGTGAATTTTAACGTGTAAACATCAAAATGTGAAGGTGACGAGTATTCGCTATGCCGCTAGAGCGCAAGTGTTTACAGTTTAACTCAGACTGTAAAGGTTCGGTCTTCTCTCTTTTCCCTTGAATCTTTCCATTTTTTTTTTGTTAAATGTACATTCATCCATCGTAGGAATAAAAAAAAAAAAAGAAGAAACCAGCGGATCCCGAGTCTTTTCTGTAAAAAACGTCTGAGACCGAGTTGTGGCGATGTGGAGACTCAGAATAAGCAGCAGTAGAGGTATTGGAGGACGCTGTACCACATGTAGCCCGAAGCAAAGGCAAGGGACTGAACGACGCACAGCCAGACGGGGTCAAGGGTCATCTGACGGGACACGGCCTCCTTCTGACCTGGAGTCGGAGGGAACACACCTGAAGAGAGACAGAAAACAAATGTCAGAACGGCTTTACTCGTCAACATATTCAGCTACTTTACTACAATACAGCAGTTTAAAGTTATTTTTCTTTCCAAGACGACTCCTGAGCGATGCCGTTAAGACCCTTCTGACGGAGTTATAAGGCACCGATCAGAGACATTCTGGTTTGTACAACTGTAGGTCATGCTTTGAATCAGGCATTGCTCAATGGAAAAACGGAAAGAGAGTGGTACTCCTGAAAAAAGTTAAACTGGCCAAAGTTTCTTAAATTGCATAAACATCTTTCCATGTTTCACTTCGCTTCTCTTAGTTATGTTTTTATTTTTAGCGCCTTTTCTTTGTGTGAACAGATGTATCCAGACACACTGTCGTATCACTAATCATTACTTCCTTGTTGACATCAGTGTTGACCAATGAGAGTGTTTTTTTTTACAGATGATTCCTGTTACAATAAGCGATTAGGAAGTGATTAAACAGTTTTTAAAATGAGTATTGAAGAAAACCAATAAAATAGCATAATGTTAAGAAAATGATTGTGAGAAAAATGAGACACCATCTACGCTTTATTATCAAGGATTGTAATAAATGAGATTGACCAGCTCAGGAAAATCCTACTGGGAAAGTGTTCATTTAGTTCTGGGAACGTCTGTTTATGCAAACAGCTCACAAGAAGACGAACAGAAATAAAGAAAAAAGAAGCAAAGTGAAACATGCAAAAATATTGGTAATGTGTTTATGTAATTTTAATGAGACAGAGAAAGTCTTTCTGACGCTAATCTCAGAGCTTAAAGTTTAAGGTCAGCTCCAAACACATTTTGCAGTGGGAAGTTGGTTTGGGATTGCTTTCTTTTTTTCTCAAACAAAATAAAAGTAGGCAGGTCTCTACAGAGATGTGAGAGTAACAAGAGGAGTTTTGATAACTTAAAGTTACAGATACTTTTATAAACTTCATTTTTAACCTCTCATCTACACACAATACCAGTTTAGCAGAGGCTGACGCAACTAAATACTATACGACGAGGAAGAAAAAGGTCTGAAAAGCAAGAATTCAGCTCTGATCCCATCTGGACTCAGCAGGACATCTGTAAATATTAGGTGTGAACAGAACAAGGCGAACCATTAGAAAGAGATTTGATTTCGTTTTTTCAGGTTCAATGTTTAACAAGATTTGTCATTTGTATTCTTTTTTATTTTTAGACATTTCTAATTGAACAAAAATGACGTATCAAAACATACCTTTGTCGTAGAAGTGTGTCAGCAGCTGCTCCTTTTCCACAAACCTCTGATAGAGCCAGTTTGTCAGAGCCTCAGCCTCCAGCGGGACCTCTTTTATGGGATACATCCTGCAGAGACAAACACAGAGTCAAAACTCAGCACACTCAGGCCTGCTGCATTGATCCGACGTGAAGCTCTGGTCCAAATGTTGTCAGACTCTGGTCCCACAGCGGCGCACACTATATCAGAGTCAAGTCTATTACTGAGCTGAGTGTGTGTGTGAGCCGTGGCTTTAGTGAATACATTAATGACCAGTTTCTTCAGAGTGCCACCGAGAGATCCTGATTGTTCAACAATATACACCACAATTATTACAATAATAAGTTTTGAAGTGTATTAGAACCCAATTTTACGCATCTTCCTAAAAAAAAATGTCAAAAAGTAAAAATAGTGTCCCCTTCAACAGCACAGTCACTGCTCCAGCAAACAATGACAACTCTGTCGGTGAAATGTCGTATTTTACCAGAAGGGGTCCCCAGTCGGCTGTGTTTTTCTACTCAAGCCGGTGCCTGGTCACCTTCAAATAGAGGTTATGTTGTCTCCTCCCTGATACAGCAGTGTTTCCTCTTGATGGGATAAGGCTGTTAAAGTACTTTCCTGTATCTCTCTCCAAAGTCTCACTCAAGACAAGACAAAGAGATCAATAATTATTAAAATGAAATCTGGGTTTTAAGGACGGCATCTGCAGCTTAAGACATCTCTGTTTTCGGGAGAAGCATGTGTTAATGATATTTATTAGCAGATCATTTTAAAAGGTTTCAACTGAAGACACTTTAAAAGATGTTTCCAGGACTTTTTCTTGACAATTTAAGCAAGTTTTATTCATGATTTATAACAAGATGTTTACTTAGAGGGTCAAACCTCAAACTACAGCAGCTTTAGAGGGTCAGAACTCAAACTACAGCAGCTTTAGAGGGACAGAACACAAACTACAGCAGCTTTAGAGGGTCAGAACTCAAACTACAGCAGCTTTAGAGGGTCAGAACTCAAACTACAGCAGCTTTAGAGGGTCAGAACTCAAACTACAGCAGCTTTAGAGGGTCAGAACACAAACTACAGCAGCTTTAGAGGGTCAGAACTCAAACTACAGCAGCTTTAGAGGGTCAGAACACAAACTACAGCAGCTTTAGAGGGTCAGAACTCAAACTACAGCAGCTTTAGAGGGTCAGAACACAAACAATAGCAGCCGATGCCACAGTAAACACCCAAACTGGCCCAAAGTCTCTGATGCCACCTGCTGTGGCGTCCTGCTGCTGCTTTAGACTGGATCAGATTTCAGAGTCTTACAGTGAGTCACAGGAATAAACCAGGCGGACATTTATTAAAGCTGATAAATTAAGAAGAAAAACATGGTCACGAGTATCCACTGTCATAATAATTGGTATAATAATGACAATAGTAAGAAGGAAGCAGAAAACTGGGCACAAACAGGAGACGAAGAATAGAAGTAAACAGTAAATAGAAGCAATTTAAAGCAATAGCAATCTTTCTAATCTAACTTTTTACAGTTAAGAAGGCAGTGAATGCATTAAGTAATTGTAATCAGTCAAGTCTTATTATTATTATTTGTCAGTTCTTAGTGTGGACCTTGGTGCGGATTTTTAGGAGAGAAAAAAAGCACTTGTATAATATAAATTCTAAATCTTAAAAAAAGTTTTGTATTTGATGTAAATAAAACAGTAATTACTAAATAAAAATGTATTTATATAATTTTATAATAAATTAACAATAGTTGTGGGCAGATCTGTTACATTAAACAAGTCAAAAATACGCTTTGTTTGAAAAGACCACTACCTTCAGAGCTGTATTTGTAATAAAAAGGGAATAATAATTACACATTCTTGGATGAAAAGACAAAATTACATGATGTTTACAATAAAAAACTCATTACCGGTTATTAACATCACGGCATGATTAAATAAAACATGCAGAATAATCATGCATTTCTTTCTTTTGTCTTAAAAGTAGTGAATTCTATAAAATGATAAGCCCTGTCACTATAAAGACAAATGAGTAGTTGGCACTAACCGTACACTTGCCCACAGTGTACAGTACAAACGTTTGATGGAGAGTTACAGAAGGAAAGGCTCTGAGCATTTACAGCCTCAGGTAACAGCCTGCCACATGCTTTTCCTCTACCTGAAATATTTATAACAAATCAGGGCCTGTGTAACGAGACGCTGCAGAGCCCCGAGGACGGCTGAGAGACAGAGAAACACTGTTCTGACATGTTTGAATATGTGGTGTGTTGTTTTTGGAGACACCTGGAGGCAAAAGTACAGATTATATCTCCAAACGTCAAACTTTTTAGAGCAAATGAACAGCTACGGTAGCCCTGCAGGGACATGCGGATGTCTCCGAACAAAACCCAGAGGAAATATGTCTAATGCTGATTTTACTTTAACAAGCCCTCATGCAAGAAAGTGTCTAGAAAAAAATTGATTGTGCTTTTCTTCTAGCAATGCTCAGTTTGTCCGCTTTGTGCAGCAGTAGGAACAAAAAGGAAATAAAAGCTCCTTTTACTGGTTTAATGGAGCCTTAAATCTATTCTTTCTTTAAATCAGACATAAAAAGTGTTAGAGGTATTTTGATAAAACAGTATTATACATTTAAGCTTTTATCCAAAGCGACTTACATGTGGCTTCCATTTACCAGTGTTACAGCTGGAACACCACTGGAGTCAAGGTGGATTAAGTGTCTTGCCCAAGGACACAACGACGGGAATTAATCCACCTACCTTCTAGTTGAGGGACGACCGCTGTGTTATTTTTCATTTTGTTGCTCATGCACAGCCCTTTAGCAAAATGGATTGCTTTTTTAATTAAAGTCGAACTGAATAATTGTCTGTTTTTCAGCAAATCTCTATGAATTTTAATACTTTTGCTTGACTGCATCTATTTGCAAACAGAACAGGTTTTTATTTTATTTATTCACATTTTTGGTGAAGATTAATCCCTTGAGATGAATCATCTCGTTTTTGAGGGGGTCCTCTTACTCACATTCACTAGGGACACTTTAGAGTTAACTTATACATGCATGTCTTTGGACGGTGGGAGGAAGCCGGAGTACCCAGAGAGAACCCACGGTAACACTTGGAGGACATGCAGACTCCTCACAGAAAGACCGGAGTCAGCCGAGAATGTTTGAGTCGGCCGGGTTTTAAACTAGCGACCTTCTTGCTGTGAGGCAGGAGTGCTAACCACTCTGCCACGTGCACCCCATGTATTTTATTATATATAGTATCGGCTCTAATTAGTTTAATATGCTGTTGGCTGCATTGCCAATGTATACTGCTTTGAATAGACCTTGAATTCTTGTTATAAATGGGTCTAAAGTTCAATCATCACCGTGTTTAGCTTCAGAGAGTTAACACGGTGCCTTCAGGTCTCACAGTTCTCAGGAAGTGTCACAGGGCGGAATACAGCTGTTGTGATTTAAGGTTTACTACGGCATCAATATTTCTGCTGAATGAATAGAAACGCAGTGTGAGACGGTGTGTGTATTTGTGCAGCGGCAGCGTACGGCGGTGATTTTTGAGGAAACCGATGGCATTGTTTTGGCTTGAGGCCACAGCAGCGCTCTCGTTTCCAGACTAACTCACTTGGCGCTGGGCTGTTGATAACATGACACTCTGCAAATAGAGACAACCGGAAGAGGAGCTGCTCGAACTGTTGATATCCTCTAACAATCCTCATAATTAACTGAACTGGACTGGGATAGTTTGAAGAAAAGACAGAAGACAAGACCACTTTTCAGACGGGGTTCATTCATACATTATTAAAAATCCACCATATTGAGGATTCCTCGGGTTCGAGGGAGGGGCGTAGTAAAACACTGAGGTCAGCTAATGGGACAAGATAAGCCTCACTCGAGATAAAACGTGAAGCAAAAGTAAAAACATTAAACGGAAATGTTTTTTCAGATCAGGATGTGGTGCATTCACTGTTAAAAAAAGTGTTAATTTATCTTAAATTCAAGCATAAACCTCAAAAACACATTCAAACGTATGTAAATGTAATGTAATGACAAAAACCTATATCAGCGGTCATTTTTTTTTGTGTGTTCAGTGATTAATTTTATTTGGCCCATTCAAGGAAGAAGACATTTTTCTTTGTCTACACTTAAATAATGGCTAAATCAGAAGCTCATCACCTCCTCATACATGTGTTTAATTGAATTTCCTCCCATATTGTTTCCCGTTACTGAAAGAGGAAGGTAATTAATCGACCCGACTGTGACTGAGTCTTGTTTATTCGTCTCTTTGGAGGGAGGCCAGTCATTGTTGTGGGACTCACTCGACGCGGCTCCAAGTCTCTTCTGGCTGTTGAAATATCGAGAAACAAAGTGCTGTCTCAGAAGAAGGCCAGCTCTCGGTCACAGAAAAAGAAGAAAGTTGTAAACAGCAACAGACTGAGAGACACTTGTTCTGATGCTGCTGGCTGTCTTCTAGTTCAGATGAGGCCCCCCCCAAACGTTACAAGTAAGCACTGAACTCTAAAGACCAACTGGCTTTTCAATTGATTTGACACCTAAACACAATAAGTAAAAATAAATAATAATTGACAAGCAATACTAAAGACACAATAGAGATATTGTAAAAATGGAAGGCGATTAAAATTAAATAATTGTTGTGTAATTATGGCAGTCTAGGTGGCTATAAAACTCTAAATACTGTTATATTTTCCAAATAGTTGAAATATTTTAAATGGTTGTTCTGTATGATTATTATTATTGAGGATACTCAGCGCAATTTCTGTTGTAGACAGTTGTCCGAACGTAACCAGTTTAAAAAGGCAGACAAAAGTGTCAATACAGGGTTTTTGGACCAATAAAGTCAACAAATATTGAACAGTGTGAGGACTTTCACCAGCTGGGCACCTTTACTTTGGCAGGATTCAAAAAGATGGGTTAGGCCTAGGGATGCTCATATTGACCGTTTAACCGTTAACCTATAGTAAATATTTTGACCGATTAATACTATCAGTTAAACGGTTTAAAACTTTTTTTTTTTTTTTAAGTTTTTTTTTTTTGTTTGTTTGCTGCATGGTTTAAAAATAAAATAGCCTACTATATAGCTTATATTTATTAACTCACGGAGCACGTCGGCACGCGCAACCACACACCTGACACATGCATGAAGATGTCTGTGCGGCCATTGGTGCATATCCAGGTCCCGCCCATGTCAAAACTCGTCACAATTGGCTGAAAAAGGTGTCAATCGAAGGCTAACACTTCCTGTTAGCATTTTAGTAGCTTTTTTCGCGGACTTATGGCTTTTATTATTAATAGAAATGACAAAAAATGTCGCAGCAGTTTTCAAGTTGGAAATACTTCTCTGCAGTTTTTGAGCCTTGGAGGATAATAACATGTCTTGTGGACCTAATTATTTTACTAAATATTATTCCCTGGACCTTTACGGAGAGAAAGACACGCTTACGTGCATTTGTTGCTGTTTCAGTCCAAGAGACCCGTCAAAAGGTAATACAAGTCCAAACTAAATCTTTGTGCTTGTCTGTAAAAGGTTGTAACGTGTTAAAATGGTTTATATCGTCTGAAAGATGAGACTTTAAGCTTTAATTTGGTATATATGACGACGCAAGCACAACGCAGGCTTTCTTTTGTAGCGTGTTTACGTCACGGGACCAGGACGTTGTGCACTAAGCCGTTAATGCCAATTCAATATTATAATCTTATCAGTTAACGGTAAATAATCGATTAAGGAGCGGCGGTTGTCGGTCGGGAAAATTAATCAAAATGAGCATCCCTAGTTAGGCCCGACACAATTAAGTGCATAGGTTAACAACAACCACATAAAACCAATGTGACTAATTTATTTATTTTACTTTTGTTTATCTGACCAGGACAATGCATAATTTGTTTAGAGTTTGGCTCATTACTTGAGCCAGACGGACACCATGCTTCAGAAAACAACCGTGCTTCTAAAATAAAATAAAGCCAGGTCGGACACAAGAAGTACCCAGGTTAGGCTTCGGAATGTGCCACAAACGCCACATTGAGCTCAATGTACTTCAAGAATTCCTCATAAAACCACAAAAACAAAATACTAAACCTTCTTTCTCAGAGTCACTAAAATAACTTCCTGTTTACCATCCGTGGAGATTTTCTGGTTGTTGTGTACATTTGAAATTGTTCTGAGTAAAAAAACCCACACAGAGGAGTTTATCTGCATCAGAGAAAGGTCGAAGGACGATAAGGAGCCCCTCGTTAATTGTTCCACTTAAGTCTTTCATCTGTGTGCTTCCTCTCGAGGCTGTTCCAGGAAATGGTCTGGGGCTAAACAATGACAGAGACACAGACAAAAGACTGGGTCTGAGGGAAAAATAATCAACTTCTTTAAAGCCACAAAAATATTTTTAATACAAGAGGAACATTAGGACTTCTTAAACTCTTTTTTTTTTTTTAAACAAAGCTTCAAAATGTGCAACACATAACCTAAAGATGCAAAACTGTGTTATTTTCCTATTTCTTTTTTTTGTACATATGAGAGTAAAATTAAATAACACTTGCCGCCTGTCATATATTTTTGTTGTATTTTGCCTTTCTTTGAGAAAACTATGCATGTTATACATTGAACAAAACAGCTCTGGGTGTTACTTCATGTTTAACTGAAGCAAGATCTTTAAACAAACTCCTTATAAACAGTTAATTAAACTGAAATGTAATGTAATGAAATAACAACCTAAAAACTGGCACAACTCATGTAAACTTCCTGTTTATTCAGGCATTAAATCCAGTTTCCAGCCTTTGACCTCAACAGCAGGTCATAGAAGGGTTTTTATCTAAGTCCATTTTTCTCTCCTTTAAGCAGCCTTGAGCTTGTAACACTGTCCGCAGCTGCCTCAGAGTGACTCAATGTTATTAGTTCACTTTAAAAAGGCGTGTGAGGGAAAGTGCAGAGGTTAATGACAACGGAGCAGGAGCATCGACCTCTTATCAGGGCTGAGGTCAGGACTAAAGGGCCGTAAACCTCGGTCACAGGTGGAGACGTGGCCTGACCTGACTCTGAGGTCGAGGTGACACAGATGTAAAGAGTAAACGCTGCAGTTCGTTCAGGGACAGGATAAAATGACACGGTCTGAACAGCAGTGACAAAAACTATGATGAACAAAAACTAAATAGAAAATACTTCATAATTTTATCTATCTATTTTTATTTATTTGTAACGCTTGTAGGGCTAAGGGTCTGACTACGGCCAATTTAGTAGTGTGCCACTATTCTTGGCGACCAGAAGTAGGTTCGTTAGAGGAGCCAGCGTGTGTGAATAACCACAAAACAAAAATACAGTTTAAATATAGTTCAATTATTATTTACGTAAACCAGAGCATTAACAAGCATATACACACGTGGACAAAAATGTTGGTACCCTTCGGTCAATGAAAGAAAAACTCACAATGGTCACAGAAAAAACTTTATTCTGACAAAAGTAATAATAAATAAAAATTCTATGAATGTTAAACAATGAAAGTCAGACATTGCTTTTCAACCATGCTTCAACGGAATTATTTAAAAAAATAAACTAATGAAACAGGCCTCCTGTTATAGTAATATCTTGAAAGTTCATATCTAGATATAGATACGATAACGATATATCGTTCAGCCCTAACGCCTACCTTCCGGTTGAAGGACGACCACTCTTACCACTGAGCCACTGCGCCCGCTTCATAATGACTAAAACGATGATTAAAGAGACTGGCATTTTTGTCAACAAATAAAAGACGAGACAAAACAACTTGTGACGAAAACCAGTCGGAGAAGGAAAACATGAAGTGGAACGGTCGGGATTAGTCAATGTCGGGTGCCGAGAAGTTAACCGGAGACGCATGGAGACGACAGAGCAACAAGTGGTGCAACTGGAAAAACTGAAAAATGTTGGCGGCTGGAAGTTTGAGAACAAAGAAAACAAATTGAAGTAAATAAATATTTGCATTTGATGTTTATGATGCCAGTGTTTATGTAGCATAAGGAATATCCTCCTGTTCAATGTACTTTATTTAAGTTCAAAGATGGTTTTGATGGTACGTTTATTATTATTATTATTTATCTTTCTTGGGCTGTAAGGGCCTTTTGACAATTGCACATTTATTTATTTAATATAAAATAAGCTGTGAATGTGTATTTTCGAGCGGGGATCGAACCGACCACCCGCCGGTCTAAAGACAGCCGCTCTACCCACTGAGCTACGCCCTTGGTTAACCCATGACCCCAACGTCCCATGAGAATAGATGTTCAAGTTGATTTTTCCAGATGTTTTATCCATAAGCTATTTTGAATTGTTAGAGAATACTAGCATTGTTGTTTGTAGAACACTGGACACTATTTGATTAAATCGCTATTAAAAGCTATATTCGATCAAAAATATATATTGAATGCAAAATGTCTTTATAAATCCAGTGCTCACAGAAAGAAAAATGTGCACGTGGTGTGTTTAAGAAAGTGGTTACTCTGCAGAACGCGCAGGTTTGCAGCTCCGTGTGATGACTAGGCAAGTCTCGAGCGGCATTAATCACGTCAACGCTCTGATATGTTAGAGGAAAGAAAAATAGCAGTGAAGTGAGAAAAAACACGGAAGGCCGCAGAGAAAGGAAAAGGGGATTTTAAACATATTTAACCACCCACTGCGGCCTGGTGTGGTCTCGAAAACCCATCTCACTCTCCATCTGTCGTTCACACACAGCTTAGGACGCACCAATCTGGGAGCCGAGATTATACCAGAGACAGAGCAGCGGACAGAGATGCACCGAGCGTCGGACAAACAGGGGTAGAAGGATTAAAAAGCGCAGAGAATCATCTAGAATATGACTCGCAATGGTAGTAGTCATCTTTACACAATGACGGCAGAGGACGGTGGACTAATGTGAAAGTCACGTCTCGCAGAAAGAGACAAGGTTTTAGGGTCAAAACAATAAAACACACAGTGAGAGGAAATACCCAGTAGGTCCCTAACACACACACACGAATACACACGATACACACACACACACAGTTCGACATAAAGCTGAGGGGCATCTTTGGGTCAGTGCTGCTGAGAGTCCTGTCAGCACTGCACAAATTTTAGCCGAGGATCGATTGTTAAATTGGCAAAATTGTAGCTTTAATGCCTTGTTCACACACTTATAAAAAGGCAACAAAAACCTTAATTTCTTTTCCTTTTTGTTTAATTTTGTTGAACACCCATTTTTTCCGGGGATCGTACTTTTGTAATATCAGTGGTTTGAAGAATAAGTTAAAGCACTAACGAACTGAAGAACTATTATCTAAATACTAATAAAGTGCCATTTTTACTGCCAAGATGGTACTTTAAAAAGCACTGTGACGCTTTGTGTTTGTATTCATCTGTCATTTATATCTTAAACTTACTGACCATATCCTAAACTCATCAAAATGCACTCTGCGCTAATGTTCATTTTCTTATTACGCTTAAGTTAGATCCAATCTAAATTACTTATTACACATATTCTTTTATTTCTATAATCTAACTGAATCCCAAATCAATACTCAAAACAGCTTGTTACAATTTCCTTCTTCTAAAGAAGACTGCCCTGAACGACTGCAGTCAGTGCCTCCGGAGCAGATCCTTTGTGCTGAATCACAGAGACCACAGCAGATGACTGACACAGTGCTTAGTGTCATGGCACTTACACAGCACTTCAGATAATTCCAGACGCATCGTTCTCAGAGCAGCAAAACAGGTTAACATCGACCACAGCTTTAATACATTTAAAGGTATGACATTTGATAATGTTGCGCTAATGTTCCAAATATAGTTTAAGTTTTAGTTTAAGTCGCAGTTTATCTAGACAGACACGGGTTATTTATTGACTTATTTATTGATTTAAAGACATAGTCGTTGGGATAATTGTTGATTGATTTTTCAATTTAAGTGGAAATCCAAGTTAATGAGCAAGCGGCTTTTCTGCTAAATGAGGGTAGCTCAAGGCTGACTGTGCTTAGTGTTAATTTTGTGCCAGTGCATTTAAAACCGTAGAAAACATACAAGTAAACTATAAAGTATGTTTTTTTTTTAAGTTTACAAAATGCAAAGTAGCAATATATTACTGTAGCAATTTTATAAAGATGAATGTTATGTATAGTGTGATTAGCTTAGGTGTAAGTGTGAATGCTGATTGGGAAGGAAGGGGGTTTTAGTAATTTTTGGTAATTAGTTAGTCTCCCAACTAATTCAAAATTAAATCAATTCAATATTTGGTCTGACTTTGCCTCAAAACAGCAACAGTTCTAGTTCCACTGTCTCTGGTTATGATCAAACATTTGGACAAAACCAGGCCAAACCAGATCAAACCAGACCATGTGACCTAGGACAAAACCAGACGCCACGATGTTGGGATCAGGGTCACAACATCACTTAAATTTTCTGTCTGCTCACTCACGCAGTGCTGTATTTGTAATAAAATAAGAGTTAAATAGGTGTGTATTCAAAAACAGACGTCACTGTTATTGTGTTGTGTCATGGTAGTCCTAGTTTCTCTGCTTTACTACAAACATGGAGTATATCTTCTGGTATCCCGTCCCCTTTTATCCAATCAGAAGTGCACTTTGACTGTACAGTAGCCATGTGGATGTTTGTTAGTCTGTCAGTAAGTTAGGTTGTTTTAATGAATATATATATTTAGATTAAAGGTCAGTTAGCTGTATATTTACCAAAAATACCCATGTGCTTCTTTTTCTGCTGGAAAAAAACAACCAAGGCTAAGCAAATATTTAATGTATTTTTAGGCTCAGTACCAAAAGAAAACCAAGTATTATGCATTACCCTCACAATGAAAGTAAAGCACTTTAAGTTGGATTGACCAGATTGAGTATAATTTATAAGGTGAAAAAGTCTCCCTGTTAAGCGCATGGCTAATTTGCGTAAATCAAGTCCACGGTGCATCACACAGACACTGTTCAAGTTAATTTCCTGCCACTTCACTAAAATATCACAGAGGCAACACAACTCCTTTTTCTGGGGATTTATTAGCATCTTCAGCGTCTGCAGAGTCTCCACAGTCATAATGTTAGCATCTCTGGGGTCATCACAGGAAGCATCACAGACACTGTTCATGTCAATTTCCTGCCACTTCACTAAATCAAGGCTTTAACGAGACTCCTTCCTCTGGTGATTATTGGTGTTCTTAGCATCTGCAGCGTTTTTAGCTGCTCTGGGGCTAGCAGCAGCATTAGCCACAACACATTGGACAGTGCAGTGTTTAGGAAACTGTATACGAATTTTCTTTAAAACCACAATAGCCCTAGCTCAAACGTGTATTGCTTGGGTATTCGTGAGAGGCCTCTTCTTCTCGGTCTGTCCTCAAAGTGGCAGGACTGCTGACCACGTCCTCATCCGATTACAGCGTCCCAGAGGCAAGATGGAGAGGTAGTGCCTTCCTCCGTCTCTAATTATGGCCGTAATGAGTCCTTAAGTTGAGCTGGTAGCGGGTGGAAAACCCCCCTGAGAGGCCCTCCTGCAGCCGGAGTTCATAAATCACTTCACTTCTCTTTGGCCGATCCCACCCACGGCTTCAGGGTCAGGACAACAGAGGACCTGGAGACTTCAGCTTAAGCCCAAAGACGAGGCTTTACATCCGCAGTCATGATTTTTATTTCAGAGTCCTATAGCAAGTCTAATCCTGGCCTTAACTCATCATATCCTCAAGTGGAAGGATTAAGAGACAGAGGGCATGCGATGAAACTAATGCATTAGCTTTGCATTAGTAAAAATCAAGGGTATGTTGTAGTTTACACCAATTACAAATTTAACAAACTGAGAAGGTTCCATGTTCATGTGACTTTATAAAGCACATTCAAGCTACATTTTTTAAGCTTTCCCAACACTTTTCTCAATGGTTTTCTCAACGATCTACTTGAATAAATAAAAGTAAAATAAAAAAACAAGCGATTTGACAAAATTATTATTTATGAAGAAAGTTAGAGATTGTGGAGCCGTAATGTAAACCTGTTCAAAACCGTTATTAAAGCGTGGCTAGTGATGAACAAAGGCTTACATAAACATAAACTCTTATATTTTGAACCTAAAAGAAAAGATTAGTAATAAAGTGTTTTACAGAAGGACAATGTAAATGACAGTGCTTTTACACAAAAGCTATAGGATTTGACTTTTTAGGGTCTAAATTATATATATTATTGCATATTTGCAATTATTACTTCAGGCCAATTTATTTTTCCATGAAATAGTCATTATGGAGTATCTCTAAATTAATGCATACTACATCTCAAAGGCTTCTTATTTCACTAAACATATTTTCCAGGTTTTTTCCCAAAGATATTATCAACCTTGAAAATTCTTGATGAATGCAATGAACAAAGAGGAACAAAAAAACAATATTTAGCAACCGTATTGGTCTTTTGCGTCATCATTGGAGAATATCCAGCTCGTGTCCTTACCTGTAGTGGACGTGTGTGACCGTTGGAGGCCTGTAGCCGAAGATCCAGGTCTGGATGTCCATGGGCCGGGCTTTGGGGTAGGCTATGGTCACGTCTATTACCCACTGCAGGCTTCCAGACTTATTACCTGCGACAGAAGAACTGCTACTGTAATTTCCTGGCAACATTACAGCAAACGGTCTGTGGCATATGATGTGAATGAAAAAGGTTTGTCATAATTATGAGGCAGAAGAAAGAGCTTTTTCTCTGGAATGTTCCTTAACTGTGAGAAAAGATACTTTATACAAGTGCTTGACCACAAAAAAACCTGATAAGCTCATTCTTTACAGGTTTGTTGAAGGAATCTAAACATCTTCTACCTCTGGTCTTTAAGAAAAAGAAGTCAAAGCAGCTGTTTTTCTTTCTATACCAAGCTGTATATTGTCCTTATCTTTCTAAATTCACTCTTTAGTGTCACCTGGGTGCAGTGGCTCATGTGGTGGAGCGGTCATTGTGTCCTTGGCAAGACACCCACCTTTGCCTGAGTGTGTGAGAATGTGCGGTGGTGGTCAAAAAGGCCATAGGCACAAAATGGCTGCTGTGGTTACAGATGTAGCTTACCTCCTCCAGTGTGTGGCTGTATGAATGAATGATGGCCTTTAAGATTTGAGTGGAAGAAAAGCACGATAGAAATCTAATCCATTACTAATATTATTACTGTAATGCAACTGAGACAACAGACAGGCAAAGAAACATGAGCCATAAAACATTGACTAACCAAATCAAAAAACATCTAAATGCAATATGAAATACATTTTAGTTTTTTTTCCATCAGTTTGAGAAAGTATTACTGTTGTGTGTTTTCCACAAGTGAGGACTGTGTCTAGATTCAACTTTAGTATCTGTTAACTGTCTTAAAATCTTAAATATGTGTTCCAAAGCCAGAAAATGTATGTGGTTTTCACATCGTAGTCTGTAACAAGGTCCACACTAAACCTCATTAATTGTCACAGTATTAGTTTGGTTATACATTAGTTTTTAAAACTGGAAAATCTGACTTTCCCTGACGCTGTAAGGGTTATTTTACAGCTGAACTGGAGAAATACAATAATCAGACTGTAGTAAGGCTTATTGTAACATGTTATTAATATAGAATTAATACACAAAGCAAAAACTTTTTTAAGACAAGATTTAAATCACGCTTTTTAGGAAACAATCGGCTTTACACAATCAGTCAGTAGCAAGAAAAAACAAAACCATACAAAATGTAAAACACTACAATCTATGCGTTTTATTTGTTTTTGAACCCAACCAATATCTGTTTTCCCCTGTTTTCCTCCGTCTTCTTTGTGTGTTTAAATGACCAAGACTTCCTGCATTTGGTCCAAAAGTCTGAACTATATCCAAGTAGCTTCTCGCGTGTGAGTAACCGATCCGTTTGCTGTTAAAGGCATCAGCCGTCTCTGGAGAGCGTCCAGCCCAAAGCCAGGCCCCGAGCCAAAGTGTGACAAACACTGTAATATCAGCCGCTGTGGTAATTTAAAATGACATTGGAGGAGCCTCGTCTTTCTGTAAGTGCTAACAGGAAGGAAACACTCTGTGGCAGGTATTTGGCCACTCGTCAGACTGCAGCCAATCACAGGACATGAGACACAGACACACACAGACAGACACAGACACACACAGACAGACACACACACAGACACAGACACAGACAGAGACACAGACACAGACACAGACAGAGACAGAGACAGAGACAGAGACAGAGACAGAGACAGAGACAGAGACAGACACAGACACAGACACAGAGACAGACACAGAGACACACAGACACACACAGACACAGACACAGACACAGACACAGACACAGAGACAGACACAGAGACAGACACAGAGACAGACAGACAGACACACAGACACACAGACACACAGACACACAGACACACAGACACACAGACACACACACACACACACACACACACACACAGACACACACACACACACACACACACACACACACACACACACACACACACACACACACACACGTCTCTAAAACGGAAACAATAGCCAAATACTACGCTCTGAAAATATGTTTTATATAACTACCTCATTCTTTTCCAATTTGAAACAAAGAATTAGTCTGGTTCCCGTAGATCAGAGTTTGATTTCCAAACCAATCAGAACGTGGCAAATGTGGCAACAATGCTAGTTTTACATAAAACGTGGCAGGTTTTACATTTATAATTTTAACTGGTTGATGGTCGAAGAAAGGCTCAATGGGTTTGGCTCCAGACCCACTGGACTAGGAGTGTGAAGAGACACAAGATAGGGTTCACGATAGGACGATATGGAAAAAAATTCATATAACGATTTCTACTATTGTCTATTTTCACTAATACATTTCACTAACTATGTTCTGCTGCCTCTAGTAAAACCCATATGGCTTTTTTTCACCAAGTCACTAGCAATAATCTATAAATTAAATATGATGAATTAGACCATATTTAACAATTTGAGTAAATTTTTTTACAGAGTATTAGTGATTGAAAATGTAACTAGTCAGATTTTCAAACCAACACATCAGGCTTTTATTCGTCATATTGTCCACCTATTGTTTACAAGATTTGTTCATGGCTGGTTTAAGCTGTGGTTGTCGTCACACCCCTAGTCACTGATAAAGAGTACAAAGAGTAATAAAGAATACAAAAGTATATCTAGTTGAGGTATGCTCCTGTTGGGTTGGCACTGTAACCGTAATGCAATTGGGTACTAGCGCTTTCACAGAGTGCTATCTACAACTTTTATTAGTCATACTCCAGTTAAAGGCTAGTTAACACAGCAAGTTAACATTGTGACTTCACAAAACAAAAGCACTTGAAAGCTTTCTAACTCACAAACCAGGACCACCTGAGGAGCACATGATGGGACCCTGTCCTAAAATACCACAGTACCATTCTTATCAGTGTTAGTTTCACAAGGCTTGGGCTGAATCCGAAACCGGTTTAAGAAGATAGCTCCTGACTCCTGTTTCTAACCACTCCTTAACCTTTGTTAACTATGTCATGAGGTCAACAATAAGACGTTAAGAGGTTGATCAAGAAAAGCTTTAGTGGTGTTTCCACAATCCGACTCCACTAACCTCTCGGAAAACAAGAAGAGAAGTTACGTTTGACACGCAGCGGCTTAATAAAAACTACACATTCCAAAAATGGACAACAAACGCACCTTATCTTCCGCACCACGTTTAACGAGGAAGCAGGACAATTTAGAGAAATAACGTGAGACTCCACAGCAGTGTTTGTTTTGAACGAAAAGCTCTGTACAACACTAAAGATGATCATTAAATGTTTTACATATACAGTGAACGCCACACAACAGCACAGTGTGTGCGTAGCCTATTCAACACAGACCCACCGATCGTAACATCTCCAGCAGCTGTAATCCACCCAAAGTCCCGGTCTGGTCCTGGTCTGGCCAAATAATCCACCAAAGACAAATTAGTGTGTCGATTCGGACACAGCTAGAGTGGATGTTAAATGCTATGCGGTCAAATAACATTTGTGCTGGTGCACAAGTTAGCAACCAGTGCAAAAAGTTAGTCCTGGCTCTTATGGCATCCGGGTCAGTCGAAAGGACTTAGGACATTTCCTAAGCTCAGAACCGGTTTCTGATTCAGCCTTGGTTTCCGTCGGCTGTGACTTCTCTCTGCTTTGTACATTAACTGTTTATTTGACCTTTGTGACACTGCACGGCTAATACCCTGTAAATTTTGCATCAAAACATATTTTCTCCTCTCTTCTGAGAGTGCCCAGCCTGTTTTGAGTGAGTCAGCAGCTGTGGGCTAATCTGCAGAACGAGGAACGGTCAGGAAAGAAAAGTGTCTTTGATCAGGACGCAGCTGCCTTTCGGACATGTGATGGTGTTTTTATATAATTTTTGGGGGTTTAATTCCATTAGCTCAATTCAAGAAGAAGGACAAGCTACTGACACAAACCAGCTTCCACCTTTTTTTCTGCTGCTGAGCAGCTTGTGAGGAAAAAAAGAGAAGGTCAAAGACAAAGAGAGATCAGATGATGCACAACGAGTGTGTGACGCAGCAGGAGTACAGCCACCAAATAAATAAACAGGGTTCTCTGTGTTTTCTGGAGATCATTCTAAGTACGCTTCCAGGACAATGTCAGTGATACTTAATGTAACCCATCATCCACTCAAGTGTTCCTTGGTATATGGAGTAGTTTGTCCTTTTACAATACTGTATATCACAAAAATTGTATTTTAATCACAGCAGTTCCAACAATATCTGCACCAGAAAGATAAATAAATTGGAGGACTGACAACTTCCAGTCAACATTGTGACTTCAAACTAAAATCTCAAAAAGCCATACACAACTTAGGCCTGGTTCAACTATAGATATAAGTTTGGAGACTCTGGTTGAGGTAGTGGTGCAACAGATACACAACAGGACGGATGCTATATTAAACAACATGGACCATCCCCTGCATCGGGCTTTTGAACAACAGAAAGCAGCCAGTGGAAATCTGAGATCAGTGAGCTTCAGCACACAACGCCACAAGAACTGCTGCTGATGAGAAAACAAACCCCCCCCATTTCTTTTTGAATCCACTGAAGATGAAGCAATGTGTGTGTCTCTGTGTTAAAAGTTATTCACAGTTACCAGTTTGACTCATTCAAAATGTGACTGGTTACTGGTTGGTAAAAGTGTTTCCAAAGTTGAGATGAAATTGTGAAAAACATAAGAAAATACAATTTTTTTTTACATTTTCCAGGTTATTTCCTTGACCCCTCTCTAAATGTCCAAGTTTTCCAGGACCTTTTCAGGATGAGAACCCATAAAAAGTACTTGATCAGTAAATCTGGAACTGCAACAGAAATGCATTGTTGTTATATGGCCAGGTAATCAGATAGCACTCTTTTTTGGACACTTTACAAATTATTTCATTTTTCAAAATGTTTCTATGGCGGGATACTATGTCAGTGATGCTGAAACGGCTCGGGCCTTGGTAAAGATGGACTGGTTTGTGTTTTGGTCTGTCCATCCGTCCTGTAATGTGCCTCACCAACTGCAGGTCTCAGAGCTGCGTTTGCAAACTCGTCCAAACGGCTGAGAACCACATTTTCGATAATGCTGGTCTAATGTCTCTCAGGATTACCAAGAACACAGCACGTTCTCAGACGGATTTTGTCGCAGAGCCAGTACGACCCACAAGCATCATTACATAAAAGTTTTTACCTTGATTTGACTGAAGCAAGCCCGCTCTGAAAGGTTATTCTCTGCTCCTACTTTATGCTCGATGGCTGTATTTAGGTCTGGTCTCTTGACACAAAAACCTGTGAAAAACCACTGCTGAGATTTGGGCTTTGCAGAACCGGTCTGCTCTGATTTCAGCGCGTTTAACCTTTTCTCTAGTCTAGTGTTATTTCTCACCAGCAGCCTTTCATTTAAAAACAAGGCTCTCCGAGGACACTGGGTCAAAAGATCAGGACAACATGACGGTATCAAAGACCACTGTTACGGTTCCAGGACATTTCCAGTATGTTTCTCAACAATCCAGGACATTTACTCATTAACAGCAAAATAAATTACCACCAGATTTAGTTTTTTTTACCTAGTTTTAATTCCTGTGGGTCCATGTGCAGCCACTATTTCTCTATGCTTTGATACAGAGCACCTAACTCAGGTCCAAGAGACTCTATTGACTCCCCAATTTGGAACAAATTTGAATGGAAGTTGACAAGAGCAGCAAACCTTTTTATTTATTTTTTAATTCCTTGTCATTTTTACATTTGTGGTTGGTCAAATTAAAAGATAATGCCAATCATTGTTGAAAACCAGGCTAGGTAGAGGCTTTTAAAAATACAAATTTATGGAGTATATTATTCTTATACTAATGACATCCATGTTTTTAAAGCATGAAAGGATGTATAATGAGATGTGCCACCAATTCAACCAAAGGACACTTGAGGCACTGCAAAAAAAAAAAAAAAAGAAATCCATGACCAGATAGGATTTTCCACAAAGAGGTCCTCCATGTGTACTCAAATCAGCTGAGAAATAAAGGTTATCGTGTACACAAAATGGAAAAACCTCCGTTAAATAATAATACATGCTTTATACCAGACATGCCCAACGTCCGGCTCGGGGGCCAATCATGGCACTAGGTGAGATTTCATGTGGTCCTTGGCTTCAGAGATAAAATGTACAGTTTATGGCCCCAACAGCAGCAGCTTTATACAAAACCCATTCAAATCCAACAAAAAACTGTTCAAATCTATCTAAAACATGTTCAAATCCAACTAAAACCTGTTCAAATACAACTAAAACCTGTTCAAATACAACTAAAACCTGCACTTGTGAAAAAAAAGAATCAAAAGTCAGCCCTTAGAAATTTTACTTTCATCAGATGTGGCCCGCTTTTCAAGAAGTTTGGACACCCCTGCTTTATCCTCTTCTTTACGTTATTACAGACATACATAAATATAAATTCATAGGTAAGCATTAAGTATAATGTAACATACCAATATTGTTGCAAAAAAGAGATCTTAAACGGGGATTACTTCTTTTACGTTACATTATTTTCTTTTTCATTACTTCTTGCATTTAGTTTGACAGTTTAATCTCCTAAAGCTTATTGTAACAGGAAAAATCAAGGCTTTATAATGAAGGATTTTAATATAAGAGAATAATGAGCCCACAGCGGGTTTGGCCAATCACTTCAGAAAAAAGTAGCGCTTCCATTGGTCGACACTGGTGACAACAATGAAACAATGCAAATTAAACACAGATAAAGGTTGCCAATGCTTTGATGCAATGTTTAATGAGGCGGAGATAATTACTGGATCTCTACAGTCTAACAGTAAACTTGAAAGCTACGAAGGTTTCAAGTCAAGTCTAAACTTCGATTGAATCCATTTGTGGTGGAATAATTAAGTTTTTAAATAAAAGAACAGAAAATGTTACTACACTGCTGTTGGGGGAGAGAGGTGTGGCTGAGACGGCAAAAACAAAATCAGGTACTGGAGCTAACACTTGCGCAAGCGGTCACTGTCTTTTCAAAAACAAGATACCAGACAACAAGACAAATGAAAGTCACAACAACACAAATAGAAAAAGGATTTCAATGCTGACTCAATGGTGACTTCCATTTCCAGGGCTGGACTTAGGATCTCTATAAACTCCACTCTACATGCTATGGAAGCCTCAGAGGGTCAAAACTCAAAGTTAAAAGTTCCTAAGGGTGCACATGGGATCTTGTTTATAGAAAACGTTTCTAAAATTTCCATTGAAAAGGTCCAGGAGAATAACGACCCTCTAGATCTCTAAATTTTCCAGGACACATTAGAACCCTGACCCAGGACTATTTTTAAATGGCTTTGTAAAGTAAAGTAGTTATTTACCGGTCTTGTTGGGTGTTCCGATGTCTCCCCCGACACTGCCGTTCTCCTGCTGCGCCGTGAGCGTCTTCAGGATGACGTGCGTCGCCCCGAGTCGAGGCAGGGTCACGTGGGTCAGGTGTGGCAGAGAGTGCTTCTTGCCAAACAACTGGCTCGTTTCCCGCCTTTTTCTCAGGAAGCCACCTTCAGGGAACAGCACTATCCACTTCCTGTCCCGATTGTGGTAGTATTTGTCTAAGTGATCTTTCAGGTAGATCAGCTGCTTGTCTCTGTAAGCTTTACCCTGAAGGAAAGAAAGAAAACCAGGGGTTAATTTGACAACATCCAGATCCATAATAGATCAATATGAAAAAAATAAAAATAAAGTTACAGCAGTGGTTCTCAAACTGCGGGACAAGGGCCACTAGTGGTACTTAGGGAGCTTTTTTTTTGTCCAAATCATAAACAAAAATATTTTTAGACAATTAAAGTCCAACTAAAATTGCCAAAAATCTGTTAATGTCTCAATAAAACCACTTAAAATCCAGCCTAAATCATTAACATTAAATTAATTTAATTTAATTTAATTAAAACCTTTTTACCTGTAATGGTCAAAACCATTAAAAACCTTTCAAGACTAAAACACCATAAAGCCTGTCGGAATTCAAACTAAAACTGCTTTAGACCTATTAAAGTCCAACTAAAACCACATTAACTTTATCACTTTAGTTTTTTCCAGATCATGTTTAGTGTGTTTAGTTTTGGCTTTAATCCTGGTTAAAACATCGCCTTAATCCTCGTTTAGATGATGTGCTGTTGGTAAATTTATGAAGATTACAGTCATAAGAAAGGATGATTGTGATGGTTACTGGGCATTTAATCAAAATAACAGCAATGAAATGATTTAGAATGAATGATTGATGAATGATAGAATGATTTAGAAATGATAGTATAAATGGCAGAATCAACAAAACAACAATAATTAAAGGTCTAAAACATACAAAAATACCCTAAAAAGGAATAACATTATGGGATAAAATGGAAAATAAAGCAATACTGAATATAAAGACAAGTTAGACATCATACAGTTTTCGACTTCAAAAATTCAGGTCATGGTTGACTTGGCATTTGGAAATATGGGTCGGGTGGATAAAAGTTTGGGAAACAATGATGTATATTGACATTATTTTGTGTGCTCTATTTTTTTTTGTTCTAGTGTTGAGTGGTGTAGTAAAACCATTACGTCCTGCTGTAGACTCTACATCCGCTCTCTGTCAAACATTCAGCTGCTTACAATAATGGAGTGAGTGTTTTGCCTTCTCCTCTTCGCAGATGTGCTTTGTGAATGCGTTTCGATTGGGCACCAAAAAAAAAAAAAAAGAAAATCAATGGTGCTGCTCCTCCTCATCCCATCATCATCACTAATGCTCTTAATGTTGTCAGGCCCCGTCATGTTTTACATTGATTTGAGTTAAGCCATTAATTCTGAGCTGTGTGCCGCTGCAGCTTCATTATTCATTCGAGTTATTCGTTTGTACATTTACTTGTAAGACCATCACTTTATTACACAACATGTTTATTCAGCACTTGGCATTGATAGGTTTGGGAAATGGCTCCGACAGGTGCTTTAAAACGAAAAGTGCTTCAATTTTGGATAAAAGCCTGGAAATGTAATGAGTGTCGCAACAAATGGCAATTTAACATAAAGGTATAGTAGGCAGAATAACTTTTTACTCCTGCCTCCAGCTCCACACTGGATACCGTTTGAAATGTAGCCTACTGTTTAAAGGTGCTCCAATCAGGATTTGTCTCTGTCTTTTCAGTATTCCATGGGATTGAGCACAATGTGTAGCATGTCCCTGCTGTGCACTTCTCTCAGCCGAGACCCCAGCATCAGCAGAAGCTGTGCATGCTCACAGACACCGAGGGCATTCTCACACCTGAAAGTCTGCACCTAGCATTTGTTATGTTTAGAAACGTTTGGTTTCACTCTAGAGTTTTTAAAAGCGAACCATGGTACTTTCCCTGATGCTGGGTTCACTGTCGTAAAAAGGGCGTGTTACTTATTTTTAAATGTCTTCTGTGGAATTGCAGAGCCTAGTATTTTAAGCCATTATCACATGGTCATAATCAGCGGCCGAACGATCAAGCACCCATACTACTGATATTTTATTCATCACATAAAAGGTTAAAACACTTTAAACACACTTAAAAGTTGGCCTCCCCCTTTTTTTTTTTTTTTTTTTAAGTGAACTTATTTTTGGCTCATTCTCACATAACTCACATAATTAAACCCTACAGTGTGAGGTGTAAGACTTTACTAAATCAGAAAAAGAAGATCAGCGAAAAGTGAGAAAACTACTGCAAAAAAAAATGAAAGAAGCTTAAAACAGAGTGACAACAGACTTATGTCGTTATGTCAACTGTGAAAACACCCCAGCCTAACCCCGTTTGTAAGCAATTAGATTTTTGGCCAAATACAAAACTTGTATGTTTTGGTCTTTCACAAAGTAATTTTAAAACAGGATGCGTGTTATAATAATTCATATATTGAGGGATGAAACATCTTCATCTTTAAACTATTTAGTCCAGTCAGGAGGCCTTCTTTGTAACCTTTTATTTTACTACAATGTATAATACACTGTGTACTTTGATGTTTTACTGCTTCTAAACAAATAAAGCTGTATACCGTTATTTTTACAAATCAAAATTAATTTAACATCTACGCCTCCAGTGACTTGTATATATTTAGCAAAGCTGAATATCAAGCCACTTGCTAAGGTGCTCTACCCACCCACCGACAGCACTCACACGTAACCATTTGCCATTTACCCAAATGATCTTATTGACAATTTAGTGGATAATGCTGTTTTGTTCATTGAAAATGTATTTTGGTCTGTATAACTGACAATAAAAGTGTCTACAAATAGCTCTCAGAAAGCTTGGTCCTGTAGCCGTTTCACAACAAATTCCTGACATTCCCTGCAGCCTCGGGTTTCGGGGGGGAAGGCCTGTCAAGACACACTCATCTGTCTCGTTGGCCTCCACAACAAAGTGAATCTCCTGTGTCCCCCGTCTTTCCCTCCGACTGAAGCTGCTGCGGGAGGCCGTGTCCATCTGAACCTGGCAGCTGGCACAGACAGATGGACGGCCACTCGGTTCGAGAGCCGAGCGGTGAAAGAAAACAGGCCGACAGTTGCCAGGAGCTGGACAGAGCCTGTAATGTTATAGGTCTGGGTTTACACGGCTCCGGGGTAAAACGAGGCAATGACAAGTGAGGAAAACGCTGGGCTACGGTTTCCCAGCGGCAACTGTTGAGGTGGCCTTGAGATGAATTTTACAACTAAAATAGGACTTCCCTCTCGGCAATGGCTGAAGAATGAGGATTGTGAAGTTACACATGTTGGGTTATAAATGGTTGAACAGTGTCATAATATAAAACTGAGACCCTTTACCTTGCATTCATATTCTTCTCCTGTTGATCTACTGTCCTATTCAGATCTGTGCTGACAAGCCTCTTTTTGGAAATGCTTGTTGCTGTTTTGTGTAAATGTACATATCTATTGTAACATAAATATGGCGGCTGCTGTACTGAGTTTTCACATTAATAACGAGTTTGTGAGTTCAAAAAGTAAAGTAGTGGAATGCAAATAAAACTTTTCTCAAGTGCACTGAAATCTTAATAAATCACTGTAGCTCTCTTGCACAGCAGTGGGTGTGACCAAAGACAAATCCACACGAGACAAGTCGAGACACGAGGTAGGGTTCGCGAGAACGAGACAAAATTTCTCCACTGTTTCCAGTTGTGGCCAGTGGTTAGTGCCTAGTGTGGTTCTACGTCTTTACATAGTGCTCGTCTACCAGATTATATAAATAATTCCAATTAGTGAATGTTAAATAGTTTTCTAGCATTATGATATGATCAAAAGATAATACATTAATTCTTTTTTTGCTCAATAGCCCAAACATTTAGTTACCAACATGGTGGCACAGGTCCAGGGTTCAATAGATTCCTCTGGGTACTAAAGTTTCCACAACCAACACCAACAACATGCTTCAGGTTTCTTTATTTATTAGTCTCCCTAGAGAAAGATTTGTCATAGAGCCGGGGGGCCTGCTGCATACATAAATATAAACACTGAGATAAAAATGTGGACCAAAAAAACAACAGATAATACACCTTACAACAAAAGATATACCACTATTCCAATAAATTTATTTCATTGACCGAGGGACGAATGAGTTTTTGTATCTATTATTTCTACAAAAAGCCGGCAAGGAATTTCCGCACAAGGACAAAGGAATATTAAAAAATAAGTTCTGCATTTGCCATTACTATTTTCTGTTTACTGCATGTATAAAAACGTCTCTACCATATAATTTTTTGTGTATTTGTTTGATTTAAGTACAGACAGGAACTTATGTTTTATTTTGATGCAATGCCAATAAAGGCTTCTTTCCATAACCCATTTCTGATGCAATAAAACAAATATACAAATGTAAAAGACCAGACGACAGGGAGGAAAAATGTGTCTGGGTTCACTGAAAATTGAATTTCAAATTAATGTTAACTCCGTTGACCCTCCCCAAATATATCTTACCTGTCTTATAAAGAAGTCCCCGTGGATCAGGGAAACTAGGCCGAAGTTGGTGTATTTGAACACATGGTCCATCAACCACATCATTTTCCGTACGACCTGAAAAAGAAAATGAAAAAAAAAAAGCACACATCTGTTATTGTCATTTCATTAAAAAAATAAAAAATCCATTCTTTGAAAAACAAACAAGACGAGGTAAGAGCAAAAATCCTGCTCAGAGCTGACCCCGTGACCTGTGCCTGTCCGCTCTCGGCGCTAAGAGGATAAACAGGACGCAGCAGCAGCGGTGGTCGGATCATGTTTGTGAAGAGACAGGCTCAAATGGTTGCAGTAGATATTTTTATTTTAAAAAGAATGAACAATGGGAACAAAATGGACCCATCCACATTAATGTTGGAAATGATCAGAATGAGTATTATGATAATATTATGAGTGTAGTTTAAACAAAACTGTAAAATAAGTATAATACGTGATTCTAAAACTGATTGATTCACTTTAAATAGTAACAGTTTAATGTAAAAAGCTGAGTTTCACGTGTTGCTTTTTGGAATTAATTGTAGGTTATGGTGCTTTATTCATTTCTGTTTCTGGGACATGAACCGTATGTGTCAACAGCAGTATTTGATATATTTACCAAATGTTTTTCATCAAATACTGCTGTTGACACATACGGTTCACGTCCCTCTGAACAAATATTTATACAGCTCCATGTTAAACACACAGAAGGTAGACTTAGGATTTAAATATGTATGACTTCACAGGAAAAACGAGACTGTAAAACCAGTCTGAAATAATGCAAATAAGTGGTGACATGTTTCTTTACATATCTTTTATCAGCCGCATGAGCTCAGACTTTACATTTGACTAGAGCATGATCCAAAACCACGTTACATAATCATATACTGTCTCCACTTTTTTGACTGTGGTTCAACAAGGAGTATATCTAGATGGCTGTCTTTTTCCACAGTTGTCATTTGTCTGAGCCCACAATTTAATAAAGTTCTCTTTTAAAACTTATTTTTAAGTGTATTAATGATCAAGCTCCAGAGATGCACGACGGGGACTGTAGAACAGCCAAATGTAAGACCACCTTTGGTCAGAGCTCATTCACAGTTAAAAGGGCACAGATCTGGAGCACCTGCCGAACTGAAAGCCCTCACAGGTCTGAGAGTGTTTTATCCTAAAGTAAAACAATGGCTTTGGTCACAGTCAGGCTGCAACAATGTTTTTTTTTTTTTTTCGTTCTGTCCTTACTAAATAAACGTATAACTAAATACCTCACCTTTGCCAAATACACTTTAAGGGCTGTGTTCAAACGCCTCATTAGCAGCGACCGAGTCTGGGATCAGCTGAACCAACAGTGCTCATAGCTTCAGGACGCGCTGTATGTTCTAGATGGATTATATTTGGGTGTTAAACGGTAACAGGGCTGTGTTTCTTACCGTGCCCTTGTCTTGGAGGCACATCATGAGTGTACAGACATCGCCCGTCGACTGGTGGTTGACGATGACCATGGCCTCCTCTTCGGAAATGGGCCGCACGTCATCGCCCCATTCCGTTACTGCAAACAGAGAAAAATCAATGTGACGAGCTTATACAGTATGTACACTAATGAAAGTTGGAGGAAAGAATGTAATATGCATGTATAAAGGCAGTTGTGAATACTGAAACCTTTGAATAACCCCTAAACATTTTAATTTACCACGTAACTATTTGTACCATCTATTTGTGTGGAATCACAAATGTTTGAATATTATCTTTAAGACTTGATGTTTTACTGTTTGATCTATTCTTGTGATTGTACATAAGTGGTTATGTTGTACTTCTGTTTAATGTTTTCTGCTTGTACCTTGTACATATATCCATGTCCATTCATTTATAGGACCATGCAAACAACAAAAAGCAATATTAACCTCAAATATTAAAAGCAATTGAATTAAAACGCATTTGACTTGACTTTTATTATGTTTTCAGGCTTGAATTATTTCACGTTTTAATAAAAACAGTAGTGACTCAAAAATTAATTTTCTATAACTGCACAAGATGTTTTGAAATTTAGATTAACTCTATTTAAGTATGACATAAACAGTTATGTTCCATAAATAATCTAACTTTCACATGAACCTGAGCTGTGTTTATTGTCAAAGTGATAAAAATAATACAGAAGCAGGATAGAGCTTTGAGCTGGAGGTGTTCAGGACGTCACTCAGAGACTGTGAACAAGAAGGTACAGCCAGGTCTTATCTACCCACTTCACGATTCAGGTTATGATCCAACAAAATGTACCAGGATGTGATTCAGCTGATTTTTCTTTTTATACTCGACAGACAGCTTCATTTAGATGCAACAGGAAAAGGCAGGTTTGGAAGAGAGAATATCGAGAGTGAAGTAAAGAGAATACAAATAATCGCAGTAATAAAAACGAAACAATATATGCACTCATGCTCTTTTCAATCGTTGAATTGTTTACCCGGTGGATGGTGTCATACCTTGGAATAATGGGATGTTTTTCTAGATAATAAGCCTAGTTACAGATGAATTACTATAACACATGTTCATTCCATCAGTTTGACAAAGCTAGTGTTGTTTATTGTGGGTATTAAGTATGGAATTGTTTTTGGCAGGCCATACTTTGGAAAATAAACAACCAAGGACCACATGTCTTACAGATTAAACACTTCACACAGAGTAGAACACTGGCTGATAATTACATTAGTCAGTCACAAATAGTTCAGAAGTTAGACTGGTGGATGTTTGCATGTCTTTAACTTGACACACACCCTTATTTAAACAAATAACTCACAAACTGAAAGAGATACCAGCTTCTAGTTTTACATTAAAGCTTATGGATATAAAGACTTTGAGTGCACCAAGTTTGAAGAAAATCCAAGATGGTTATATTACATTTTTTGGTCACAATCATCATAAAATACAGTTTATGTTTTTGGCCCTTACAAGCTCATTTTCTGACTGATAAACATCTGTGTCAATGCTCAACTACTGGGATTATTTTGCTTTATTCTATTTCAATTGGCTTTAACATATTCAATAGACTTCCACATGAACAACAATAACTCTGGGACATTCTTTATTTAGCTTTAAGGTGTGTGCAGCTTCTTGTATATTACACCTCTGCACAGTTTCAGATACAAATGCTATGTAAATACTCGCCATGGATTTTGTTTGCAATGGAGCCTGTGTGCTGAGGTGTGGAAACATATATTTAGAAAGTTGGCACAGAGGTAACATGTAGCTACAGGAACACGCTGTTACCTTCACAATTACTGCCAGCTGTAGGTGACTTTGGGGCCTTGTGTTCTGTGGTTTTAGCCTGCAAAGCATGGTCTCTCAGTTGCTTAATATGTTTTACGCTGAGCTTAGTCGGACGATGTTCAAAGCTTGATTAGGACATCTAACTGGACTTCTGTCTTTGTCAGAGTTTACATGGACAGACAGAATTTAAATGCTCAGACTAATGTGGCAATGATGTGGTCTTGGAATTAAATTTAATTCAACTTTTGTTAAAAAAAAAAACACGAGCTAATGGTTATATATGTGATAAAGACAGTGTTCAATGTTAAAAAATTAGGCTACTTAGCTCAGTAATCATCAATTAATTTATAGACAATAAAAAATCTGACTTTACAAGCTTAAAATAGATAAAAACAAAGTCAGAAAAACCTAATGCAAACAACTGTTTCTTTGACTGAACACATGAGCTTCCAAAGTTTTTCTTTTTAATGAGAGACCAAAACAGCAGCAGTGACCCAAAATATAGCCTGTTCTATGTGGATGTAATCAGGGTTATTTTATTTCACCTTCCCTGACACTTTTTATGTTTGTACATGGTCTGAACAGTATGCTTGACCGAGCAAACAAATGAGCTGAGCTGAGTAATTAATGGGCTAACATTGAAATCACAGTTACTCAAAACATGTGCAACTCAAAAAGTGAGAAGTAAAGTATCCAAAGAGCTGCAGAGAGTACAAGGTTTGACTGATATTGTTCCCGGCTCACGTCATATCTCACTTTGTCTTTGGCGTAAACACGCAGGAGCTCTTCAGGACAAGCCTGGCCTCCCAGACACTTTAGTCCTGTTGGGCCGGTACTGGCACATTTTCATTACCAAAAAGCGTGCGGTACCATCAGGACCCTTCAGCTACGGATCCCGAGTGGGTACAGTTTGGGAGGAGCTTGGAGCATTAAAATCAGATCACATTTAGTAACATTTTACTTTTATATGTCACATGTTTTATCAGATCTCATAAGATCAAACTGAAGCCCACACGAGTGACTCATACAGTGTCCGACTCCCTCTTCTTCCTGATCTACAACGTCAGGCTCTCTTCACCGCACACAGGCCTCTCGAACCATTCACCTCTAGCCGACTGTTGACGAGCTACACACAGGAGCTGCCACAAAGAGGAACCTTTGTCTGAGAAGATGGCTCACAACAATATGGCCTTTGGAGAATATTCAAACTTTCTTTTTGCAATTTAAATAACACCCCAGCCACCCGCTCTACATATTAACAGACAGGCAGGCGGCTCTGTGGGTTGACTGGGACCCACTGGAAAACCCCCTGTAGCTGTGACGGGGCAGGCACACGGTCTGTTATTGGTGATTCTACCTAAAGTAAAGATAAAGTTGGGATTTCCATTAAGCAGTGGGAGAACCATATCGTACATGTATTGTTCTCAGTTAAAAAGTATTTAACTATGTGCTGGGAAAAGCGTGAAATGGAAAGTGCTTGAACTTGGCCTGTGAAAAGGTTATGAACCCTACAAAACAGTTTTGGGCGTCAAGGTCAACAGTGGAGTGTTTAGCTGACCACAGGTCAGATGTGTTCCTGCGGCACGGTTGTCATCCTGCCGCACAAACTGTGTCATATCTCAAAGACAATTTCCCTAATGTATTCTCTCTGACAGATGACCCATCTCTGCGATATCATTTCTGCTCATCTCCACAACAACAGGGAGCTCAGAGCACACAAAGCCGGTTGCTGCTGAAATGACATTGCCTTTAGGAAACGCACGTCCCGCTCGGCTCTGTCCGAGTGTCACAGATGTGTCAGGTTTTGTTCGAGTACGCTCTTGACGCCGGAGCTCGTGAGGATCCATAATATTCTTTAAAAAACAGACTTGGAGACAAAGGCCTTTTGATTCAGAGACAATAAAACTGAGTTAGAAGCTTCAAATGTATTCAGAAACAACATGATGCTAAATAGAGGTCATTAGGTTAAGTCTGTTTAGGTGTAATATTATTTGTTTTATTTGTAGTTTAGATGTTTACAATCCTCAACCATAAATTTATTTCCCAAATATTGTTAGCTTTGTTGATTAAATGAGGCTCTTTTTCTTACTACTTTTATTTTACATTTAACATTTTTCAACTCTTTACTGCTACAACAGCTGCTGATTGGTCAACTTTGATGTCAACAATTGAGCGCAGTAGTGGTAGAGCGGGTTCGATCTACATCCTGAACATACTGTTGTTGTGTCCTTGGGCAAGACACTTAACCCACCTTGCCTCCAGTGGTGTTCCAGCTGTAACACTGGTAAAGCGCTTCGAGTGCCTACTGTAGGTGGAAAAGCACTATATAAATATATAAATAGAAAAAAAAAAAAAAAAACAAGGACGTGACTGATTGTGTTACACAGAGACATCAAGGTGAAGAAAAGGGAAGCAAAGTGAAAACTGATTAATATTCGCAATGCATTAACAAAATGTTTATAGATAATTGTGGGAGCACTTTGAACTTAGAGCTAAACGGTTAAGGTTAAGGCCATTTTAGCTGAACAGCCTATAATTTTTTGCATCTCTTTATAGGTTTTCCGCTTCTCTAATCAATTTTATAATCAAAGTACGCTGTTCTTCTGAACAATGTCTTAAACAACCCATTTTCCTCAGACTTTCAAATGCATGTTCAACAAGTGCTGCTGGCTTCATCCTTAAATAGGGGCCATCTGATTCACACCTGTTTTTTCACAAAATTGATGAACTCAGTGATTGAATGCCACAGTGCTACCTTGTCACTTAGCAAAAAAGAAATATACTAAAAACCTGGGTTATTCTGGTTAGTCAAATTGTACTGCTATTATTTTGAACAATACTTTACATGGCTATGTTGACATGCTTAAGATGGTAAACTAGCTCAGAGATTTCACCTAGATGTACAAAACTACATTAAAAGTTCTATCATTCCTCTTCATGTGCAAACAGCAAAAAAAACAGTGTTGCAATTTAATTGTAATTTAGTGCGAACTATGTGTGACCTAAGGGGCTTTATACTATAAAGCAGCTCAGTTAAAAAGGAAAAGGAAGCAACATCAGCGTATCAGGATTTTTAAAGGAAGTGATGGATCAATTTGAACAGTGTGAACTCATTCAACAAATAATTACAAAGAGCCAGATACATTCCTTTAAAGCTGTGTAGGTTTAGTGAAATGGACACAGTCAAAACAAGAAATGAACATTTGCCAAGAACTCAACCCCATTCCTCTTCTGCTTCACCTGCTTTTCTCTGGATTTGGCCGCTGTTACTTGGAGCTGGTCCTGTGTAATTATCAGAATTATGATGTCAAAGAGGTCAAGAAGAGCCGCCCAGTTAAAGGAGCTGAGGACACAGTCATTACTCAAGAAACACATACTGCAACACTTTATGAAGCAAGAGTTGTTTCCTTCTTCCTTTGTCAATGTAAATTTTAAATAAACACTGTCATTTAGCTAAACTTCATTATAAGCTCAGTCTAGAAGTTTCCATGTCTATCCAATAAAGCAAATGAGTCTTTAATTTGACTTTTTTCCCCAGCCTTCATTAAAACACCAGCAGCTCATTTGACACTTAAAGTTAATCATATCAATTTTGTCACGCCACTGTTTCATTAAAAAACACTCTAATCCAAGCTTTAACCCAAAAGTTTCAAATCAAATCAGCCTCGTAGTTCTTCTTCCACATGAATCATCCACATTAAACTTTAACTAAAGTCCCAAATAAAAGCCTTTCAAAAAAAGACTGCCGTTTAGTCTCTTTTCTATCATGCTTCTTCCATCTGGATCTTTTTGGAGGACACTGCAGTACGACTTTATTTTGGGATGAATATAACATGCCAAAAATGTAGTTATTATTTAATACACTGTCTTAGTATGTGTTATGAAAGATCAAAGTGTAAGCAATGTTTAGGTTTGAGGAAAAACCTTGTCTGTCACAGTTTCCATGACAAAAGGAAAAAACCAAGTACGAGTCAGAGCAGAGGTCAAAACGAGACAAAGGACACTGAAGATTCTAGCAACAGGTTCAATATTTTTCCAGCATCTTACAGCTTTAGTCTTCTGCATTAAGGTCAAGGTGCAAGTAAAATGTTGATGCATGGTTTATCATTATGAAGGACATCTTGTCATTTCAAATAAAGCCATATTTCAATATTTATAGTGCTTTGGGGCAGCAGAATTATTTTTTTTCTTTGTCCAGGGAGTGAACAATGATCGTACATGACTCTCTTTTTCATGTTTACATTTAAAAATTATATTAAAATTAGGGCCGGGAATCGATTAAAAATTAAATTAATTAGAGGCTTTGTAATTAATTAATCGAAATGAATCGCATTAATTGCATATAAATATTTGACCTGAGAACAGTGAGAATAATTTTCAAATGGATTTTTAGTAAACCACTGAATAATGACTGAATACATAAGCTTATTCAACAACATATTGTTTATTTATTTTAGTCCAGCAGACCAGTTTGCCATTAACTGTAGCAGTGTAGTTACCCTGGTCCTGATCATCTGGTGGAGTGTGGGTTGGGTGTGGGTCCTTGTAACTTTAGTTGGAGTCGGGCTAACGTCCACGCTAACTCTATGTGTTTTGCGTTGAGGCGATATTTGAGGCTTGATGTGCTGCGGTCATACGCAAATTCCTTGTTGCATAGCTTGCACACAACCATGCTCTTGTCGACGCTTCCATCCTTTCGTTTTTTAAAACAAAATTTCCCATCCACGGGGCCAGGCAAAACGGTCTCGTCAGCTTCTTAGTTCATGTTGACTGTGGTTTGTTGTTGTCGGAAGTCAAGAAGGCTAGTGCTTCAGTATAATCTGTCCGTCGAAACTCATTTATTGAAAAAAGTTCCGCGGCGCAAAAATAAGTGTGGTATTTTTTGCGTAATTAAGCCTAATTAACGCGTTAAAGTCCCGTAATTAATTAATCTTAGTTAACGCGTTAAAGTCCCAGCCCTAATTAAAATTAAACAAAAAAAAAAAAAAACACAAGGTTGAACCACAAAGAAACAGCCACAAGGACTTTGAAGTTCCACTACCAAATTTTCTTATATTTTGTCCCTTTCTCAGACTCGACTTATCCCCAAAAGCAGTCAAAGGACCACTCCTGCTTTATTTTTATAAAAAAGTAAAACCAGAACAGTTTCACGTTGCATCCTTTTTTTGGTGTTATCCAGAGCTGCATATACACTTTCATCGGCAGCCATTACTTCCTTAGCGGCATCAGTGGCTCCTTTTTCCAGAAGCAAGCTGTGATTGGACAAAGCTCCCTGTTCATGACTGAAAATTCTGCAAAGATAACGTCTTGGTGCCAAATTTTTTCAAAAATAATTCCTATTACAATATGCTGTTGGGTGATTAAACTGTTTTTTTCTCCAGATGTATAAAAACCCTTTGTTTAAAGTGTGTTTTTGGTGCGAGATGTGAGCAGTTTTTAAATGTTCCTCCACTTGTGAAAAGTGTAAAACTAAAGTGTCTTTTGGTGTCACCATTTCCATTTCCCAAAACTAATAAGTCATGTGACCTTGTGGAATGTGAACTTGGAGCAACAGAGACACACTTAAACACTGCCACTACCTATTAACTTTGAATGTAATCTTTCGCTTCAAGACACAATCAGAACACGGTGGTGAGCTGCCAACAAGACAAAGAATATATAACAGCAACAAAGGATAACCACCTTCTTAAACAGACTGTACCTGAAAATGGTTTAAACAGTAAATAGTTATTAGTAAAAGCAATCATTTGTGGGAAAATAAATAAATAAAAAACAGGCTTTATGATGCCTTTTATTGTTTATTATTGAAGATTTTATGAGTTACTCTGGAATGGAAGAATTTAGACAATTACATGCTTGAAAACGGAGCGCTCCCATTGGTCGACACTGGCCAATTGTGGCGTTCTAGGAAGTTTATTAGCTACCGATAAAGATTATTTTGTTTCTTAACAGGAAAACAGCTCAAAAAATAAAAACACCAACAGAGATAATGGTGACAACGTGGATAAATACTGTAAATTCAATCACAAAATGTTTATGTTGTAGATATTTGCCAAGTTTGCAAAATAGGACCATAAGGCCTCATGTAGGGTTTATTATCAAGGATTTTATCAGATCCTAGAATCACATGCTCGTTCTCAAATGTGGGGCGCTCCCATTGATCTACTGTTGCATGGCTGCCAACAAAATACAGAAAGGGTCTATTATTCTAGCACTAGATACAGTGGCAAGAAAAAGTATGTGATCTTTTTAGAATTTCATGGTTTCCTGAATACGTTTGTCTTAAAATGTGATCTGATCTTTATCTAAGTCAAGGGTATTGAGAAACAATGTGTCTAAAAATTCTGATCTTTCATTTCTTTGAGAACAACATCATATTGCTTGTGGAAAAAGTATGCAAACCCTTGAGACCTTAAAAGAACAAAAATCAGGCTTGTTAAGATAATACGTTTGTAGGTGTGGACTACAGCTACTTTGACTGATAATACTGCTCAAACCTTTGGAGAAAAAAAACAACAAACAAGCTTATGTGAGCCATGCCTCACCAAAAAGAGTTTTCAGAAGAGCTACAATCAAAAATTGTTGCATTACATAAAGCTGGAAAGGGTTACAAAGTTATTTCAAAGACTTTAGAAATTTACCAGTCTACAGTTAGGCAAACAAACAATCTACAAATGGAGACTTTTTGGAACTGTTACCACTCTATCAAGAAGTGAGCACAAAAAACATACAGCACTACATCTGGCGTAGAAAGAACACGGCATACCGGCATAGAAGGTAATTGCAACCTGTTATTATTTCCCTTACTTTTTCCACCGCCATTATGAATGTTGAATGAGTGTGTTCAATAAAAGACATAAAAGATTGTATTTGTTTTGTGTGATTATTTAGGTTTGTCAATACCCTGGACTTAGATAAAGATTAGATCACATTTTATTTCAAATTTATTCAGAAAACCATGAAATTCCAAAATGTTCACATACTTTTTCTTGCCACTGTATGTCTGCTTACTCCACTTAAAAAAGGAGAAAAACTAAATAGAGAAAAGGAAACCAAAGAGAAATGTGAAACAATTAAAAAATTACATTTATAGATCAATTGCACATGAAAACTCACGCCACTGTCAGTGAAATATGACCCAATTCCGATTTCTTGCTCATATGTGACAGAGATGTTCTTTGACAGTTTCAGGCCTCATTCATAAAGAGTGTAAATAAATTAGATAAAAGTCAAATATGTGCCAATGCAACTACCATGTAAACAGGCAGATCAGATTTTCTGAGACAGGTTGTTCTGTGTGTCGTTAAAACTGTGCCAATTTGTTACTTCTCCGCGGTTTAATGACGTGATAGAAGGAAGCACATGTGGAGGTGGTACACAAACATGGAGGAAAATATGTTTCCAACGAGTCCTGAGATCTCTCTCTCATTTACCATATGCGTAGGCTGCAATGATGGCCCTTTTCCTCCTACTTCACCTCAAAAATGATGGTGATGTTTGGCAAACTTTGCATAAATATCACAGAGCTAGCATCAAGCAAATTTCATATTCATCCATCTTGGCAAGTGTGTGATTCAGGAACATGGATGTATTATTAGAACCGGATAAGGCAACACCCCTTCACTGAAAATAATTAGATTAGTGGTCACTAGGGCTGTACTAGAATAATCGAATATTCGAATATTCGTTCGGTGGGGTGGCATTCGATTTTCAGTTTTGAGATTCGAATATTCTTTCTTTTTTTTTTCAACACGTGACTTCCGTCGCGGACTCATTCTCACTCATGCTTGAACCGCCCGTTGGCGAACGTAGTGATTTATTTCATCTCAAACTGAATAGGTACAAAATGCCCAAGACCTCAGCTGTTTGGGAGCACTTTAAATTAAGTGAGGATGACAAGACAAAGGCAGTGTGTCAAATATGCGATTTGAAACTGGTCTACCACAACAGCACCACAAGTTTGAAAAATCACCTGAGTTCTGTAAGTAGCACGCGGCAAAATAAAAAAACTGCTTTTATGCGCTTAATTTGCTATGATAAATAGGCTAATTGCAAATATGTGTTTGTTTTGTATCACTTATGCACTGTCCGTTTTCGGAGCATAAACCTGCCCGTGTAATGCGTACCGGAAACTGTTCTATTTAAAAGATTATTAAATGTTTATTAATATTTAAAGAATGTGTGCCACCTGATCAGAGTATGTGAGCGGAGCTGAGCGGGAAGAATTTGCGCTCCACGCTCAAAGTATTTCATAATTACTCCGCTCAAGCTCCGCTCTGGGTGTACTGTTTTCCGCTCCTCGCTCCCTCCCCCACTCCGTCCTTTTACGTCTCGCTCCGTTTCCGCTCCAGGGTATTTTTTTTATTTATTTATTTTTTTTTAATAACACCAGTGTCTGATCAGAAGATGCATGTAGTGTAAAACAAATACGCAGTACTTTATATAAATGTTTGTGAAAGTACTAATAAAACAATACAAATGCAAACAAATGCAAAATATGATTAGAAACATTTTGAGTCCCCCTCCGTCTCTTGACAGTGGTTAAGTCCTGGGACTCCTGGCTCGTGATTGGTAATTGAGCGATAGTGGAGCGATAGTGGAGCGTTTCGGAGCGGGAGAAAATCACAACGCTCCAACATTTAAAAAATCCGCTCCTCGCACCTGGCAAAATCACACAACTCCGCTCCTAGCTCCGCTCCCACTCCGCACCGCTCACATACTCTGCACCTGATCATATTGCACCAAATGCAACACTGCACTCCACTGGGTCTGCCGCAACACATTTACGATGCCGAAGAGTGAAACGTGAAGTCGTGAAAGATGATACAAATGCAAACCGACACTATTATTATATATTTAGCCCCACCCACCGAAGCTTCGAATATTCGATATTGATTGCCACCTAAGCTTCGAAGCTCAAAAAATGGCATTCGAAACAGCCCTAGTGGTCACTTGATGTATTGCAGCTATTCAGCTACAGGGCACCTACTAAAATGGTCAGATTTTGTAGTGTTTATTACCTATTTAAATGTCAGACTTTGTTGAAAAAAATCGTTTGTGACATCACTGCTCTATCCTGCCTTCCCATTGGTCAGAACCAATCACATGGAAGTCAGCGCCAATGAGCAACTTCCATTGAAAATAATGGACAACCATGTTTATCCCGTTTTAATAATACACCCATGTGCAAGAACCCCCTTTAAAGCATGCGTGATGTTACAAATGGTATGCCAAGTGTAAACGCATGAATCGGATATGGGTCACAATTGAAGGAACAATTAAAACTATTGGAAATAGGCAACAAATAGGAATAAGGCATCAAGACCTGCAGTGTAAACGAGGCGTTAGTTGTGGGTATTTGTCTTGTTGGCAGGTTACCAAGACATTTCATAACTTTTTTTTTTCTAGAAGACCAAAAGGAGAAACAGAAGTCATCCGTCAATACAAAGTTGAAAGAGAAGATTACACACCACATCTCTCTTCAGAAAACACGTTAAGCAATGAGGAAGTACACCGTGAAGTGGTTGGTAAAATAACAAAGCAGCAGTGTTTCTAACTTTTAAGGAAGTACATCATGGTGGAACACAGTGTTCATTTCATCAGCAAACATCAGAACAATAAAAAAACTAGATGTACGTCTTGCACACTGAGACTGAAACTCCTTGACAGCTGATGGTCTAAAGCTCATGTGAAACAGAGGGATGTCGATCAAAGCGGCTCTGAACACACCTACACAGTCCAGAGAATACATCTAATCAGCCAAGTCACTGATAACACGGTGTGGGCGGAAACCACGGCTCATGGAGAAAAAAAAAAACATCAGCAGTTGTTCCTCTTTCTTCTTTAAAAGTGAGTTACTCTTATCTGCATTTAATGTAAAAAATCCATCGGTCTCCACGCAACAGGACACAACGCTGATGAATCAGAGCAAGTCACAAGGCTACAAAGGACACTGAAGAGTCTAAATACACCTTTCCCACGCAAATTTCCTCGAGCACTTACAGCATTTACAGTATCTAAAGCCTGGAATTTCTCACATTTCTGCCTAAAATCACCATCAAATGTGATCTGATCTTTGTCAAAATGACACAAATGAAAAAAACTGTCTGCTTTAAATAAAACCACCCAAACATTTATAGGTTTTCATATTTTTAATGAGGATAACATGCAAACAATGACAGAAGGAGGAGGAATAAGTAACAACCTTCTGCCTAAGGAGACTTTGAGAGCAATTAATACCAATTTTTACCAAACAATTTAAGTCAGGGGTGTGTCCAATCACTGAGGAATGGCTTAAAGCTGCCTCTGAGCCTGGAGAACTTGCAATCATTAATGGAAAAATGAATTCAAAGGTTTATCAGGATGTTTTGCATGAAAAACTGAGGCCATCTGTCAGACAATTGAAGCTAAAAAGAGGATGGATGCTGCAACAGGACAATGACACAGAAGTAAATCAACTTCAGAATGGTTTCAGAAGAACAAAATACACGTTCTGGAGTGACCAAGTCAAAGTCCTGATTTGAACCCCATTGAGATGCTGTGGCATGACCTCAAGACAGCGATTCATGCCAGACATCCCAGGAATCTGACTGAACTGCAGCAGTTTTGTGCCAGGCTGATCTGCGACTACAGGAAACGTCTGGTTGAAGTTATTGCTGCCAAAGGTCATTGTTTGCATGTTATTCTCATTAAAAATATGAAAACCTATAAATGTTTGGGTGGTTTTAGTTGAAGCAGACACTGTTTGAGTCAAAGATCAAATCACATTTGATGGTGATTTTAGGCAGAAATGTGAGACATTCCAAAGGCTTCAGATACTTTTTCATGCCACTGCAAGTACAGCAGCGATACATGTATCTGTGAGATTATCGCTGCTGAAACTGTGTAATGTTGTAAGTACTATTCAAGTCATAAAACGGTATTAAACGGTAGGTCTTCCAGGCAAAAAAATAAAGATATCTATTTTGTTCCAGCAGCAGAGCAACAAAGCAGAAAGAACTACAGAGACCATCATTCTTTGCGCTTAGAAAGCCAACAGCATGAAAACAGAAAAAAAAAAACTGACACCAACTCGTTACCCTAAAGTTTCCAGAAAGGTCTCAGAAAAGAAAAAGCCCAGTCAGGCCAGAAGCCTTTAAAGAATGCATTAGCAAATACACAGCAATTGTCACAAACGTATTACTTTTACTCTGTTACCTGCCCTTTACAATGAGAAAAATACAGATTCTTAGTCATCCAGTGCATATACCTACCTTCCTTCTTAAATCTAATATAATGAAATGGGAAATTAAAAGCTTTGTCTGACACAGAACTAACATAGTTTTAAAATTAAGTCAATAGCAGGGGGTCTGCTTAGATGTGACCAAAAAGTGAAAGCTGCTTCCCTTTGGTGGTCTTCAGTCTGAGTATCTCTCTTTATCAAAACAAGCCAATGTGTTTTGGTCTTAAAGCCAACATTAGGTTGAAATGCGTTGCCATGTTTATAATAAAATATCCATGTTATAATAAAAGCATTGTACCTTTTAAAAATGCCTTAGTCTTCTGCTTCTCAGTCGTTTTTTTATTTATTGTACCCTGGCTACAATTGTAGGTCTACTAATTGAATAAACAAATCTTATCAATGAACTTAAGGTAAAAAATCATTTTGGTTAATGAACTGTAATCAAGCTAAAATGTCACATCAAAAGTCTGGGGGGCTGTGATGTCCGTAAAAACAGGATTACTCACAATTAAATCTGATCAAAGACGAGAAACACAAGTGTGCACATGAGCTACATTATCTTTGATCTGCAGTGGGTCGAGCAGCCCACCCACCCAGACCACGAGAAGAGCTAATCCTGCACCTGTCGGGTCACCAGCCTCTGAAGTCCATAAACTGATTTGATTTAGATTTTTATATTACATAAAAATTATATTCATGACTTTGAGGAACAGGGCATAAGATCACTTTAAATAAACAAGTTACAAAACCATTTCCATTGTAAATGAAAATGTAATGACATATTTGGGTGGTTTTATTATAAACTGTGTGACTGCATCAAACTCATATCAGGGTGATTCATTTGTGACGCACGAGGATGACAGCTCTCGGCAAGAAATATATGAACTTGGTCAAGATTATTTTGTGAAAAGTGTCTCTATGAATACTAATAGAGTAGAGAGTAAGGCTGCTGTATTATAGGAACAATGTACAACCTGTATGATTTTACTTGGCTATAAACTATTCCATCAAATTGTTCATAAAGGAAAATTCATTATAGGCGTTGTCTTCACTAATGCATTTGTGCTGAGGCTGAAGTTTGAGTAGACATATTTAGTTTGTTATTTAGTTTTACACACTGTACAGTCGAGTCAGTACAGGTAGAAACTGACCTGTGCGGTACATAAACATGGTCCACCTTTCATTCAAAGCAACTTACATTAAGGTTCCATCAGTGTTACACCTGGAACACCACTGGAGGCAAGGAGGGTTAAGTGTCTTGCCCAAGGACACAACAACAGTATGAACTGTGGGGAGAGCGGGAATCAAACCACCTACCTTCAAGTTATAGAACAACCGCTCTAACACTGAGCCACTGTGCCCCCTTTTTAAAACAGATTTTTAAAAAGGAGAAAATTTATTAACATAAAAGCTAAATTTATTAGCTTTATTAGCTTTATTTAATCACACAATGTTTTCAATAGTATATAATAGACTTTAGGGAAAACAGTCCAAGTCCAGTCTTAGACCAGGGCCAGACTCAGGGAGGTCAGTGTTTGGTGAAGGGGGCAGATTTTTTAAATTGCACATTAAATCATCAATCTCATTTAAGGTTGGCGGTTTGATTCCCGCTATCTTCAATTTATTCTATTGTTGTGCCTTTGGGCAAGGCAACCCACCTTGCCTCCAGTGCCACTGGTGTATGAATGAGTGAGATTGTTTGGTGGTGGTCAGAGAGGCCACAAGGCGCAAAATTGCCCCCAATGCGCCTCGGCTTACCACCTCCAGTGTGTGACTGTGGAGTGAATTTAAAGTGCTGCATTTTTATTTTACTCTTCAGCTGTTGCTCTTTTTGCAGGAACTGTCATTGCTGCGTATCTTAGTTACACACGTGGACAAAAATGTTGGTACCCTTCGGTCAATGAAAGAAAAACTCACAATGGTCACAGAAAAAACTTTATTCTGACAAAAGTAATAATAAATAAAAATTCTATGAATGTTAACCAATGAAAGTCAGACATTGCTTTTTAACCATGCTTCAACGGAATTATTTTAAAAAATAAACTCATGGAACAGGCCTGGACAAAATTGATGGTACCCCTAGAAAAGACTGTAAATAATGTGACCAAATGGACATGTTAATTCAAGGTGTGTGCACTAATTAGCATCACAGGTGTGTACAATCTTGTAATCAGTCAGTGGGCCTATTTATAGGGCTTCAGGTAGTCACTGTGTTGTCTGGTGACATGGTGTGTACCACACTCAACATAGACCAGAGGAAGCGAAGGAAAGAGTTGTCGCAGGAGAATAGAAAGAAAATTATAGACAAGCATGATAAAGGTAAAGGCTATAAGACCATCTCCAAGCAGCTAGATGTTCCTGTGACTACAGTTGCACATATTATTCAGAAATTTAAGATCCATGGGACTGTAGCCCACCTCCCTGGACGTGGCCACAGAAGGAAAATTGATGACAAATCAAAGAGACGGATAATCCGAATGGTAACAAAAGAGCCCAGAAAGACTTCTAAAGAGATCCAAGGTGAACTCCATGCTCAAGGATCATCAGTGTCAGATCGCACCATCTGTCGCTGTTTGAGCCAAAGTGGACTACATGGGAGACGACCAAGGAGGACACCATTGTTGAAAACAAATCATAAAAAAGCTTGACTGGAAAATGCCAAACTACATGTTGACAAGCCACAAAGCTTCTGGGAGAATGTCCTATGGACAGATGAGACAAAAATGGACCTTTTTGCCAAGGCACATCAGCTCTATGTTCACAGACAGAAAAATGAAGCATATCAAGAAAAGAACACTGTCCCTACTGTGAAACATGGAGGAGGCTCTGTTATGTTCTGGGGCTGCTTTGCTGCATCTGACACAGGGTGTCTTGAATCTGTGCAGGGTACAATGAAATCTGAAGACTATCAAGGGATTCTAGAGAGAAATGTGCTGCCAGTGTCAGACAGCTTGGTCTCACTTGCAACAGGACAATGACCCAAAACACAGCAAAAAACACCCAAGAATGGTTAAGAGAAAAACATTGGACTATTCTAAAGTGGCCTTCTATGAGCCCTGACCTCAATCCTATTGAGCATCTTTGGAAGGAGCTGAAACATGCCGTCTGGAAAAGACACCCTTCAAACCGGAAACAACTGGAGCAGTTTGCTCATGAGGAGTGGGCCAAAATACCTGCTGAGAGGTGCAGAAGTCTCATTGACAGTTACAGGAATTGTCTGATTGCAGTGATAGCCTTAGGGGTACCATCAATTTTGTCCAGGCCTGTTCCATGAGTTTATTTTTTTAAATAATTCTGTTGAAGCATGGTTAAAAAGCAATGTCTGACTTTCATTGGTTAACATTCATAGAATTTTTATCTATTATTTCTTTTGTCAGAATAAAATTTTTTCTGTGACCATTGTGAGTTTTTCTTTCATTGACTGAAGGGTACCAACAATTTTGTCCACGTGTGTACATCCAAACAGCTGTTCGCTCTTGAAACGTAGCCACAATAATCGTATGCTAGGCACTGACGTTACAATGCCATTAGATTATATAATAAAATAAACACTGCTCACTTCAGAAGGTTTTTTTTTAATGACACACAGAGCTAAATGAAGCTTTTGGGTTAGCAGCAGCAGCAGCATAAATTAGCTCGTCTGGGGTCAGTCTGTGCCTCAATAAAAATGCATGTCTTTATGTCTAATAAGTTAAACACACATCTTTGGTTCTTCTGACCTCACTCACAGAGAAAGCACTTGTTGTTGCTGAAGCTCTATAGTAAGAATACACTTCTTAAAAGGTCACAATGTTCTGATTTTCCACAATTTTATTTCTTTGCTTTAACTGTTACTTTTATTAATATATGGTCTATAAAAGAACCTGTTCAGCTCTAGGCAGGCTGCTTTTCTGTGTATTTTCAGGTTCACACAATTAACTCGCAGTCACATCATCACTTTGTGCCGAGTAGTTTATAATAAACCTAACCTGTTTAAATTAAGCTAAAACCTGTTCAAATCCTACTCAAACCAGTTCAAATCCAACTAAACCTGTTAAAATCCAGCTAAAACTTGTTCAAATCGAACTAAACATGTTCAAATCCAGCTGAACATGTTCAAATCCAGCTGAACATGTTCAAATCCAGCTGAACATGTTCAAATCCAGCATTAATAACTGAGCTCACAGGTCAATAGAAACCTTTTCAGTGAACAAAGGGCAAAAACTAAATTAATCGTAAACCAAGGTCAAACTTTCAATTATTAGTGTCATAGATTAGAGGTCGTATCGTGCGGCACCACCGCAATTTGTTACAGAGCCTTTTGAGGGAAAGGTAATGATCGATTAAACCCATCTGTCCTTGAGGCAGGTCACAGTGCTTTTCAGTCCCATGAGCTCTCTCTGGACTTCTGCTGCAGCCCGTTAGCTCCAAGGATAGAGTCATCACTGAAAGCCTCACCTGTATTTCACGTTTTAAAAAAGGCATGCTTACATTGTGGTGGAATAAAAAGATGTTAAAGCGACAATGTGCAGGAATTTTATGAAACATGTAAGTAGTCACAATGGAATTTCTTAAACAATGCGGTGGTGAAGGTAACTGTAAAGCTAATTCCTCCCGTCTGTATTTTTTTATTCTTCCCTCGACTGATTAAACATTGGAGAAACGACAAACATACCAGTGTCAGCTCAGGGATTACCACCAACATTAGCAAACAGGTCACTAGGGTCTGTTCCTTTGAAGCAGTGACCAAGTTTTTCACTGATTAACCTCAAGTTGAAGGCCTACTTTAATGATACAAGTCTTGTTGATGAGAAGACAATGGCTGCTTCTACAGTAAAGCGTTGAACATAAAGCACAGCCAAATGAACAGTTACAATCGTTAAAAACATGGGTAATTAACACTTTTTGGGACAACATAGACTAATATAACAAGAGAACAAGAGCGCAAACTATTTTTATACTTAAAAGGCTATGTTGAATTGTCCAGTGTATGCATAACTTTAAACAAAACATTATGTAAAACAGTATTTCGATGTTGGAAAAAAAACTTTGCCTTGCCGTTTGTCATCAACTTTCTGTTTGACTACTTTCCCTTTCAAATGATGTCAAAAATACACCTTCAAATGTTATGTATGTTACTTTACATATTCCAAATGACAATACTAACTAAAATTATTATTAGTTTGTTCCGTTTTTTGTGTGCGTGTGTGTGGGGTTCTCCACAATAGAGAACGAAAGGCCAGCCGTACTGATTTTGTGTCTTATTTTAAATGCTGTTAGTCGCATTATATGCCACTGTTTAAAAGTACCGTAGCATCTATTACACGGCTCATAGTCGAACCAAGCTGAAGCACAGTCAGCCAAACAAACCAGACTTTAGGGGGTTCCCTGGCCTGAGGACGGAACGGTTTGTCCAGTGTGAGGTCACCTTTAGTCTTCCCCGAATAACAAACTTTTAACAATCCTAAAATCATTCAGATCTCTAATAACAGCTGTTTAACACATTGAAGGAAATGCAGCTGAAGTAATGCTGCTCAGTTTAGCTCAGTCTGTTCATGTGTTATTGTGTGAACAAAGAGACAAAGATTTTACTCCGCACTGTTCTATGTCATACTGGGCACAAGGATTAAGTTACTGTATTATACTGTATTTGGCCTGTTTAATTTATTCTTGTAGTTTTTATATAGTTACAGTAAATCTGCTGACTGTGGCACGAGCTGCGTGTGTTTATTATTTTCTTTTTACCCACTCCACACCAGGTATTCTATAAGCTGGGGCTTCTATTGTTAACCAGCTCGCCTTGTTTTGCACTTAGTAATTTGTTAGGAGTTTTCCCAGCCCGGTGCAACCTGACACCCGCAGGACGTCCCGAATGAGGAGCACCACAACAAACGACTGTATAGGTTTATCTGAATATTTGACTAATCAAACCATTGATTACTAAAATACTAAAATACTAAAATAATCGATAGCTGCAGCACTAGCCATGATAGAAACCTGTAAGAAGGTGAAAAAGATGTACTCTGTGATCCCCATTTTAAAAGGTCACACATCACCAAGGCACCTTTGTCATTTAAATGACTAAAATCACAGGTTTAGGCCAGACTCCTTGTAATGTAAATGTCAGGTGTAAAGAAAAACACATGTGTAGTTGGCCTCTTGTGACTGAAAAACTATTTGGACATTTGAACTGCAAAGAGTAGAGGACAAACTGAGATCGGAGCCCCTCACTGAGAACTGGCACTAAAACCCAGACTGAGGGAGCGAGTCCAATGTGGTCAAAGCAAAGTGTGAATGGGTTGATGGCAGCCTGAATACGTCCTGAGAGATCAGATCTGAGGCCTAGGTCTATAGTAAACAGCTTCTGTAGACTATACTGACACAACAACGTTACAACACATGTTTTGGCTCTGTCCTTGGAAGTAGTACTTGAAGAACAGTGTTAATTGAGATTTATCCAAACCCCTAGTATCACTTGGTAAGGTTATTCCTGGATGAGGCTTTTTTTGCACGTGAAGAGAAATAATCAAACTTTTGAAAAAACATTTAGGCTATGTCCACACGAAGCCAGTGCATCCCCTATCCGATCTTGAGACGGCGTCCTCTCAAGAAAATATCTGCGTACACACGGCCGGCTGAAAACGATGTAGTATATATGCCCGACCAGTATGGGGCGCTGTAATTCTGCCACAGATATACACTATACACGAAGAAGAAGACTTTGAGCATGCGCATAACCTTGCGCGCTGCAGAAGAAGACGAAGACCTAAATATTTCTTTTCTAATAAAAACAAGTTCTCAAATTGTTGCAGTCATATATTTAGAGTGTAGTAATTGGTGCCCTCATGTTTGTTGTTTGCTCTTCAATATACGGACTGAGTTCTGAGTGCTTTGGACATGCGGAAATTTCTCTCCATTCATTTTCTCCTGGTTGCTCTCCTGGTTCTCTTCGCGGTGGATCTAAGAGCATGTGGCGTATGGTGTTGTCCATTATCGCTTGTTGCTCACCACAACTGCATAGAAGCAATAGATTTTGCTGTAATAAAGCTAGTAGGCTTAGTAGCTTCTGCAGCACGAACTCAATCATGTAGTCCGCCATTATTGTTGTTGCTGTTACGTGTGACGAGGCCGACACGTGATGCGATGACATCATCGTTTTCACAAAATATACGGATTGGCTGTACACACGACACCGCAAGGGTGTCACCTAGGTGTTGTCGAAAGATTTATCCACTTTAGAACCCTGTTTCAAAAAATAGCGGATACAGTCTCCCAAAACACCGGATCCGTGTGGACGAAAGGCCAATACGATACAAAATGTATATGGATACAGTGATTTGTGTCTCCGTGTAGACAGCCCCTTAAACATCTTACAATTGATTTGGCAGTAATTCAAATTCTCTTGATAAGCAACATCTGGAAAACTCTCAGTAGCTCAGTAACTCTCTAAAACTAGAGCGATTGTCCCTCAACTAGAAGGTTGGTGGTTCGATTCCCGCTCTACCCACAGTTCATACTGTCGTTGGGCAAGACACTTAACCCCCCTTGTCTCCAGTGGTGTTCCAGCTGTAACACTGGTGAATAGAAGCTTAATGCAAGTTGTTTTGGATAAAAGCGTCTGCTAAAGCTAAATGAATAAATGTTAAACATGATTCACTGTCGGACTATTATGTCATGATTACAACTTACTCAGGACTACGGTTAAACCAAGACACAAGTGTTTAGAGCAATAATCACGCATTTAGATTCCTATGTTAAAGGCTGAACTTGTTTGTCGATAGTTTTGTTTTTTGTCCTAGAGCCCGTTTACATAACCATAATAATACGATAACTGGGAGTAATCAGATAATTGTAATAATCAGAATTAACACGTTTACATGCACTTCAGAAAAACAATGATCCGAAAACCTTGTTTTACTTGTTTCAGTTATGTTAATGTTTCCATTATTGGGTTCCTTTCGGAGTACGTACGCAGTGACATAAGACTCAAACTTTATTCCGTTATTTCAAAACATTTCCCGCCTCAGCCTTTCTCGACACTTGGAGTCTGTCCCCATTCCTGTACTTCCTCCCGTAGAGAAGATGGAGGATACCGAGAGTTATCTCAGTTATTGGGCTTGTAAATATTTTTTTAATTGGTCTTAGCTTATGATGCATGTGCTCTCTGGGTTATACAGTTACTGAGTTTCTCAGGCAGGGTTATGTTTTTTCAGCTTAGAAAGTTGATATTCACAGTAAAGTAACCAAGTTGATTAGCTTTAAATGCTACAAAGAAGTAGCATTTCACAGTCTTTGGCACTTAAGGTGAAGGGTGAGGTCGTTTGTTAATAAAAAAAAACTTAATGTATAACAATTATAAACACCACAAAACAGCTTTTACTTACTAGTTGTAGCTTACATTAAATTGTAAGAAAGACATTTGCAGGTTACGTTTTTATAATGTTAACTAAGGTAAATAAGAAAATCACCTTTTAACCAAACAGAAGCTAGTATGGTTCTTCATATGAAGCAAGAAAGTAAGAACCTGTCTAATTAAGTGTACACAATACAATACAAGTTGAACTACAAATGTGTACAGATGGAGACAAGATGGATTTAAATGCAAGGTTTGAAGAAGGCCTGACTTTTACAGAAACAAGCCTTTGCCAAAAATCAACATTGGTGAGAGCAACTCCAAACAAAGGTAATTTATTAAACACTCAAGTAGCATTGAGAATAAAAATGTACTAGACTAATAATATTGACTAAGACCAATCCTCTACAGACTTTTTCACAGAACAGCAATCAAACCAGCGCAGCAACCAAACCAAAAATAGACTAATTGTGAAATTTCTTACCTGTGTACCCCGCGATCCATCCCCACGAAGACACCATGGCGAGTAACCATTTGAACATGACTCCCTCGATGTACCAGAAAGTGGAGCGGTCCCATATTCTGAGTGGCTGGAGAATGATCAGGTACAAGCAGTAGGACGGGATGGCCACACAGTTGTTAAAGAACATAAACACAAAACGCAGCACAGCCTTGACCAGAATCCAGCCCAGTTTGCCGTGTCCGTCCAAGAGCTGTGCCATCCTGATACGCACCGTCTGAAAAGAGAGATGCGAGAGCAGCTGGTTAGAGCTTAGTTTAACCCTGGGTTTTAATCAGATAACAAAAGGTGAAGGTATGCAACATCAGCGTTATGATATCTACAACTTTACAAGGACAATTAAAGGTGCAGTATTGGTTCAGAGATTTGACCCTGGTACTTTGACCTGAGGAAATGCTATGATGAAACAAAAGCACAAAATTAGATCCAATGTTGGACAGCTTCATGCCCTTGAAATTTGCTTGATTGACCACATTTAGCTACTTTTGATAATTCTCATTTTTGGAGTCTATGAGGTGAGAGCTGTACCACACTAACACTGTTTAAAACCAAAAACAGCTGTTATTAATGCTAGCTTTTATCGTTGGGAAAAAGTATAACATTTATCAAGTTTTCTGTATGAATATGAAACAAGGTGCAATTTATTTTAAAAACATTTCCATTTACCGTGAATCCTTTTGTCTGTTTAGCTCCACCTTTTCTAAAGTGTACCACAAAGTTGGACCTGCTTGGGTCCCTAAAGTCGAGGCGTCCCTAAAGTTGTACAGTACGCTTTTTGGGGATACTTTAAAACCCTTTTGGTAATGGAAACTTGCACAATATCCTCCTAGTGGAAAAAAAGGCAATTTAGTTTGTCAAAATTGGGGCCTGTTTGTATTCTTTTTTTAAGGTTATTACACTGTCAGCCTCTCATATCACCCTTTTTCTTTTCAAATATTTATCCTTATATTTCCAATTACTTTAATGACAACTTGGATTAGACACACACTGGAATATAAGGGAGGACGCCAAAAAAGGGGGTTTGAGTCCACGCTGACCCCCTGCTAATTACAGCAATGAATTGCTTAATAAAGTACATTAATAAGAGCTCTTTTATCTCGTGTGCTGGTTATTTTTTGTGACTCAAGCTTTGAGCAGACAGCTCGTTGCAAGACATGCAAAAATAGCGCCATAAAAGGACTAGTCGTACAGGACGTGGACTAACGTGTCATGCTAGTTCAGCTCCGAGCTAGCATAACGGGAACAGGCGTAAGTTAGCAACAAAAAAAACTAAATTAAAAAAGCCACTAATGCTAGAAAACGAGATGAACTGAGATGATAAGACGTGGTGGTAAATGTTAGCTCGGATTTTGTATGTGTGGAAGCTTGTTTAAAACGTAATATCCGCGTTTCTCTTCCAGATTATAGCCCAACCCTGAAAGATACTTAAACTCCGGTGTTGCCTTCAAGTTACTCACCCAATAAAATGTCACTGAAGCATCAAAGCAAGACTGTAGAAAGCGTAGCCAAAGCTGGACAGAGATCGATTAACACGTGTAGCTAACCTGGATGGCTTTAGCTAATAAATGAGCTTGGTATTAGACATGGTTGGCATCTATTAAATGGAGGGACGCCGCTGCTGCTGGAAACGCCTGACAACGCTGCGCCAAACCCGGCCGTGCCACAAAAATACGTCCATTTAGCGAACCAGAACTGATTTGTCCCATAAAACCAACGTCCATTTAGCAAGAAAAGCCCGCTAGCTAGCTAACAAGCAAGTCCACTTCAGCAACACTGGCCCCATCTCAGTCCCAGACACCGGGATAAATCCTCCTCCTCGGATGCACCATCAGCGCCATCGTCAAGTTTACCGGGATACACGTCGTTAAATACGGGCCAATGCAGGTTAAAAGGCGTCCAGTGAAAGCAGAGTTAATCCGAACCGAGTAGAGGTGATATTAAATGTAAATGACAGAGATTTTCGTCCCTAGATGCTGCTTGGTCCCGTTATGTTTCACAGTGGGACGTCGTCACAGAGACAAAAGGAAGAGGGTCAGAGGCCTTCACAATAAAAGCACGTCCTTCAAAGTTGTGTTCTGTGAACCTTAACCAGAGGTCTAAACAAGACTGACCCCGTGAGGGGGGCTTAAATATGCAGTGGGGCACAATAGACAGGAAAAAAAAGTCTAATTTTGGATGCAGAGATAAAATATAAAACAGAAATATTGTTGTACTTTAATGAAAAAAAAGGTGGTGTAGTCTTCAATAAGATTAGATCATCTGAGAACAAAACGTTAAAAATGTGTCCAAAAACTGGTCTCATCTTCTACAGCACAAATGTATGAATAGTACGTGTTTTGAGGATTTCTGGGAGATTTGTTTCCCAAAACGCTTTTGTGTGTACATAAAATAATAGAACCTAGGGAAAAATACCAAAAGATGTTATGAATACCAACATTTCAAGTTCAGTCTTAGACCAAGCTTAAACTCAGCTAATCTTTATTATACTGGAAAAAAAATTCAAAATAAGTGATATCCATTCATCTTCTCGCGCTTATCTGAGGACCAGCTCCCCAGACACTTCCTCCAGCTCTTACGGGGGAGCAGTGGCTCTACTTTGAGCTCCTCCCGAGTGACTGAGCTCCTCACCCTATCTCTAAGGGAGCGCCCCGCCACCCTGTGAAGGAAACTCTATTTTGGCCTCCTACCTCCTCCACTTGAGGCAGAATCTCTCCACCAACCTGAAGGATACAAACCACCCTTTTCCTGTTAAGAACCATGACCTCAGACTTGGACGTGTTGATTTTCATCTTAGCTGCTTCACACTGCAAACCGTCCCAGTGCAGCTGGAGCTCCTGTTTAATGCAGAAAGCAGAGACGAGATCCTGTGATCCCCAAACCACTCCACATGTGTCTTAATAGTCCTTCTCAGTTATAAACACATAAACAAAAAAAAGCTAATTACAATTATAAATTTTTGTTGCACCAATAATTTGCACATTGTAGTAAAAATGACTTATAACGAGTATAAGTTATAATAAGTGCTCTGTGACAGTAACAGTGGGGGACAGTATTTACTCCTGTGGCCACTGAAAGTTTGAAAATCCAGCATAAATAGCATTAGAAATGAATTAAATGACATAATTAAAGAAGAAAATTAAATAACCAGGAACAGACCAGGAAGATATGTCACAATACTATTGACTTTTCAAATATAGTTCTCCTGAAAATAAAAGTGTAGGAAACATTGTATAGTATGACCCAGAAACACATGAGACTGCATTATATTGTCTAAAATGAACATAGAGGTTAACTACCATTTAATCCACTCCCACGTAGAGGTGACTATCAGTAAACCAGGTTTCTTTTGTAAAATGGGTGGAATTTGCTCTACTAGAAACGTCAAGTAAAAAGTAAAGAAAAGCTAGTTTTATTTTGAAAACTAAACACGGAAGTGGGATTTTTACTCTCTCTTTCTTTACACTTTTGATTTTGACCTGACAATTGAAGTGCGCAGACTCATGTCCAATTACTGATGCTTTCATTAAATGGACTATATTAAGACTCGAATGCAGTAAAAAAAGCAGGGTTATTTTTGTATTTACTAATTAACTAAATAACGACTTAATTAATGCTAAACATGTTAAAAACACTTAAAATGCTACATAAAACTACTGATGTAAACTGTTGAGTCATGACTGACTCTTATGTGTCATAATAGTGAGATAACTCAAATTTAATACTAGTAATTCAGATTTAGTGTTCGACAGTGATGTCATTAACTGTAGGACGACCCCTGCTGGTTTGTTTTATCATCGCACTTTGACCAGGCATATTAACTCCAAGGGTATCCAGCAGAGTTACATGATGCGAGTGTCTAGTTGTGATTTACTCGAGACCGGTCTGAAGACTATTCTGTGAAGGTCTTGGTCTTGTCTCAGTCCCGGACTTCAAGACCAACCAAGACCACAACTTATTTATATATATTTGTCTGTTCTTGGGATTGAATAAAAACCTTAATCATTTTATGTTCAATTAAAAACGCTGTCTCCTTCTCCAAACACTGACCTCCATGAGTCTGGACCTGGTCTAAGACTGGACTTTGTAGCAAATACTGTCTTAACATACACTATATTCACAAACTCACAGCAGTTGTCAAACGAATTCTTGTGTTTTTGTTTAATTAAAAAAGTTGAGCATGTACAAATATATTCAAGATCTCATCACTGAAGAAGTATTACGAAGACCGCAGAGTTTCTAAAAGCGTGCGTACGCCCCTCTCTGCGGCGGCGGCGGGGGTCCTGCCTGCTGCAGCTGGTGACGAAGCTGCTGTGAGTAAGGATCCTCTAGAGATTTTACTGAAACTCGTCTTGGGGCCGGTTTTCCACTCGGTGCCGCTCTCGTCCACCACCGAGGCCTCCACGGTGACGGAGTGGGTGCCCAGAACGGAGAAGTTGAGCAAAAACTGGGTGCTGAAGTAGTCATTGTGCGGCTCTACACGCTGCTCAATCTCGTTGGTTTTAGCGTCAAGGGCAATCTGAAAGATGGAGAGTATTGTAAAGCGGAAATGCAGAGGAAACCTTAGTAATAACAAAATAAGAAAGAATAAAACTTGATCAATATAGTGATGGACAAGGACTTCCAGGGCTCTCAAATTCCCAGCATATTTCTGCTAATAAACGATTTACAGGAAAGTACTTTAGTCACTACAGTTTTTGTTCCCCTTTTTTCTCTACACAGCACTGTTTGGGATTTCTTCACTGTAAATTAGGGCGATAAAACTAAATCAAAAGGGATTAAAACGGACTTCTTCATAACAAGTCTCTGATAAAACACCAGAAAATAACATGGCTCTGAAATTTGTGTATGGTTTGTGAAATTAAGTTCTTAAATTTCGATTGTAAATAAACGCAATCAATCTAGAGCAGAGGAGTCCAAACTTTTTGCATAAAAGGGCCACAATGGATAAGAGGGCATTTTCCAAGGGCCAACAATCTCTACAAGTACAGGTTTTAGTTAGATTTTAACAGGTTTCAGTTTGATTTGTACAGGTTTTAATTGGATTTGAAAAGATTTTAGTCAGATTTGAACACATTTTAATTGCATTTGAATAGGTTTAGGTGGATCTGAAGCTGTTTGTATAAGGCTGGTGCTGATGTGGCCATAAACAATACATTTTATCTCAAAAGCTGAAGGCCACATGAACTCTCTTCATGGGCCATGATTGGTCCCCGGGCCTGACTTTGGTCATGTCTGATCTAGAGCAAGGGGTATTTCTATCCCATAGCTATTTGTTGTGCAAGCAGAGTATACATTTAAGTACTTCAAGACACATTTCCAGGACTTCAGATAATGAGTGTATTTTTTTAGGGGTTCAGAGTAAAATGTTTCTGTATCTGAATATTTGTGTCCAAATCTGTACTGTTTCTTTAAAACAATATAAGTCATGTAGAAGTAAAAGTAGTCAGCAATATTACTTAAATACTACAATTACTGAGGTTTATACTATTGTACACTGAACTCCTGAGTTATATACTATTACTATGACTACTACTGTACATGCATAGTTGCCTGGAGATTACAATTGGGACCGTTTATGTAGCATATCCAATAAACAGGCCTCTAGTGTGCCGTCTACGAAACAGCAGAAGTCTGTGTAGATGTCCGTGTAGTGGAGATGAAGCGTACCTTAAGCTCAGGTCCGCTCTTGCTCTGGAGAACAGAGGTGACGTTGAGACAGACCGACTGGATCTTCCTGAAGAGTCCCGGGGTCGAGCCGTGCTGCACCACTCCCTCCACCTTCAGGGTCAGCTGCTGAGTGTTCTGCACCGGGATGGGTTCAGTGGGCGTTCGGGGCGAAGGAGAGAGGGCGAGCTGGAGGAGTCATAACAGGTCATGGTTTTACATTTTATTTGAAGTTAATAGACTGGCTTTTATAGGTTTCAAATTCAACACTCAAAACAAAGAAAACCAGGACTTTTGCGCTAAATGTGTGAAAAGCAATATATCAGGTGCTCATTTGGTTATAATACCCAGAAAGTCTAGTTATTGTAGTCGAATAAATGGCCAAGTATGGTTTTCTCACTGCTATTTTTTTTTGCATGTCTTTCAATGATAAACCTTTAACAGTAATTTACTTTTTCCAGTTAAATATAGTGGTTTGATTGAAGATTAAACAGAATATACTGTTAGAAATTCTGTCTGTAAAACAAGCTAATTTAAAATAAAGAAGAATGTAGACGATATAATAATATTTGCTAGATCTTTAACATTTATTAATTACATAAATTCTCATTATGTGTAAAAAAGGTGATATGTTGCCTCCCAGATCAAGAAGAAAACACATTTATATACCATTTATACATATAATAAGAGGACATTTATTGTAAAGCAGTATCTTATGTAAAATTAACTAGACAATACATAATGTATGTCAGTTTGAGACCTCTTAAATAAACATAGGATCTCTTTAAGGCCTGGGACTTTCAGCGTTTTCACTTGCACGTCTTAAGGTTGCATAAATAATAGTTTTAACTCTTCACTGTATTTTACATTTTGCAGAAGATTTGGCAGAATACACTATTTGCAATACTATGGTTTATGCCATCTATGAATTAAATACACGTATTAGAAAAGAGATACTAGATTGTGAACTCAGCTTTTAGTGAGTTGTTTGTTTTTTAATAGGCCTCACAAGACGCCACATATTGTATAGTAGTACAACTTTTAGGGTGTGTTCACACTTGGCCGTGTTTGAAGAGGTTCAAAAGGACTCTGGTGGTTTCTCTGTGAGTGCAGTTCATTTGGATAAAGGTGAACGCTCCAGACAAACCTCTGTGCCACCAAACATATCCAAAGACCCCTTCAAAAGAGAGGTCTCGGAGCGCTTCTCAGTGAACTCTGGTACGGTTTGATTCAAGAGTGGACCTCAAGTGGACCATAGACGAACCCAAACAGGAAGAATATCATAAATTGGCGACAAAAACATCACGTAACGGAAAAAAACAAACCAAAATAATATTGTCAAACTGAATAAAATGAGAAGAGGTCAAATATAAAGCACTGAGAAGCTAAAATGCAGAAATGCGGTAACATAGCTTATTAGCATTTGGGCTAATAGCACCATCTATTGTCATCCTTAGAAAATGCATGTGTTTCTTTTTTTTTGTTTTGTTGTCTCAAACAAACATAAAACAAGAAAGCATACTTAAAAAAAATTAAATTTTGCTTTGTATATTCATCTAATTTCTTATACATCTTTATAAACAGGTCAATATTACTGAATTGTTTTATTTCATCACAAAGTTCATTCCATAAAGTTACTCTATAAACAGAAACACATCTGCTCTCTCCATAAGGCTGCTAAAACAATGCTTTATCTCTCAGATTGAATATGCAGTCTCTGTCTTTAAACATTTTTTGTATATTATATGGCATTGTATACTTTTTGACTTGGTTTAAGTTTAAAATGCAGCTGTGAAGCGCTCAGGACCAACAAACTACCAACTACTGAGTGGACCAGAATTTAAAGCTTTTTCAAGAAACCACCTAAACATTGTCATTAAACTTCATGGGACTTTCATAACTTATAAAATACAGCTTTCAAATCAGTAACAATGAGAGCCTCACAATGAAATAACTCGTAAAATGGTGTTTCTCGTCATAAAAAGTAGCATTTTATTTTTATTTTTTACCTTGATGCTGGTCGACTGCAGCTTTTGGAAGAAATACCTCTGGAAAGACAGTGGCACCTTCAGTAAAGCTATAACAGCGTTGCAGAGACAACCTGTGTGCTACAAGACAACAAATAAAAAAACAGTTACTGATAGATCTTATATGGATGGATTATATTCTCAGATGTTTTTGGGGTTTATATGTACCAGGTATGAAACTGGAGGGTGCTTCTTGGAAAGGCCCTCCACTTCCTCCAGCACTCGGTTAAAAACAGACATCATCTGTCGCTCGTATTCACTCTCCGTTTGAAGCGAGCCTGAGGTGCCATACTCCTGAAAACTACACCAGAAAAGAATAAACTAAATCCTCCTGGTAAATGCCATTAGAGGAGCAACATCATATGAAAAGACTAAACGTGAGCGAGGACAGGTGTGAGCTCTCACCTTGAAGCCTGTGGGTCGAGGATCAGGGCTTCGATCACGTGGGAGACGAGGAGACAGCTCTGTTGCTGTCTGTGCCGATGGTTAAGAGAAAAACATTATAACAAGACACAAAAGCAAATGTCAAGAGGGTGTACTTAACCAAAATAAACAAGATAACTAGTGTTAAAGGATACAGCTCCACGTTACGGAGCGTGGCGAAGTCAGCGTCGAAGGAAGACTGGTGTAAGTCGGCGTAACGAGCTGCGAGACTTCTGAACTCATCCATGCAAACCTTCATCTGAAAAAATAAATAATAAAAACGTATCAGATTCAGCACATTTAAAACATACTTAAATTTTTAAAAACTCACATTTATCCAAGCAGTTGAGAACATTTGGGGGGTTGTTGACAATGAAAAGCTACATGCCTTACCAAACTGTCGGACTTGTCAAAGGTGGTACAAAGGACAGTATAGGTTTAGAACCATCTCAAAGACACTGGGTTTAAACACAGGCAGGCTAAGTATTGCTAGAATAAATTATAGTTGGTATTTTGTTTGTTTGTTTATTTTGAGCTACTCTTTCTGGGGTATAACTCATCAACAACATCAGACATACATAATTTACAACACAGACAAAGAATGTACATACACACTCAACATTCACTAAACATAATTATACTATAATAAACACAAAAACAATCAAGTATTTTAAGGGGATGCCACTTCAAACATAACTTTTGACATGACAAAAACAAAATTAATTTTTCAGGTTTTATTTTAAGTTAATCAACAGCTTTTTCTTCAGCTATACCTTCAGCCTATAGCACCTCCCCATATAGATTACACTTCCCTCTTTCTACTCCCTTCCTTTTACTTTTTTATTAGTTATTACAACACAACAACACAAGTTAATGTTACTGTATAAGAAATAATTTCCAGGATATTTCCAGAACATATGCAAAGCAGCATTTTCTCATTTACCATCATAAAATGATATGGAGGGTTAACATGTGGTCAATTACTCTTAATTAATTAGTCATTTTTCAGTACAGCAACCTCAAAGGTCAAAACTCAAACTATGGAAATTACCACTAGAGGGCATTGTTAAGTTTCAAATAAAAGAACAGTCTAAGTTCATTAACTTTACTCAGAACTATGAAGACTGTATCCAGGACGTTTGGACATTTAAATACATTTCCAATTGACTTCCATAACTGGAAAACTATCCAGATTTTTCAAACTCAAACCGTTGTAGTCAAAACTGAGGATATGTAAGAAAGTGGGTCTAAGAATCAGAAGTGAAGCGTTTTACCTGCAGGGATATACGTCCACAACGCTGCAGCTCGTGTCCCGAGGTCAGAGCGACGGTCGTGGCGATGGCAGGAGGGGGGCTGGTCTTCAGGCTGTTGCAGGTACAGATGAGCTGAGACAGAGCCTGCAGGGTGTCGATCCGCAGCTTAATGAACTCACACTGGAAGGTGAGAGGGCTCAGGGGAGTGCTGGCAGCCTACAGGAAGAGGAATTAATGAGATAAATACACTGAAGATAAAGACTTGCATGTGGCTAGTTCAGGTTTAGTTATGCAATCATTTAATAATATGGCTTTGGTTAAAACTATACAAAAACTCAGGTTCCTACTTCTTTCTAGAGACCCTTTTCAATGAATTTAAGGTTTTACTGACGATCCGGTGAAATTTAAGACCTTTTTAATATGGTTTACAACTAAATTTAAGGCCAGTGTTGGGAAAAAATTATTTCACTAAAGGCACTTAAATAAACCGTAATAAAAGATGAATAAAATGATGCTGGTGATTTTAAAATAAAGTGCACTTGAGGTTTTAAAGCTCCTCTCGCTTTGCTTCATATAGTTTCATGTAGATCTTCAGGTTCCCAAATACTAGGTCGGACCCCAAAAGTGTTTTGCAGGATATTTTCTCTGGATTGAAAAGAACTGTAAATCAGTATTTAATCACGAATTTGTGAAAGTCTATGGGCACTTCATATAAATATTATGGTGTTGGTGAAGGTCAGGAATGACACAAGCCAAAGAATAATCAAAAGGACACAAAAAAGGAACTATTGTGTGATTAGAAATGACCATAATAACTTCAAAAAGAAAGAAAACAAGGAGAAAAATATATGTATATATATATTTTTGAACACAAAAAATAATTAAAATAACGCTAAAACTGTCCAGGGCTGTTTCTGTTGACAGTCTAGGAGAACTAGTTAAATCTTAATAATACAATTATAACAAAATTGTTTTGTGAAATGTAATGCCTTTAAAAGGTAAATAGAAAGACAATTTAAAAGAACAAACACCAATTAAAGAAACAAATACTATAATGCAAAAAAAGGAAAGTATTTTGACTTCAACACTTTGAGTCAATAAGAAGCCATGTAGAAAAGAAAAGGTTAAAGCTTGCTTTAAGATGACTTGGATGACTGAGAATCTCCACAGACAAGAAGCCATCTAAGGACTTTTATAAGGATCAAGTAAATCCAAGTTCTTATAAAACTTCTTTCAGACCATATCATTTCTATAAATTATGGTTATATTCATCTTTTGTGGCAATGAGACTGTAACTGACTGTGAGGGAGGCGATGCCCTTCTGGTACGAGCGCAGGGCCTCGGCGATGGCGCTCATGGCTCCGCTGTAGTCTCCGTCCGTCACGTGGCTCAGACACTGCTCAGCCTGAGAGAACTCCTTCAGACTGTTCAACCAGAAGTAGAAGTGCTCCGAGGCCACTCTGGTCCTAAGACTCTGGTACAGCTCACTGGAAAACTCGTGGCAGCCCTGAAGAGTGAGGGAGAAGTGGGGGATGGATTTAAAAGAAGGGTTAAAGAGTTGGGTATTCAAACAGACTTTATTTATGACTCCACAGTAGCTTTATGGGTTCTCTTAAGCACATTAGGTTTTCTCTCAACGTCTAATTTTAATAATAATAATCTTTATTTTTATATAGCGCTTTTCCACCTACTGTAGTAGGCACTCAAAGCGCTTTACATACATTAAGCTATTTACCAGTGTTACAGAACACTCACTGGAGGCAATGTAGGTTAAGTGTCTTGCCCAAGGACACAACGACAGTATGTGGGGGAGAGCGGGATGTTATGATGTTTTGGGATGTTTCGAGCTGGTCGCGAACCACTCACCAGCCGGTCGAAGGACGGCCGCTCTACCCACTGAGCTACTTTCATTTCATTATGATGTAATTCTATTATTCTGTTGGTTACCATTCGTGAAGCTTGTCGAGCGATGCGGTAAACCGTCCAACCGTTGGCCACGTTCTCCAGCTGCTGTTTGATCACACTCTTCACTTCGGCCGAAAGAGACGACTGGCTCGCCACAAAAATTACTGTCGCCAAAGAAACCTGTGGATGGAGAAATCAGCGTTTAACAAATACACAAAGCAGCTTCTTTATTTGCAGTTTTATTTATAATATATGTCATGGAACAGCCCTGTCTTATATCACGGGTGAAGCATACGCACCCACATCAACACACACACAATATTTCCACCTCCGTTTTTTGCTCTGTTATTACCAAGGGTGCACACTTGGCAACTGTTTCTGGACGCACAAGAGTGACAACATAGTCATGTCAACTACAGATGATGTGTTTCAACAAATTCAATTTCCTTTTCCTTTCCAGACGTTTCTGTGTCACAATCCAAAGCTGATATTATTGTAGATAATTGTATTGTTGTAATTAATTATTGTAGATGTAGAAGTTGTTTTGGCGTTATGGAATATTTATAATTAAATAATATTAACATTATATTTATTATACTTTTTTACCCGTGGGAAGACAAGCACCATAAAACCACTCAACATTAACTACACCTTATTTTTGTGTTGGTTCAAGTCTTGAAGAAGGAGCCCCGTCACAATATAAAATAAAAGGGACAAAACTACACGTGACTTTTTACTTCTAAACTATATTCTTTGTTGAACGGCTCCAAGACCTGGACTCGGAGCTAAAACACAACCACTACAGGCCTCTGTCCAGATTCAAAAACCTTTATACAGAGCCATTTGTGTCCTACAGCTGCCCAGGCACCGTGGGTGCTCACGCTCCATCTTAATGAATAAACAAGTTCTAAAAGAGTATAAGCCAATACTAGACCAGGACTTTAGACTTGGTAAAAGCTGCTGACCAGTTGAGTGGAAACTCCTGTGTACTTGAGTTTTAAAGGTTTATGTCGCTGAATGTCTAACTCTCTCTGTCTCTCACCAGAAGCTCCTGCTGTTTGTCGGTGGAGGAGTGACCAGTGACTACTCTGTAGAGGTCCACCAGGTCTCCCAACATCCCATCTCCCAGAACCGGGAGGTGTGTGGCGATGGCGGCGAGAGCGTGGCACATCAGAACACGGGACGAGTCACACGACACGTGCAGCTGGCCCAACAGGAACTCCACGGCTGACTGGCTCAGGTGAGGATGATTCTTTAGCAGCTTTACCAAAGACGTAAGGGCTGTCTGGAGATCAGAAACAAATGGATTTAAAAACAACACAGGTCAGGAGCACTTGTAGTATTTTAAACTAATTACTTTGAGTGTTGCTTGTGAACTGGGGCTGCTGTCCTGACTGCAGAGCATCACGAGGGACTCCACTCCCAAAACAGTGTCCTGCTCCAACTGCACCACATCTAAAAACCAAAAAGAGACAAACAAATATTAGTCTGAAAAACTAACACATAAACTATTGTGTAAGTCTTATTGCTCACTGTACCGGACCTTTTTCGGGACAGGAAATGGCGATGTTGGTGAGAACTATGACCCCGTGAGCCGCCACTGACAGGTCGCTATGGTAACAGCATTCCTGGGCCAGTTTGACCAGGTCTGTGAGTTTGGGAGGAACCGGAGACGGACCTGACAAGAAGAAAATTACTTTCAATGAGTCTGAAAAGGTACTTTATCCTTTTTCCAGTTTTTATTGTGTACAGCAAAGATGCCGTCTTATCTAATTATATCAATGTTGCAATGTGTGTTGGTCATCAGTGTCTCTCATTTTAAGCGCATACAATTTGATTTAAGCTTTTTATGCAACAAAAGAGAATATTCTTGTGTCAGAAACATGGTGCTATAATATATATCCATATAATATAATATACCTGTCATGTTGTTAAAGTACTGCTTGATTGCGATTGTTCCAGATAAAGTAGAAATTACAGCCAACATCCCCAGCTTCAGGCTGTTGTAGGGGCTTGTCAGTGCACACTCGCAGAGGGTCTACACAATCAGATAACAGATTAGTTTCAGACAAAAAAGAAATGAAATGTGATTTTAAAGTGTTTTTGAAGCTACCTGAGTGTCCTCTTTCATCCAGAGGTGAGGAGCCTTTTTACCCAGCAGCTTTAAGTCATTAATCGCCAGTCTTTTCACAGCTTTTCTGGGATCGTCTGTGAGATACTGAAGAAGGAGCTGTAGCTGTAGAAATAAAGAAACGTGAAATTAGTCTTTTTTAAGGTTAAGAACACACCTAACCAAGAAGAAGTCAAGTGGTCCTGGGACTCTCCAAAGAGAAAGTGTTTGCAATGGGCAGGTACTTTAAATGAATACCTGGTGATTGGATTTATCACCTGAGTGACAGTTTCATCCAATCAGAGCAACGCCATAAAACGGTCACTTCATCTTCAAAACTAAAACATGCTCAGACCTATCTGTTCAGACACGGATACTTTGCTTGGAGCAGTTCAAGATTGCAGTTTGTAAACTCTAAAATCTCACAAGAATCAAGCTGCAGTGCAAGGTAATCATTTCCCTGCAGCAGGTTTGATTTTACTCATAAACATAAAAGTGAAAAGCTTTACCGCTGAACTCTTAATGTGTTTAAATAAATTAAGCAAATGAATCATACGAGAGCTTGTTTAGATGCAGTAAAGGAGGAGACTACAATGTAGGTAGAGAATAAAACCTGCAAAGACCAGGTTATGTTCTCAAAGTGAGTTCCAACAAAGACTAACAAAACCAAACATAAACCGAAAACCCCTCCAAATTCTAGAAATTAGCATAAAATCTACTTCTTGAGACAAGAAAGAGGGTCTCTATGATAGAGACCGAGACATGAGTAAAAGAGTAAATAGGACAGTAGATAGGACTTTATTGATCCCACAGAGGGGAAATGCACTTGTACAGCAGCTCTTAAAACCAGGTAAAGGGCAAAAAGGAAGAAATGTGTGCATGCAATACAATAAAAAAATGTATATACACAATCTCAAAAAACAAAAGTTATCTATATCCATATTTATAAAGTAATGGAAGGAGAAAAAAATGGACACTGCACAGTATTCTGGGTTATTGTTACACATGTGAATTATAAAGTCTCACATTAAATAGTACCTGTTTGGGGATATCGATGAGAGAGGAGGCCGCCAGCTGAGTGAAGGTGTGCAGGGTGACAATGACCATTGGAGTGGAAGGATACGAGTTCACCAGGTGCTGGAGGAGCTCTCTGCTGCTGGAGGCCAGGCTGGCATCGTGGTGCATGTGCTGCAGCATCGGGATCAACTTTAGCTTCAGCTCCACCGGTGTGTCCAAGCCTAAAGTAAAAGGGAACGAGAAGATAAAAAAAACTAGGCTGGGACTGAAAACTTTTAAATGTTCCTCAACTCAGGAACATCCACACAGTTCCCAGCTCGACACATAACCAAGAATCTTGCAAAACATCTGTTTCTGTTTTTTCTGCATAGTTCTAATGCAGTTTCTCAGGTGGTAGTCCTATAACCGGAAGGTTGGCGGTTCGATTCCCGCTCTCCCAAGTTCATACTGTTGTTGTGCCCATCTTGCCTTTGGTGGTGTATAAAGGTGTTTGAGAATATTTGGTGGAGGTTGGAGGGGCTGTAGTTAAAAAAATGGCTGCCACATCTCCACCACCAGTGTGTGACTGTGGAGTGAATGAATAGTGGGGAAAAACCAATGTATTTAATGTATGTATGTATTTAATTAATAAAAATGTATTATTCCATTTTGGAAAAAAGTAGTCACAAAGGTGTAAAAACATGTTTGGCCATGGTACAGTGTTGAGTTTACGTTTTTGACAACTCCAGTAAATGCATACGTAGGTCAAAACCTGAGACCAAAAGTGGTAAGGGGGTTTCTTTCCAGTCACTAGATTTTATAATTCACATGTCTAGTCCATTTTTGCAGCTGTATATAGATAGTTTTTGTTTTTCTTTAATTTAACCATCATATTTTATTCTATTATTACAGGATTAATAAAGTCTTGTCTTATTTTAGATTATTACCTTGAATCATCTCACTGACTTTGTTGCAAATTCCAGCTGCAAAGTCTCTGAAATCACAAAACAGCACATAAAGAGTTTGATTAAGACTTTTGAGCAATAACATAATCTTAAACAAGTTTTGAGTTTTCTTACTTTGACTGAGCAGAGAAGCTTGCAGCAGCAAATATAGCAGCCTCCACTTCCACGTTGTCATGAGAGTCGAGACTCTGGCGAATACTGTGGTGGGCGTTTTTCCTCTCTGGATAATAGAGGCCAAACTTCCGAGCATCCTGATTGAAAGAGGGAGGGAAAAGTGCCATAACATAAATGTAATGCGAAAAAAAATGTTTCAATAAATTATTGAACAGCAAATGTAAAGCAGAGTACCTCAGTGTGATGGCTCGGGCCACAGGGTCATTGCTGTGGATGACGGAAAACACCCTTTTAACAAATTCATCCACGTTTAGGATCTTTTCCAAATGTTTTTCACTTTGTTGAGTTACTTTCAGGACACACAGGCGTAAAAAGTTGTTCCTGAAAAAATATATATATATATATATATATATATATATATATATATATATATATATATAAAAACTGTTACTATAAAAATCGAGAAAACAAATGGTGATCTTATAAAAGGGTAAACACAGTAAATAATGCTATGTCACAAAATTTTAATCAAAACCTTACTTATGCTAATGTTAAAGAGTCAACATACAGGGTTTTACTACTGCACAATAATATATGTTCTTTTGATTAATGCTGCTGTAGTATTTATGTGTAGCCTGTATGTTTGACTTGAAACGTATTGGCATTTATATTTACTATGCAAATTTACATTTTCAATATTAAAGCTACATTAAGTGGAATACAACTAACTTTACAAGCATCCCTACCCGAGTCTGAAGATATCAGCAAGTTTGAGAAACGCTGAGTTGATGAGAATTGGAAATGGATACTTCTGAAAGAGTTTAGGGAATAACACCACTGCTTCACACTGCTCTCCCAGTTTTCCAGACCGCAACCCTACAAGAAAACAGACATTTAACCAGTGACAAATGCCCTATGCTTTCATTGCCCCAGTAAACAACACACATAGGGATATCTCACAAATGAATGAAGTATAACGCTAAGAGCTTGTTTAGCATCACAGCTAACAAACAGACCTTTATCCAACTCCATAAGAGCGGAATTGGCGTCAAGTTCTTGCTCGCCATAGCACGCCTCGGACAGGAATGAACGTGCAGCTGAAAGCGCCATTGTTTTTTAAATTTTATTTTACACTAAACAACAAGCTTGACAGCTACCAGGAGCATCTGGCACTGTCCTGGAAAGAAAGGAACCGACGTAAACATTTAAACCGGATGTAGCTGACTCCTCACTTCCGGTACGTTTGCCAAAAAATAACTTACACTTTCCAGCCAAATTGCATTATAATAGTTTCTTACTCTTTAATCTATGTACACACACTTCTGTATGTACAATTGTACAAAACATTTAAAGAGTAAAAAAAGTTTCTAACTTGTCACTGCTTCAGCTCTCAACTGTTCCGTTACTGTTTAACCAGAGATTCTTTATTAGTTAGAGATTCTAAACTCTGGCTACAACATTAACAAACAAAGTACCTCCTGGCGTTAGAAAATTTGTATAAAAATAAAATAACTGTGTAAGTTCATTAATAATAAGACAAAAACACACTTCTCGTATATTTTGTCTTCATGAGTAATGGGTATTTGTCAAAACCCTCAAGCATTGACTGGTCTTTTTTATCTTTAACGAGTTTGCAATCTCTATTTTATAAAGACTCTCTGGTTTAACTGTTAACTAGTCATACACATAGGTCTTACATTATTATATAGACCTGGAAAGTTAAAATAAACAAGTCGACAAGTTCCATTACTTAAAATTATACAATAAGAGCGCTTTTGTCAACTGTTAAAAAGCATGAAAAAAATGTTTTCCACATCGGCGGCAAAAAAAACCGGAAAAGGAGTGGAGCTACACGGAAGTGGCTCTGTCGCCCAATGGCAGACTGAAACGCCGGTTGAGCGGGGAATTCAGTCCAGTGTACAGCTTCTCTGTTCGCGGGAAAACAAAGATCGGAGACGGAGGAAAGGACTACGAGCTCGCGATCTAACACATCTCATTATTTATTTTGGTTAAACTATTGAAATCGTCTTCTTCTGAAACGAAGAGATGATTTTCCGCTCCATTGTTGATGGACAGCTCGGGAAACGGAGGCAGAATGGTGAGACTTTTCAGACAATCAATGGATTTATTCGGGGGAAGATGTAGTGTGTGTAGCTTTTTGCGCTAATATGGACCTCCAACAAGTTTTGAAATACACTGCATGTCCCCGATTTCAACGTGTTTCTGTTTTATTTTGTTTATGCTCCACTAACGTTAACATAGGGCAGTGTATTAAAGTAAGGAGTGTTTTTAGGCTAATAATACTCGAATCATGCATGAATTTTCGTAGCTTTGACAGATAAACAACAGAGAAAACAGTCGACAAGGTTTTCAAGGAGATAAAATAACGCTCAGACTTTGATGTACTTTGTAAATATGTCTTTGCAACTCTTGCACTAATGGCCCCCCTACTTCTTAAAACTTAGTGCTAGTGTCATTATGAGTCCTATTTAGCTGGGAGTGTCCTTTTTCAGGGTCCTTGCCAGTGTCTCAAGAAAAAACTGAAACAAACTGTAATCAGTCCCAGTTTTAGTCATTTACAGTGGGCTACTGTGCAAACATTTTTGGGGGCTTGTTTAGAATACTTTGCTCTAAGTAGTACCCAACCTTGTTTTACATTTATGTAGACTATTAAAATAAACATTCACTTTGTCTTTTTCTCTTTTTGTTTCAAGGATTATCTAACTCTAGACTACCACCTACTATTCCTTTTTGCTTTTAGGTTGTAAGCCTTGCAAATTCAAAGAAAATGCATTTTTGTCCAATAAATACATATACATGTACCCTATACCCAGACATAACCCATAAAACCCATAAATGTTATTATGTTATCCAGAGTGTCTGACCATGTATTATCCTCATAGCTCTCCCTGCAAACCCTCTGCCCAAGTACCCACTGAGTTTCCTGCTGCAGGGCTACAACTGTGTCCGACACGACGAACACTTCTCCTACGGGAACATGGGAGACACTGTGCCTCCATTTGGACTGGCCTTCTCCTCCGGTAACGAAACACTTTCATCATTAAACACAACACTCCTGGTATCTTAATATCTAATGTATGTCTTTAATTGATCTTCTACATTCAGCCCTGAATCTGCACAATGTCCTCGCTGTAGCTAATGAAGAAGGCTTTGTTAGGATCTACAACACAGAGAGTCGGGATAATGCTCTTCTAAAAGGTGTGTGGTCTGCCGTGGGATACACTTCCAGTCCATTATGAAGGAATGTCAGTGACTAATGGTTTTTTTGGACTGTTGCAGAATGGCTGGCTCATGAGAACGCAGTCTTTGACATCGCCTGGGTCCCGGGACAACCACAGCTGGTATGTACTTAATTTATTCTGTATGTTTGTCCATTACAGCTTGAAAATATGATTTTAATCTAATTTTTCCTTTAACTACAATATGGCTGGACACAAAGCAAAGCAGAATAATGTCGCCATTGAAAAAAATAAAAGTGTAATTGTGAGTGTGGTTTTCAAAGTACAGATGGACCTCTACAGTAGATTTGAGAAGGTAGTTATAGTCAAAATTGATTTACTAGTTATGAGAAAAAAACTCCAATAAATGTACTTGATTAAATGTAAGTAGTTAGTGCCCTCCTCAGATAACTTAGGGAGGTTTGTAACATCTTTTATTCCTCTTGTTCTTCAGGTGACCGCTGCAGGAGACCAAATGGCCCGACTCTGGGACATTAAGTCCGGAGAACTGTTGGGCAGCTTTAAGGGCCACCTGTGTAGCCTCAAGTCTGTGGCCTTTTCACCTGAAGAGAAAGGTATACTGCCATTACCCTTCCCACTTTTAATTTATCCACTAAGCTAGAATATTATGTTTAAATCAAGCAAGCAAAGTAGTCTAAAGTTAAAATGTTATATTAATCTGCTCCTTTTATAGTTGAACAGTGTGATGTCATCAGCAGTATTAGTAAAGAGTTTGTGAAAACATCATTTTTCTACAATTAAGTTTGTCCAGATGTAATACAGACCACTTTATGTATTAAATAAACCTTAAAGGATAAAGTAAGTAAGAAGTAAGTACCATAGCCTGTTGCTCATGTGGCCTTTTTGAAACTTGGAGAGAAGTGGGTTTATGCAGTTTTTTTATTTATTTTTTTCAAATAGCAGTTCATTCTTAATCCATCTTAAATCCGCAGAGACAAGACTAATTCTTTGTAGAATAAGACAAAAATGAAGTGACAGAAAACACACAGTTGACTTTACCAGCCTGTAAAATGAATACTTTTATTCAGCATCTGTCTAATGCTATTATTGACTTTTGCTCAACAGCTGTCTTCTGTACCGGAGCCAGAGATGGCAATATTATGGTCTGGGACACAAGGTGCAGCAAGAAAGGTACATAAGAATTTAAAGACAACACATTTGAGTTGTATTTGTTATTGATAATTATGAACAATGTGAATTTTCTGTCATAATTCCCAGATGTTGACCCATTTTCTTCTGTCTCAGATGGTTTCTACAAACAGGTGAAACAGATCAGTGGAGCTCACAACAAAGCAGAGCCTAACTCGATGCTGAAAACAAAGAAGAAGAGGAACGGCTCACGTGGCATGGCTCCCAGTGTTGTAGGTTTACTTCTTAATTTGTCTCATAAATTACGGGTATTCATTTGTAGGCCTGCATTATTAATGGGTTTTCTGTTTCTGTCAGGACACACAGCAGAGTGTAACAGTGGTTGTATTCCGGGACCAGCACACGCTCATCTCCTCTGGGGCTGTGGATGGGTAAGAAACATCACAGACAGTGCATTTATTAGTCTGATATTTAAATTCCAGTGTAATATTATTTGATACACTTTTGGTCCATTAAATGCTTCGACCTACAGAGCAAAGTGTAAAAACAACAATATTTCAAAACAAATGAAACAATCATTTTAAAGAAATCAGGGCTCCTGTTTTTTTTCAAAGTTTGCATATTTCCTTTTTGTGCGAGTACTAAGTGTTGTAGCCAAGAGAAAGAATATTAGCTGCTAAGTTGTTTATAAATCCCTTTTTTTTTTTTTTTTTTTATATTGAGCTTCTTTGAACTGTTGGATGTCTAGTTTATTGTAATAGTTTGTATCAGTAAGTATAAAACATGGGATATAACGTGAGGAGACCCCAGGAAGAAAAGCTTCAGAAGCTAATGAGGATCTTAATTAACTAAACTAAACTACAACTCTTAAGTCATCTCTAATAAAACCTCTCGACTCTTTCTTTTTTCAGAGTGGTTAAGATGTGGGACCTAAGGAAGAACTACACGGCTCATTGTCAGGACCCCGTCCCGCTGCAGACGTTTCCGTACCCAGGCTCCAGTCTGAGGATGAGACTAGGTTAGTTCTGTCCCAGAGAGAGGCTCCTAAAGTAAATCGTGTTCTATTATTAACATGTTGTTTTGGGTCTTTAGGTTATTCTGGGCTTGTTCTGGACTCCACCAGATCCAATGTGCTCTGTAACTGCACTGATGATAATATCTACCAGTTTAACGTCAGTGGAGTTAAGACATCTCCAGGTGAGAAAGAGGCTGTGTGGTTTTATTTAAATTAGACGGACGTAAGGCAACATAAGTGGAAAAATACACAGAAATAGTTTGTAACAGGCTTCAATCAACAGGAATAACATTAGATAGACACATTGGATAAAATGGTTTAAGTTTTTGTTAACTTTATGTAATTTCTGAGTCCAATCCTACTTTTAATTTAAGCAAATTTTTTTTTAAAATTCTATTATATTAATACTAAAAAGATTGATGATGCAGTGTCTTATTAAAGTCTAAACAAAGACAAGTATATTTATTTATTTTGGCAGAGCAACAGAATCCATTCAGCATAGCCAATCATCAAAAAAATGTATACATTTTTTTTTTATGAAAACAGTAAATAACATAAAATACATAAATAAAAAAATTAAATATCTTTTAAAAAAACATTTAAAGAAAAAAAGAAAAAAATTACAAACAGAATTATACATTTTATAAATAAATGTATACATTTTTGCTAAATGAGATAATCTATCCAGTATAGCCAAGGACCTGACAATATTCATCTTAAAAATGATAAATTGATAATTGAAGAGAGTAAAATTACCAACAAAATTGTTAAATTTAATAAGAGTGTGTAATCTACTTCTAAAAGCAAGAATATGATATTCTGAGGTATACAAGGACAAACATTATAAACCAATGGTCTTCCTCTTCTTCCACACAGAACCTGAAATAATGAATGTTTTTTCCCCAATAAGAGTTAACTGTAGCTTTATTAAAAATAAACAATTTAAATATTCTGGAGAGCTGCGACATGTTCTAGTACCAACGTTTGTCAACTAGAGGGAGCTGTGAGCTGCAATATCCTTAGTTCTACTTACTCAGACAAAGTTGGGACTGAAGCTGAAAAAGGCAGTTTAACATAAAGTAGAACAAGATTTATGTTATTTTTGTTGAAAACTAACTCTGTTGTGTTTTTCTTTCACAGTTTCAGTTTTCAGTGGACACCAGAACTCCTCGTTTTACATAAAGTCCACTCTTAGTCCTGATGATCAGTTCTTGGCCAGTGGGTCCAGTGACAGTCGGGCTTATATCTGGAAGGTGTGTGTGCTCTCGTTTAATAAAGAAGACTAATATAAAACCAAATCCGTTTTTACTATTGGACACTGATAAACTGGACTGTGATTTAATGGTTTATTTCTGTTTTGTTGTAGATGTCTGATCCCAAACAATCTCCCATGACGCTTCACGGCCACATTCAAGAGGTCACATCTGTCACATGGTGCCCAACAGACTTCACTAAGGCATGGATTTTAGGATTTTACTGAACCAGACATGTTCAAATCTAATAAAATCTCCTGTAATAACACTGTTTTTTCCGTGACTGTAGATTGCGTCCTGCTCCGATGACCACACAGTACGGATCTGGCGTCTTCACAGAGGAACGGAGGAAGAGTCGTCTGTGGGAGAGGCCAACCTCGTGGGCAGGGCTTATCCTAAATCTCCAAGTTAGTCATTTAGCCATCATCTCTGTAAACACCTGCCAAACAGCTCTGTAATCACTTAAGTAAAAAGATGCCTCGGCTTGTAAACTCTAAAAATATGATGGTTGGGAGTGAGAGTATAGGTTTTTCTTAGAAGGGACTTTATGAAGCGGTCTCTGAGGTGGATAGATGGGTCTATATCCTTCCATTGCTGGAGGGAGTCTCTGAGACAAATAACAACATGTGCAGTTCTTAAAAACAAATGCATGAACGTACTGTAAATGTAAAATGCCTGCCAAAGTTGCTTTAACCTTATTAAATCCAACTATAACTTTCAAATTTAACTAATACCTGTTTAAATCCATCTAAAACATTTTCATCTTCAGGCTTTAAACCTGAAGATGTTTTAAATTTTTAACATGGCTTGTTTCAAAACTAGTCTGTCCACAACAACAATGCACTACCCGACTTAAAAAACAGACTAAACCTTTTTAAAATTACTTCTCTGTTGATCTTTTAAAGCAAACTACAATTTACAATACAGGCCTTTTCTTTTATTTAGGTCTGTTAAACAAAGCTCAGACGACTCCAGCCAAAAACGAGACAACGACGAGTCTCTTTGGCCTGTCCTCTCCTCGACCCGCTGCCTGTGCTCCCCCCAACGGTGCTGCTCTGCCTCTGCCTTCCAGCACCAGCTCCCCACTCCCGGCCCAGGACACCAAGACGACCGCAGCCCGACCCAAAACCCCTACATCCATCCAACAGTGGTTATCCCCAAACCACGGCTCTCCCGCTCACAGAAGCCCTCTACCGCCCAGAGTCCTGAGTCACCAGAACCCAGCCGACCTTAGTTCCCCCTCAGAGCGTCGGGCCAAACGCAGACTGGAAACAGGCGGACATTCCTGTTGTGAGACGACAGAGCAGTGCGAGTGTATCTCGGAGTTGAATCCTGCAGCGAAAAAGAGCAGAGTGTTGTCGGGGATCTGTTGTACGTCGCAGGAGGAACAGGTTCAGACGGACTGTGACGCTGATGGGACCAAACCAGATGCATCTAAACTAACGGATAAAGAGAACCGCTCTCCAAAAACTGTCAACTGGTTATCGGTAATGAGCCAGAAGATGAGGAAAGGTCAGGGCAGTCCCAGAAGCCCCAGCTCCTCCAAAAGACAAGAGGGAAGGACGCCAGGTTCTCCGGTAAGTGACTTGTACACACAAAACTAAAGCCTGTACAAATCCAACTAAAACCTGTTTCAAATACAACCAAAACCTGTTCAAATACAACCAAAACCTGTTTAAATCCAACTAAAACTTGTTCAAATCCAACTAAACCCTGTTCTGTTCCAAACCAAATAAACTGTTTTAAATCCAACCAAAACCTGTTCAAATCCAACCAAAACCTGTTCAAATACAACCAAAACCTGTTCAAATCCAACCAAAACCTGTTCAATTCCAACTAAAACCTGTTCAAATACAACGAAACCTGTTCAAATACAACCAAAACGTGTTCAAATCCAACTAAACCCTGTTCCAAACCAAATAAACTGTTTTAAATCCAACCAAAACCTGTTCAAATCCAACTAAACCCTGTTCCAAACCAAATAAACTGTTTTAAATCCAACCAAAACGTGTTCAAATCCAACCAAAACGTGTTCAAATCCAACCAAAACGTGTTCAAATCCAACCAAAACGTGTTCAAATCCAACCAAAACGTGTTCAAATACAACCAAAACGTGTTCAAATACAACCAAAACGTGTTCAAATACAACCAAAACGTGTTCAAATACAACTAAAATCTGTTCCAAACCAAATAAACTGTTTTAAATCCAACCAAGGCCTGTTCATATCAAAATAAATAAGAAAAATAACACAAAAGACGACAGAGGACCACAATGAGTGAAAACCCACAAAATAAAACTGTTATACGAGGAATTAATGAGTTAAATTATTAGGATTGTACAATCATTAAAAATGTGTCCCTTTTTATAACGGAATGAGAGAAGTTAGATTGAAGGTTAGACTAAAGGGACTGTGTTTATTTATTTTGGCAGCATTTACTTTTAACAGCAAACAATAAATATTTGCTTTAGTTCAGTCTAGATTTAACAGTAGTAACCAGAGTACAGGGTAATCATATCATTCAGTGTTTCTCATATTTAATTTGCAATATTCAACATTATATTAGTCAGTGTTCTTGTGTAACCTCATTGTGTTTATAAATAAAATAAAAACAGCCATTAAGTTAAAGTGGTGTTTTTGGTTTCATTTATGAGAAATGCAGCCAAACTAGACTTTCATGCTCACATATTATCTAAAATAAAACCCTGAGAAAAAAAAAACACAATACAAAAATATTTCCTCTTTCTGTATTGTGTCTAATGTTTCCTCACTTCTGCTAATACCTATGTGTCCTTCGCAACTGACCTTGTTTCTTGTTGTCTGCTCTCCACAGTCCATGAAGAAGATCTCCACATACTTCACAAAAACGATGACGGATTGACCTGTATTTCTGCTTGTAACATATATTATATTTTATTTTAATCCTGCTTCTCATCTGTGAGTATTTTCTCTCACTCTGGCTGCACTAAAACTTTGTGTTTCCATTTCCCTTCTACTCTACCAAAACAGAAAACACCATTTGTTTGTTTTGTGTCTGTCCGGCCTTTTATGAGAGATGTATATAGGTTTGTGTTAAGTTTTTGTATAGTTTTTTTTGTATTTTCAGTGTGAAACATATAAAAATGATTACTTTTTTTTTCTTGAGCAAATGCTTAAATTGTTTATTTGTACAAAACAAACCAATGATTGTTGTTTGGTTCACTTGTATGTCCAAGATTTTATTAAACTGGAAATGGTTTTCTAACTTTGTGGTTGCTCACCTGGTGGTAATAATAATATTAAATATAAATATAGATTTATATTTTGCTTTACTCACTCAGGCCATTATTCATTCACTCCACAGTCACACACTGGTGGTAGACCACATACCACATTTGGGAGGTTTGATTCTGGTGCCCAAAGTCATTCCCCTCTCTCTGAAACTGTGTCCTGTCTGTCTACACTGACATCAAGTCAATAAGAGCAACAAAAAGTAATGTTCCAGATACTTATACCTGTACTCCAGACTTATTTGACCATTCCCACAGTTTGCAATTATTTTACTTTAAAAGAAGACGCTGATGCTGTGTTTTTAACCCAAACCCTTACCTTAAAGTCCCTAGTTAGGCCTTTAAAATTCAACATAAAAACAAATTTACTTTCTTAATCCTCAAAGAGAAACACAGCTGTTGGGTCTCTTCAAATGAATTCATTCAGACTCCAAGGAGTTCTTATGGCGTTCTGTCCTGTAGCTCACTGATCTCAGACGAACACTGGCTGCTCTCTGTTGTTCAAAAGCCCGAAGCAGGGGATGGTCCATGTTGTTCAGTATAGCATCTGTCCTGTTTTGTGTCTATTGCTCCACACAGTCTCCAAACTAATACATGATCTCACGAAGAAGGTCTGCGAAACATATCCACTGATGACGTCACAAGCCGTGTCAGGTACAAGACTTGGTTAAAAGAAATAATTGTATAACCATGACAACATGTGAGAACTTTCTTAAATAGAGTGCAGATAAAAAAACAAAACACTTTCAGTTGTCTTTACTGAACAGGCCTCTGGACAGCACCATGGGATGTTAATATGGAACTTACTCTTTTTAGGATAACAGAATTCCTAGCTCTCTAGTCTGTTTTATTATTCCACCTTCATGTCTGCAGCTTCTCATGGTTCATATGAATAAGAAATACAGAAGGCAAGGCAATTCAAAGTGCTTTTCAGAAATAACAAAGTACACAGATAAACATAAGTAAAATAAATACAGTGCAGATAAAAAACACACAATATAAGCCTCAAGTCTCTAAGAACTTCAGATTTCTATCTGCATAAGTTAGGCCTTTCTGACGCAGTAAAAACATACTGTCAGAAGAAGCTGTCAGAAAGTAAATGATGATCCAAGCAGTGGCCACTTGGAAGAGTCAGAGTAAAAAGTAATGATAGTCTGTCTGACACAAAACACACAATATAAGCCTCAAGTCTCTAAGAACTTCAGATTAAAACACAAACAACCTCTCCCCTCAAACCAAAGAAGTGACAGAATTTGAGAACTAAAAATAGTCAACAAGTGTGTAATCAATACAAATAACAAATTATTGCACATTAAAGGCTTTTAGTGAACAGTTAGCAACAACCACCATATAAATGAGCTGTTTTAACTATTATTATTGAGTGACAGAACTATATTTAACTTAAATAATGATAATTGTATGTGAGAAAAAGCTGGTTTTGTAGAGAAGCCAAAACCAGGTGAAGAAGAACGTACAACTTATTTTTCCCTCGTGTATTTTATTTTAACTAAAAAAATATATAAATGTCAAAGAAAATAAATGTAGTAAAACACATTATATTATCCTTGGGTTAAGAAAAAATGTAATTTTTTTAAAATTCTACAGGCAGCTGCCACTCCTCATTCAACCGTCCAACGTCACAGAATGTTTTCGCAAGTCACATGGTCAGGGTGCGTTCTGATTGGTTCAAAAAGTTTCCAGTGTTGCCGTTTGCGGCCGCTGATTGGCTGTCGCGGCTGTCAATCAGTGACGTCCGCCTGTCGCCGTAGCTCGAGCGCTGCTGGAGTGAAACAGACGACAGAGCTAAACGGCTACAGGGAGTGTTTATGGCTGCCCGTTTTTACCCGATTTGGCTGGATTTCTGAATATATCGTCTTTTTTTAGATGCTAGAGAGGCGTATTTCCATCTACACGACCGATGAGGGATGTAGCTAATGGAAAAACCGGGCTTTAATGGACGCACGGATTACTTCTAAATGACACTTCGTCGATAGAAATTGAACTTCAGAGCACACCGAGGTATCGGTCTTGTGAAAATACTCCTGCGTGCGTTTAACCTGGATTATAAGCCTTCATTTGAACTCGAAGAGCGGCTGTTTTTCACTGGGAAGCACACAAATCGTATTGGACCACGGTATTTGATAACATTTCCATCTCTGGAGCCGTGCAAATTGTAGCTTTAGCGACTTCTAATGTCAACGCCAGCTTATTTTAGCAAAAAGCTTGACTAGGCCCAAAGGCATCGTAAGGAGGGTGCTGCTGCAAAAAACTTCACAGATATTTCACATAACTTCACAGGACGATGTCAAGGTTAGGTTTTGTAACAGGTGGGCCTTTTACAAGCGTTAGGAAACAGCTAAAGGAGCGTTAAATTTAGGTAACGCCTGGGAAGTTTCGTTTGTCTTGCGAGCAAGACATGAATAGTTTTTGGATATTGTTTTAAAGATAAAGAAATTAAGACAATTATATGCTGCCGGATTTGGAGGATATTGCTTAAATAATCAAACAAAATGTTGGATCGTACAGAATAGCAGCTGAAAAAAGGTAAGCTTCCATATTTATTTCCTGCAAATGAATTGACAAAATTGGACACAAAACGAAGACTGTTAGTATTTTTGTGGCCTTTAGGTATCCACAAGGTTATCCGAAGTCTCTACCAAGATATTGCTTTCCAAAATGTCGGCCATTTCTGCGTCGGAGAAAGTGGACGGCTTCACGAGAAAGTCTATGAGGAAGGCCCAGAGGCAAAGGAGATCCCAGGGCTCGTCTCAGTACCGGACCCAGAGCGTCCCAGTGGAGCTGTCCACGCTGCCACAACTCAAAGGTAAGAGGATAAAGGAGTCTGTGGGGTTAAAATAGGCTGAAGTGACCCTGCTGTGTGTGTGTGACAAGAAGGTTTGTAGTGCAGTCCAGCCTACACTGACCACATATAACCATGACCAGAGTGTTCAAAAGACTTTAAAAGGTCGACTTTTTGTAGATAATATATTTCCTACAGTTGGTGAATGTCAGCACAGCTCGAGATTGGAGATGCAAGCAGAAGCAGTGACGCAGAACTAACAAGGCTTTTAAAAAGACAAGACATTTATTTTTGAATGTATTTAAGTATCACATCAAGCATTTGCCTTAAGAGGGCTTTACAGAAGGTACCAGTCAACATACCCTGTCCTTAGACACCAACAGGTGAGGAAAAACAAAACAAACAAACAGGGAGAACCACAGAAAGAGGATCCACCCCAGGACACAACACAGGTCGTGCAAGAGATGTGTCCAGGAAACAACATATATGCAACAAATATACAAAGTCTCTACTTGTATTTTTGCTTTTATCAATTTTAATTCTGTTCCTTATTTTATTTATGCAACACCAGAGTTTATCCTTTCCCAGTAAAATATCTTTATGTGGCCATACAAACCAAGATTTGGGGTATTTCTTTGCTGCATATATCTACTGTAGGGAATACATTAGCTTGGTGTCAGAATCAGTTCAGCCTTGCAGATCCACATTGAGTAGTTCTGCAGTAAAAAGCGATACAAGAAGTGTTGGTGTTTTTATTTTAGAACAAGTTTGTCTCCAGGGGTCACATTATTGTATGTTTAAGGCTACATTTTATTGGTATTAGCCATTTTTCACTGAGTGGTGTGGTATGGGTCATAGAATAGAATATCATGTTATTAATCCACAAAAGGAAATGCATTCTGTTGCAGCATAAAATGATCAAAGATAGCCTAAAATTATAGAAACAGCAACTCAATAAAATAAAAATACATAATTTAAAAGTAAACAAAATCAATCAGTACAAGATATAAAAGGTTAATATGAGCTCTTGTAGTTCAGGTCTAATCTTACAGCTTTTGGAAACCTGGCATAGAAAGAGCTCAGTCTTAGACCTGGGAACCTGGGACCTGCTGCCTTGTCTTTAGTCCACCTCCCTAACATCCAACTGCATTAAAATGTGCTGGCCACTACAGTTTGATAGTTGAAATGAAGTCATTTTGTTCTGTATAACGTCTGAAGAGGCTGTGGTGTGTTCAGAAGAGCAGTGATGTCACAAGAGATGTACATTATATCTAAAGCAAACATTTCAAACTTAGATGGGTTAACATTGACACAATAAAGTGTAATGTAGAGGCTGGAGCTGTGGTGCAGTTCTCCGGCTTTAGTCACAGTTTTCTAGATTTTAAACTAATAGAGATGCACCAGTTTTAGGGAAATTCATTAATGTCACAGGTTCTGCTCAAGTTAACTGCAATGTAGACAAAAAGCTTACAAAAAAATTGAATTGACAAAGCAAGAACATTAAAACAGACTGCAGTGTTTAGCTCCATTTTTAGCACCACACTTTTGGACCCAAAGTGGTAGACTATTGAATACTTATTAACCCTTTTGAGCATAAAACCATTTTTAAAAGCATGTTGACTGATCTTTACCATACTGCTCCTGTGTTATACACACAAATAGTGGAAGTAGTTGTCTCTAAGAATGTTGGGAGGTATGTAGGTGAAAGTCTCCAAATGCAAAACCTGTTGACCTGCATTACACACTGGGCGTCTGGAGTTTTGTTGATGCAGGATGATGTTGACAGTGAAGACAACACAGTTCATGAAAGTTTACATTGACCTTGTGAGGGACATTGAGTGATTGTAAATATAAAGCCACTGTTTGGAGCATCATAATTTAGTACTGTACTTTCTATTGTAACATAAACTACATTAGGTTAATTACAGTAGTTTTCTATTTTTCATAATCGTGTGAGTCCCAAACTGTATTTCTGAGTGAAATGTGATTAATCGTCCAGCCCTAAGAGGCAGGTAAAAATGTAGGTCAGCTCATTTCCCTTTTATATCAATTAACTTTACTGTCATCTCTTACGGTAGATTTGGCTGTTGTAGCTTCTTGTAATTATCAATAGGGTGTTAAAGTGTAGTTAATGCCAAAGACTGAAGAGACACGAGGTAGTACTACTTTTAAACTTATTTGATTTTATTGTAAATTATATGTGTTGTAAAGAAGAAAAAGTTGAATTGTCAGTTAGAAAATAACCTTATTAAAAAGATGGAACTCTGGGGTCAAACTTGATATTAACACTGAGGAATCTCTAAACTGTGTCACAAAAGTAAAGACATATTGGCAATCTTCCCGAGTAAAGTGCATGTGGGAAACATTACTGTAATGTGTGGGAGAATGTGGGTTATGAAGAGAAAGTTGGTTATCAGTTTATCCAGAGCCAAGTGTTTAACCTGGAGATTTTCCAGTGTGGCATTGAGAACAGACCTAGTTTAGTGTCTCCTTAAAAGCCAACATTGTTTAACTTGAAGTTCAGCCTCTCACTAAATACACAGATGGTTCTTGGGGCACTGATCTTAAACATATTTACGCCACTACAGTTTGAGTTTTGTTCCTCTAAAGCTGCTGTAGTTTGAGTTTTGTTCCTCTAAAGCTGCTGTAGTTTGAGTTTTGTTCCTCTAAAGCTGCTGTAGTTTGAGTTTTGTTCCTCTAAAGCTGCTGTAGTTTGAGTTTTGTTCCTCTAAAGCAGGTGTAGTTTGTGTTTTGACCCTCTAAAGCAGCTGTAGTTTGTGTTTTGACCCTCTGATGCTTCTTTTTATTGCTGTATGTTATGATTATTTCAATAGCAATAAATGTAGGGCTGGACAAGATGGCTAAAACGTTGTATCAAAATATTTCTTTCATTAGCCATATGGCTTTAAAAAGACTTTCATAAATCAAGTGCTTTATTGACATTACAGTATTTATGTTTATATCCATTTACAACCACTTGATAAATGTTTTGAAAACCCGAGAAGCAATAACAGGTGGTGGCTACTGGCTACACATAAACCCTGAGTAATAAATAATGGTGGAATAAAACTGGGTCTGTGCTAAAGTAAATGAACGTTAAGGAAAGAAATGCAGTAATGAATTGTCAGAATAATCTGACATTTCCTGAAAAAGGTGGTTCAGGTGGTTGAGTCTGCATGGTTTAACTCCAGTCGTTGTGTGGTCGACACCGAAAAACATGAGTCAGTCCGAGGCTGGCTGCTGTTGCCGTGGAAACAGATGTCTTCTTGAGTGTGAGACAGGAATATGTTTGACAGATATCCTTGTGTTATTTTTGTCCCTGGAGTGAAAGTTAAAGCTGATATGCGTTTTTGTTTTTTGAGGGGAGGGGGTTGAATTTAGGTCTTCACTAACAGGTGGTTTAAAAAAAAAAAGTTTATTATGGCTTGAAGTGGGGGTCCGCTCCAAGAAGTATGATTAATAAAACTGGTCAGATCCATACACCTGAAGCAAAGTGAATCTGAAACCTCTCCCATTAAACCCAACTTCAGCTGAAATGAATCCCACCTGGCTAATAGTAATTGTTTATTTAAAATGGAGTTGGCTTAATTAGATGCTTTATTTTTCTGAGTGGGTGTATGATCCAGAGGCAGTTAATTCTGCCTCCTGATGTTATTTTTTTTATTTAACCTTTATTTAACCAGGATAGTCCCTCTTAGATTAGAAATCTCTTTTGCAGGGGGGTCCTGGCCCCATGTGTGTGTGTGGGGAGACTGTTGTACATGTTTTTGGTGGTAGGGGAAACTGGAGTACCCGGAGGAAACCTACGCAGACACAGGGAGAACATGCAAACTCCACACAGAAAGGCCCTGCCCTGGATGGGAATCGAACCCAGGACCTTCTTGCTGTGAGGCAGGCGTGGTAACCACTTTGATTCTGACCAGACAGACAGAAAAGAATTGGGATGGCTTAGTAGGCTAAAGAAAAGGCTTGGAAATATCTTTAATTATTTTTATCTTTTTTATTCAAGGTTTTAAAACTAGTAGGAGTACACATGATAGCAACGGTACTCCACTTTGGGACAACTGAGAATATCATGAATGCTTGCTGCTTTCTTCAGAGACAAAAACTCAGTAGATGCACAGTCTGTTCTACTGACACCCTTTTTGGAGCCTGTGTTTCACTAAAACCTCTGCAAATTTCTGCAACTTTATCTCATCTGGAATTATGAAGATTTTACTTCACACGTTTGTACTACATTGTCTTTCAAAAGCTTTAATTGGGTCCAGTGTGTGTGATGCAAAATGAAAAAATTCAGTTCTCACCTGATACTAGGAATGCAATTATTAGTCTGCCATAAAAAATAATAATAATTATATATTTAGGTGTAATACACACTGTTGGAGGTCTGTCAATGGATAATTGTGGCCTATGGCTCACACACTATCTATTAAATTTTACCACTTGTACCTTTTATCAATTCAGTCTAATTTGTATATGAACACATATTTCCTCTAAATTATGTCCTTTGTTCTGTCATCCTTTGTACTTAAGTATTCAAAAGTAAAAAACATTTTCTAATATCAATAAATTGTTCAATACATCTTGTAAATTCTGCCTTTTGTGTTTTCACAAATGCATCCAAATGTTCTTTTCCTGGTCTCACTAATTTTCATATTGGCTCCTCTCCCTCTGTCCTGTTCAGAGCACCTGTGTATAAGCATACCTCCGCCCCTCTCTGCTTACTGGTATGATCTTAATCTGTCCTCACATGATTGGTTACACAGCAGCAAGTGACATGGAGTTGACACGCTGCAGGATTCACCTGTAGCACGGACTTTATCTTTTCAGTCTGCCTTGAATTACTTTACAAAAATAAATGAAATAAAACGTCTCTGTCACTTAAAGTCTTTGAACCGGCTAGTTTGCGACCGACCCATCACTGTGGCGCAGTGGCTCAGTGGTTGAGCGATCGTCCAAAAGACCCACAGTTCATAGTGTCGTTGTGTCTTTAGGCAAGACATTTAACCCACCTTGCCTCCAGTGTCTGTGGCTCGGGTGTATGAAGGTGAGAATGTTTGGTGATGGTTGGAGAGTCCATATGCGAAAAATGGTTGCCACGTCTCTGTCAGCTGTGGATACAGATGTAGCTTACCACCATCAGCGTGTGACTATGGAGTGAATAAATAATGGATATGTGAAGCCTCTTTGGGTATCTTTTAAAAAGCGCTATTTAAGTACTATTTGCATTATTACTAGTGCAGTCAGTCTAATGAAGAAGCACTCAAACAACAGCAGACTGAAGCAGCTGTCATGTCCCAGGAGCGGCGAAACACAGGCTTCTAAAACACACAGCCCTCAGATGCTCTGTTTACTGTGAACTCATGTTTTGGAGTTCAGTTAGCGCTAGCACCGCTGCTGCTTTAGAAAACAGACTAACGTTGTTCGTTTGTGTTAGCTTACAGTCGCTAAACCATGTCTGATAATGAGCCTAAATGAGATTCTATTTCTTTTTAAATCTAACAGAAGTGTAATAAAACAGTGAGTCACAGAAGTGGCCTGTTGCTTAACCTTTGATATTTCAGCTGGAGTTGAAGTTTGCTCAATCCGCTCAGGTTAATGAGGCAATAATTTAGCTTTGACTTAATCAGTTAAAAGTACACTATCCCTTTTTATTTTGTTTCTAGTAAATTATAGTGTAAGGAAAGTGTATGAATTTAATGTCAAACAGTCTTAATACAAATTATGAATTACATTATTAATATCAGTGCTATTTGAACCTGGCACAGTAAATGTAAGCTTTTGTTTGGTGAAGCCTAATATTTTTTTCTTGAAGCACATGACATGAAATAATGGCTGACTAGTTGACTACCAAAATTATCATTAGTGACAACTTTACCCAATAATCTTTTTTTTTCTGGACTAAGCCAAAGTGAGGTGACTGGTCTCATTTTGTATTTTATGTAGTGTTTCTAAACCCTGCTTTTACAAGTCATATTATTTCCTATTGTCTTTAAAACAGTAACTCTCAGAGTTTCCCAGTTTGCACAGTTACATTTTTCGCCTGTGCCGCCTTGTTTGTCAGCTCATGATAAAACATGTCTGTTTTATTGGGGTATTGATCGACAAATGTGCTTCATAGACTCCGTACTTTCCATGTTGTCTGCCAGAGGAGACCAAATCAATAATAATTTAATTTAGGAAACACAGACACACTGTTGGAGGTCTGTTCGGATGGATAATCGTGGCCTATGGCAGGAGTATCTATCTAGTACACTATCTATTATGATTATTAATAAACCTTTCATGGTGCAGATGAAGTGCAAAAATGTCTGTCCTAAACAAATAAATATCCATTTTGATTTACACATACCTTTTTTTGTTTTGTTTTTACAATATATTTAGTAAAAAAGTGCTGTTTTTGGCTTTGTGAACAATGTAATAAAAAGAGCAGCTAAGTTGTAGTCCGCTCAACAATCCCCAGCTCATGTTTTATTTATTTATTTTATTTTTACAGACACAAAAGTAAACTATAGTACCCACAATTAGGGCTGGGCGATATGGCCTCAAAAATATGTCACAATGTAGGCTGTCAAGAAAACAAATCAAAAATATTGACAAATACTATAATATTTGTCAATTCGCCTTTTAGATCATAATCAAACCTCATTTAAGTAAATTATCTTGAGTAAAAATCATTTACTTACTACTTACTTACTAAAAATGGGAAGGGCTACAAAACTTCAATTAACTGTCAGCTAGTTTTTTAGCTTTAGCTCACTGCAAAAAATATGCTTCTGAACAATACACGGGTACACTGGATAAACAGGTTAATATACCCGCTAAAACCTTTCCTGCCTTATTTAAATTTATTAGTTCTGCTCTGCTTTACTCACGTGTACACGCAGCTCCCTGTTTTGTTTCTGACCTCTGTTTCTATCCCTGCTCCGCGATTCTGTGTGTGTGCAGTCACAGCAGAGAGGACGTGAAACGCGTTGCTTTCCTTAAACCAGGCAGTAATGTTACACGTCACAAAATACGTCTGTCAGTCTGTTTTAGCTAATCCCCTGTATTTTTACCAATAAAATAGTTAAATATCTCTGTGTATTGCGTGGGGCAGAGCCTGGTTTATTCAAAGTGGAGCGTTACACCAGTGCGGCCAAAACTCAGGTGTGGTGAGCCATTTTGCTCAAATAAATGCAGCGGAAAACCTGAAGTTGGTTTAAGCTGTTTATGAGGAAATAGAGACAATAGTTTAAGCTGTTTGTTGAATCTATACAAGTGCAGTTAGAGAAGAGTGGAGCGCTGTTTTCATTAATGACTGCTTCATTAGGCCTAATTATTGCCGCTATTTGTCTGTTATAACGTGATATTGTGACATGACGGATATTATCACCCAAAAAGTTTATGATTTAGAAAAATTGGACAACAGGTCATGTTATCATTAGCATATCTGTTTCTATAGCATTTAAGCTAACCACGATGAAAAGGATATTATAAAACACATTTAAGGCCACAACATTAATAATTTTATTGGTGATATAAAAAAAAATGCAGAGAATGAGTAGTGTGTGTCCTGAGCAGGCAGATCGGTTTATGTCCTGTACTTTCTCAGCAGCATTTACACATGCTCCGGTTTCAGAGGAAGGCCTCGTGAAACGTGATCAAAGTGACTCTCACTGCAGGGTATGTCTTATTGCTCTCTGCTGTAGGTGTTTTAAGGCCAAAGGGCACTGATGAAGGCAAATTGGTCTAGAGTCGTATTTGTTTTTTAGTAAAGTGGGAACCCTGTCTTGTACCATCAGAAGTGCATGTGCTCAGAAGTGCATGTGCTGAGTCTAGTGAGTTGTTTTAAACAGAAGTGACAGACAACTGCGAGTCAAATGTAGTCATTAATGCATGACAAATCCTGCTGCGCAGGTCACGCTGCAGCTGCTCAACCGGTTTCAGTCAACATCAGGCTTTTACATGTGTTTAAGAGGCACATTATTAAAACTATGGTGACTATGATAAATAAGCTGAGAATAAACTGGAAAGAATATTAACCTCATTCAAGAAGGTTCTTTTGCACCTATCCACTGGAAAACCTTCAGGAGGTAAACCTGGCTTTTGAATACTGAAATATTTTGTGTTGGAAGGCTTTCCTGCCAGTTTGTATCATTTAAAATTTATTTTTTCTTAAATCTAATCATGAAAGTAATGTAACCCTTTTTTGTGTTATCGTCTTGTTTTCCTTTTTTTGTGTGTATGTGTTTTTTTTTTTTTTTTTTTTAAGGTTTTATAAACTTTAATTTTGTATTTGTTTTTTAAACTCGACTAGCTTTGGATAAACCCTTTTGTTTGATTTTTGACCTTCTGAGGCTGCTGTAGATGAAGAAACTGGAGTTTAAAACAAAGCCGAGAATAATAGTCAGATGGTGATATTGTGTGATGTCTGCACATGACCCCAGAGGAATACAAACATGGGAGAAAAGTTTACAGGAATATCCTAGAAAATGCTTTCTTTAAAAAGCATGGCAACACTAAAAACTAGTGGTGCCGAGATAAGCCGTCAGTGCAGAGGTCACCTGCCCTGCATACTCGTTTGTTTGTTTGTTTTGGGCTTTTTCTGCTCCACTCTTTTTCTATGAAATGTTGATGGGCACCAAAGGGCATGTATTAGAGAAAAGCAGTCTGCAGGAGGATTACGCAAATACTTCTGTTGTATAAATTAGCAAATAGGTCAAGCCCTGTTTTCCCTGTTCAAAATGTAAATATTAAGAATGCAGTCTAAAAAACATGTAGGGTCAACTGAAGGGACTGTTCAGAATTGTGTCAAAGTGCTCTATTAGATCATGTTGGAGCTAATGTTTGGGGCGCTCCAATCAATCGGCCACCAATCATAGTACTGGCTAAAAATAGTGTGATCTGCAATCGGCTAGCACAACCAAGCAGCAGGGCATTGTCTGTGCTCCAGGCACAAGTATTGATACTGAGCACATTTTTAGCACAGCAGAAACTATTATAGATAAGAAAAGGAACAAACTTTCTTTAAAAAAAAAAAAAGCAGATGTGCTTATATTCTTGAAAAAAATCTTTAAATTAATGCTAGATTAGTTTGAGAAGTCTATATTCTCTTTCCTTTTCTGGTTTATGTAGCACTTTAGTTTGTGCCTGTTATTTGTTCCTCAATCTAATGTTTAGTTAAATACAGGCGAGAGCTGACTTTGGCCAGTTAGATGTATTTTTTTCGGCGTTTTGTTGCCTGTGGTTATTGTGAGCAAAACTTATTTGCTGAATAAAATTTAAAAAGTAAATAAAGAAAACATTGTCAGTTGATTACTTTTTAGTTTTACCACCCCCTAATATTTTTTTTTTTAAATAGGCTTCTGTGTTTTTAAGAATGGTGAGTTTATTAAGGTACATAATCAAACAGACTCCACTATCGGTGCTCGGTATCGGCCGATAAGGGTTTTGGTGATTGGCATTAAAAACCCTGATCGGAGCACAGCTAATTTATCCCCTTCTGTAACTCCCAGGGCTGTAATGTCCATTGGCCCAGGGCTTGTAAATGTGTGCTCCATTTGCTGTTGAGAAACAACCCATATTTTGATTCAAACACAGGCCACATCGAGGTGCTTGTACTGGGGTTGTTCTGTCATGGTCCTGTTTTTATGGGCCCCATTAGTGGCCAACAAACATAACACCTATCCTGCGTCATTGCTTCTGTCTGCTTATGGCTCCTGTCTGCTTCTCCCAAACTGAGAGAGTGCTGACAGGAGTGCCCCCTTTTTTTCTAATTTTCTTTTTTTTTAAACGGACTCCTGAGGAATATTTGCTCTTATGCATCTGAAAGGCAAAAATAGCTCAATGGTGAGGAAAAGCATCAACTTGTCAGACTATAACAGGCTTAGTCAGCTTTCCTCTGAAGAGAATACACATAACATGACAGAAATAGAAATGATCCTTGTATATTGTTTTTATAAAATGGCTCCAGAGACTGTTTATCTTCTTAAGTGTGACGCTGCTTTTAGTAACAATCCATACAGGCTTTATATATGGCAGAGAACAGCTGTCATTTTGGATTATAAGGCATGTTTCCTTTGATACTATATGGCTCAGGCTGGCACAGGCTTCTGTTTCCACTGTGCTTTGAATAAATTTGAGTAAATTGTGTTGTGTAGAAGTGCGAGACGCTGGAGGTAAAGCCATATACTGCAGCAATAAAAAGAAGCTTTCTTTGCCTAAAATTCAAAAAGCATTTACATTTTCCCACATTTTTAGGAAACATCATAAGTTCTGTTTGTGTTATGAAATGTGTTTAATACATGAAAGAACCATAACAGACTACCTTATCTAAACAAGACAAGCTTTATTAGAGAAAATCGCCATTTTGTATTTTCCTGTTTAAACTTCTGGTCCAACTGTATATCTGCAGTGTTCTGCTCAACCTTTTCTAAAACTTTACCTCACTTTTGGAACCACTGCAAAGGGGTTTACCAAAGTGCTACGATATAATGTACTTAACTTGACACTGCATTCCCCTTTTGATATTTGGAGCAGGCCCTTATGGCTGCAGTGATAGAAGGCTTTTTTTTTTTTTTTTTTTATGTAACCCATGTTAAAATTGTACCTCTATTGTTCAAATACATGGCTGTGTACATAACCACTTCCTGTTCCTGTAGTGACCTCGGATGTCAGTTCTGGAGACTACACAACTATTTTTTTTTTCTTTGTTCCTCTGGACTTAGTTTTCAAGGTGAAACAAAAACACTTCTACTGTATTTGTCGAGGTAATGTTTCAATACTTGAGATACAACTACAGCATATATCTGATCCCATTTGAGTCTTTGTAAAAACGGCCTTGAGCCCCAGCAGTGCGTCTGTCGAGTTACTCCTGAGACTTTTTTAAAATGATTTTCCTCCAAGCCGCAGTCAGCGGTGTGACCTGAAGTCCTGAACAGTGGAGAGTTGCGTAAGGCTTTTGTCAGCTGTCAACGCAACGGAAACATTTCCAGACTGCATGAAATTGATTGGTGAATATTTTGGTTGTGCCTCCTCATTCTGTACTCGTTGCATAATAAAACTCAGTATAGAGACTACACATTATCACTGTCTCTACTGCATTTTTATTTTAAGATACAACTGTCAGTCAGCTAATTAAATCAGATTCCCCAGGCAAGTTCACAACATATTTCTTGTGTAAAAAATTCATAATTAATACCAGGTGATGTCCATACCAGGGATATCCGGTATTTAGATGACAGCTGTCTACTTTAAGAAATAAATTAGCCATTGTAAACTACCTAATAGATCATTTAAGAATTTACAAAGTCCAAGTTAGTCCTCACCTAATTAAATATGCAGTTTGAAGTCCTGGTTGTTTTAAATTAAAATGAAAGATGTGCATGATAATAATAATTGTTTTGTAGTGGCCAGAGAACACAAATGCTTGAACAAATGACAGCAATATTATGAACCTATGCTACATAATTATTTGGATACGCAAACACACTTTACATGTGCATTATATAATCTCAGCTTTTTTTTTAAGGTCTGGCCAAGTCCATTCAGAGCAGGAGCTGTGGTGCATTCACTCACAATAAACCCAGCTGTAATGTATTTGGCTAAATGTAACTACATTTGACCAATGACAATTCAGTCAACTTCTTACCGTCATAGTGTCCAGATACTGAGTCCTGTGTCCTTTTGATACCCCACCCACACCCATAAGTGATATAATAACATACACATATAATACTTAAACAACATTTTTTCATCTGAAATTCACACGAGCCAACCTCGCATCAGTGCATCTTACCTGTGCTACAATGCTAATGATGCTATGTCTAGACTTGCCAGGTAATTTTACAGTCATGCAAAATTCTAAAACGCCTAAATGGTCTGGGAATTATGTACACTGGTCCCATAAAGAATAAAACTGGGCCTTTGGCACCAATAATGAGAAAATGGCATCTAAGTTGGCAAGAAAAAGTCCTGGAAATGTCTTGAAAGAAATGTTAGAAATGACCTAAAACACATTTCGAGTTTTTATTTAAAATCCTAAACATTGCATCTTTAAATGCCACACATTCTTAAATTCTCTTTATGTGCACCTCTCATTACATGTTATATGTGAGGCCTGCATTTACCTAACCCCTCAGTCTCAAAGTATTGGGTTCTCACTGGGCACTAATTTAGAGTGTCGTCTCTGCTCTCGCAACGTCTCTGTTTCTTCATGTCAGTGTTTTGAGGGTTGCTTCTGTTGAGTTCTTTAGTACAGTTACTCCTTACTTGATGCAATCTAAGTACCAGTGTAATTAAAGAGCTTGTCTGTAGTGGCAGCCACCTCCAGCCCACAGCCTCACTCTCCTTCACGGGGACACAGCCTGGAGCTAATGGGTGATCAAAAAGAATGTGATCAGGTTTTTCTGGAGGGGGAGTAATGCACTGTCATCATCACTACAACCCCACAGTAGCAAAACATAAAGGTTGTACTGATGTTTACAGCCAGCAGCCTAACAATGCAGTGGAATTTAGCAGCCATTTTTATAATTAAGTCTGAATCAAGTTTGAATTTGACTTTAAACCACTTAGACACAACACCAAGTTATGTGTTGGTGCTGCTAATCTTTCCGCCGCATGATAGTTTACCCCCTTTTTAAATGTACTCCTGACCTGTAGTTGGCTTTATGTTGTCCAAATGTGACTGTAATCTGTTATCAGTGCCGTAAAAGGGGTATAGTTACAGGCCAACACTGTGTTTATTGAACTGGTGCTGACGTGAAACTGGCCGATGTTGCTCAGAGTGTCGGTGAGTTTCTGAATGGCTGCCAAATGCTGTTTATAGCTGAGCCGGGTCAGGTTTGACAGCTCTAATAACCCCGAAGGCTCTCACTGTCTAATCCATAAAAAGGCTTTACAGTCAAATCCAGGAGTGACTGTGCTGCTTTACTGCGGTGCAGTATAATAATGGGCTTTGTCTGTTTAGTATTACTAGAGTGAATATATCCAGAGGTGAGGAGAGTCGTCAAAATATCAAGTAAAAGTACTGCAAGTTTAAAATACATTCGGAAGAAGAAGAATAGTCACCTAAACTATTGAGTAACAAAGACTGCTCAAGCTCCTTTTGAATTATATTCAGAGGAAGTTTATTCTGTGTCCGTTTATTCTGCTTCATGAAAAACATCTGCTGATTGACTAATTTACAGTCAGTAGAGATCGGTGGTTCATTTTTAATTTTTTTTTCATCTAGAGTGAGTCATGCCTAAATGTTCATGCCTATATAAAATCAAGACCATTTCCGGTTTTGTAAACAGGAAGTGCTTCAAAATAATGGCACATATCCAATGTCATGGCCATGCCACCACTAAACATTTTAGCCTGAGAAATAATAAGAAGTAGAAAATAGGATGATTTGTCTGCGTTTTCAGTTTTATGCCATATTTATTTCATTAAGAAACGGCTGATACAAAGGAAATAATCATTAAATTTTTTTCTGTCTTTTATTAAAGATGGTTTACAATAATGTGGTTAAAAATATGTGGTAATCACTGAGACAACCAGCCTTTACTATTTTAATTTAGTAAATTGTTAATAATTGGTGTATTTCCCTGTTGTGCTTTCAGACGCGCCTTCAACCGAGCAGCAGGATCTGTTCACACAGAAACTCCATCAGTGCTGCGTCCTCTTCGACTTCTACGACTCTGTGACAGATTTAAAAAGCAAAGAGATCAAACGAGCGACGCTGAACGAGCTCGTGGACTACGTCTCCACCAACAGAGGAGTGCTGGTCGAATCTGCCTACCCCGAGATCTCTAACATGGTGAGTAACGTGTGTTTTTACGAGGCTTACAGTAATCAGACATATCCATGCTGGCCTAGTGCACTCCATGGATTGATTCCCTGCTGAGTAAAGAAGTCTTCAGATTACGATAAACTCCAGGCAGTAATCCACACCATGGTTTGAGCTTCTGTAGATGTAACTGTAACATAGACAAGCGTTAACAAAACATTAGTCAAGTTTATTTTAAGATTGCGTTTGTAAATTTAAATTCAATGTGAAACTTTTTCTTTCTTTAGAAACACAATGCAGTGTGTTGTGTGTATGCCCTTAAACAGCAGAAATTGAAAACATTTATGAATAAAAATGAATGCAGGGCTCTAGATCTTTTTTCTTATTGGTTTTTATTTAACCTTTATTTATCCAGAAAAGTCCCACTGAGATTATTTTTTGCAGTAGAGTCCTATATAAAGCACTGATTGGCCAATTTATTTTGACAAATATTGAATACTGTAACATAATAGTTCAAGCAGTAGGCTTTATAGCTCGTTGGATATTGGTAGACTCTAACACGAATGAAGGAGTACTTTTTGCTGTTGGAACATGAATCTATATCACATTTGATAGATATAGATCAATAGATTTGTACAATATACATCTCAAATTTATTGCTCGATGGCAATATTCTTATCACAAAGTATGTTATTTTCATTTACTTTTTGCCTCAAAGAGCTTTAAATCAAACTGTGGTACATAAAAAGTCCTGGTTTGGACCTGGTTCATTCCTACATTTAGTCTTTCATTTTGATTTAGCTCCTGCTTTGACAAGTGGAAGTTAATCCAGAGCCTTGCATTTCTTTACTATGTTTAAAGATCATTCAAATATTGCAACTCATATCCTTATTGCAATATTTAAAATAGCTAATGTTTTCCTACTATTGTGCAGTACTAATTTGGACAAGTGCACAACATTACATTTTTTACTTACTGCTATTTGCTATGCCTCGATTGACCATTCAAAAACTGGATTATAATGATGTACAAAGCCCTGGTCCATCTCTGCAGGTTGTGTTTTCATTTGGCTGTAATTGCTAATGTTTTCAGTGTTATTTTCTAAATTTGGTGACAGATGGTGTTGGCCACATGTGAAAAACGCTGTCATCAAACAGGAAGGTCACAAGCAGCAGACCTTGAACCAGATGTACTTTTATTTTTGTCAATAACATCAGGCAGAAGCAGAATGTGAAAACAAAACTGGATTAACTGTCTAAATATCTTGGAAGAGATCAAGTAAGATGTAAAAACTACAGTGTGTGTCCTAAAAACATGGAAGAGAGTATTTTTGTAGCTACAAAGGTCCTGTAAATTTTTTACAATTCATGGAAACTTACTGTTTTTGAAATATTGGTTGAGGATGCATATGATAATAGGGACCTGACCTAAAATTATTTACATAGTTCATTTATTTTTAATATCTACCTAATATAATTTAAACCTCTGAAGCACATGGCTAATTGGCATAAATCAACAATGTTTAGCAACTTGGCTGAACTTCCTGTTTTACATTTTTCAGGCATCAAAGAGATAAAATGACAACCCTTTTCTGGGGATTAGTGTCTGTAGCGTCTGCTGAGTCATTATGGCCATTGTTTGAACTGCGCAAGTGCTAGCAGTTAGCCGTTACACTGTATAGCACAGTGATAAAAGGAAATGTTGGTTTGTACTTTTATTAAATATGTTTATTTTACATTGTTTAGGATTATGAACGTCATCTTGTTTTGTTTATTTCAGTTTTTTTTTTTTTTTATATAAGAATGTATTAAAAGAATTGCATCAAAGCACAATGTACGTATATTTCAAAGACTGCCTCGTCAGTCAAGATTCTCCTGGACAGATAAGTACCGTCAATCAGGGGTGTTTGGATGTATTTAAATTTTTTTCCCCACTAGCTTTGTCAGTGGCAATATACTGACACCTCACACTCTTCCTTTTTTAGAGCATAGGAACAGCTATGGTAGCTCTACAGGGACAAATTGTTGTGAATGAACAAACCCAGAGGAAATGGTTCTGATAAAAATCAAAATAACTTAATCAATGTAGTCCTCTCTGGGCAGTTGTAGGACCAGGAGTGGTTATTTTAATGGAGAGGGTTTTGCTGCAGAACCAAATGGGCGGAGCAAGAGCCTTCGCTCCACCTTGCTGAGAGGGGGTTCTACTTCCTGCTGCAGCTGTCAGCAGGAAGTAGCTGCCTCTAAAACTGGATGTCAAAAGTGCCCTCAGATGCTGTATTTAGTTACTTTATGAAAACCCTTTATGTGACTCTTGTTCTAACCTTGACCTCAGTCTGGCTCCGTCCCTAACCTAGTGGAATTTGTCTTTACCCTTCAACAATCGCCGCCATTACGGAGATTGAGCTCTAGCTCCTCCCATTTGATTCTGCAGCGAGTACCACTTGTTTTAATGTGGTTATATTATATATTTTAACTGGTGTAACCGTGTGATCCACTTTATTTTAAGACAATTTGCACAATACACTTGGAAAAATAAGTAGTTCTGAAATGCTGTGTGGAAAGTGCTGCTGTAGCTCTTTCTGCTCGTCAGGTTTCAGGCCTGTGGCAGGTTAGAAATGCCTCTCACCACCTTCCTCTCCCATTACTGTCATTTGGATTTTCCAGCTGCCGATGGATAATTGGATGTGGTCTTTATGGCTGCAGTGTGATGCTCTGCTGCGTGTCACTCAGATTTGTGAGCTAAAAATAACAAGATGGCTCTGAAGCAGGGTTTTAAAAGCATAGTTTGTGTTTCTACAATCTTATCTAAATAGAACCACATTCACACACATTAAATGGTAATTGTTTGTCTATTTCAGATCAGCACCAATATCTTCAGAACACTTCCTCCGAGTGACAACCCAGACTTTGACCCTGAAGAGGATGAGCCCACTTTAGAGGCATCGTGGCCTCACATGCAGGTACTAAATGTTGTTTTTTTCTTTAAACTTTAATATACAGTTTATCAATCGGAAACAGTGACAGGTGTGTGGGAGAAAGAGTACTCATGTTTAGCCCCGTTCACACCGTACCTTTTTACATGAACAAGGTTTCCTAGAAAATCTGCTCTGTTAACTTTCCAGAGCAAGACTTATGACCAGAACAGGTTTACTATGAATAAAGGCACAAACATTATCACTGTATACCATGAACATACAGTACTGTGCACAAGTTTAAGGCAGGTGTGGCTAAGAAGGTAAACTATAAAATGTTTTATTTTATTAGTTTACAAAATGCAAAAAACAGCAACCGTTCTTGTTCCACTGTTTCTGGTTCTGTTCAAACATTTGGATAAAAACATGAGGTCTTACACAAACCTGGTGTTTAATAAATTAATGAAGATAAAGACTGTGCAGTTTCTCAAGTTAAAGTGAGACAGTTTGAAACATGCATTTGAATCACTGAAAATGAATCTAACGTAAATATAATTTTTCTTTTTTCAGCTGGTGTATGAGTTCCTTCTGCGTTTTTTAGAGAATCCAGATTTCCAGCCCAGCATCGCAAAGCGCTACATTGACCAAAAATTTGTTCTCCAGGTATGTTCCTGTTAAAGTGTTTCTGTAGTTATGAAATTACCTGGCAATTGATTGAAATGTCCCACTTGTTTCTGAAAACTTTAGTGAACATATTCTGTAGTTTTGACCCTCTCAGGCTGCTGTACTTGGTGGAGTGGTGCACTCGTCAGAATAAATCAAGGTGTTTGCTACAGCCAAGCTTTAATGTGTCTGTGTTTTGGATCTGAGGCCAGGCTACAACAGGTATAAAGTACATTTAGTACACCTTGTATATAGAAAAACTGCAGTATTTTCTACTCAATTCATAAATGAGCGTGCAGGTTAAAAACACTTAATTGGATAATTAGGCAGAAAACACTCAGTCACTTTGTTGCCTGCTGTGTTTTTATTTTATTTTTTATTAGCAGATGGAGCAGGAAAAAGCTATAGTCTTTGCATATTTTTGCATAGCCCTCAAGCTGTAAGTAATATCTATAATAGCAACATACATTTTACCCTAAACAAACTTTACCTTGATATTTTTTTTTCTAGTCAAGGGAAAATGGTTTAAACCCCAGTTTATTGTGAAAGCAATCATTTGTGAAAAAACAGGCTTTATGATCCCATGTACTGTTTATTATAGAGAATTTTATGAGTCACTCAGGAATGCAAAACATTTTCCAAATTACATGCTCAAAAATGCTGGGAGCGGTCCCATTGGTCGACACCTGCTTTTGATGTGACGTTCCAGGAAGTGTAATGGCTGCCAATAATGTGTATTTCAGCTGAATATGTCTTTTAGAGAGAAACAGTTAAAAAAAGATAATAACAGAGAAAAGGGTGGCAATGTGGACAAATACTGTTAATTCCAATAGCCATGTGTATGTTAATTTCATCGGGGAGATCTCAGTTTAACTGTCTTTGGTGAAGAAGCACAGGTCCTAAAACCACATGTGTATAACTCTGACTCCTCCATGTGGGCCTATTTGTCATTCTGCAATGAGCGCATCTTCCAGTACAACTTAGCCAAAGCCGTTATTGACTTATAGCTTGTAGCCTTTAGCATGGCAAAATCATCTCAAATTTTGTTGCATTATGCCCTTTATTCATTAAAAAAAATCTATTGTAGTCTGCAGATCTCCTGTGGTCAAAGTGTTATGAGAGCGACATTTCCTTCTAATAACCTGTGACTGTAAATTAAAGGCTAGGGAGCTCATTAAGTCTCATTGTTGTACATGGTAGCTGGTCACAGAGAGCACACGGTGAGGCTTGTTTGATGAGTCAGCTCATTAATTCGCAGCAGCTCGGCTCCATCTGTTCTCATTAGTCTCCACCTTTTACAGGAATGCCACTTGTCTAATGGAGAGCTGCTGCTAACAGGAACCGCAGGCGCAGGAATGTCGACCGAGACACAAACTTTTCCATGATGTTATAGTGCGTCGTAGGCAAGCTTTAAATAGAGACATGTTTATTCTTTAGGGGCAAAGAGACCTCTCCTGCTTACATACATTACATCTTACTAAAGTTAAGCTGACCCTGTTTTTGAGCTGTTTCTCTGCAAACGTGTTGACCAATGGGAGCTTTCCTTTTACTGGAAGCGAGCCGTGATTGGACAAATCTTCCATTTAGGGTTGAAAATTCTCATCTATTAAAATCCTTCATAATAAAACCTAATAATGCCTTTTAAGGTGTTTGTTTTTTTTTTTCTTCACAGATTTTTGTTAAAATATGCTGTTAACGTTTTTGTACATCCATAAAAATGTTGCAAGAAAGAAAAATAGAAATACATTGGTTTAATGACCCACAATCTTACTCGTGCATCAATGCAAAAAAAAAAGCCTTGTGTTACAAACAAAGGTTTATTTTACCTACTCCAATAAGTGTTATTTTAATTTAAATGGCCAACATTCAATATACAAACATAATAATTAGATTTAGTTGTAACTGGCTGCATTTGCATTAAGGTGAGCAATAAATTTCAGTTTGGTGTAATGTATTGTGTAGTTTTTTATAGGGATTAAATTGGTTTAAGTTTGCTTTTAAAATAAAATTATATCAGAGGGGGGGTTGCTTTGTTGTTGTTGATCGATGGCTGAATGATGTTTTGTCTTCTGCAGCTTTAACGTCAGCTTTTGGTTTTTTTACAAACTGTAAAACTTTCTAAAGGTCTCTTTTCTGTATGCGTCCGAAACTTCTGTTCATTTTGTTTAATTTGGTGACACAGTCTATTATTCTAGTGTCTGTGTTTTCTAGGGATGCACCGAAATGAAATTCTTGGCCGAAGCCGAATAATAATGAAATTCTTGGCCGAAGGCCGAATACCGAACGCGGTGTTTCACATTTTTTCCATTTATTTTGCCAATTTTTTCAACATTACAATAATTAAATAGTAAAAATTAGCTTTTTACTATTTTGTGTTGCTTTTCAGATAAAAAAATCAAATAACAAAAATACAATTTCAAAATATTTATTTAACTAACAATGAGCAATACATTTGTTATGGTATTTATTAATCTTCCTTAATGTAAGATAATAAAAAAATATGTAGTTCATGTTAGTATGAGTGCATTCACAATTTTAACAAATAGGCCTACCACTTTTGATACTTTAATTCAAAAATTACAAATGTGATACTTAATTTTAATACTGTATTAGTAAATGTTAACATTAAGATTAATAAATGCTTTTAATAAGGGTTTTTCATTGTTAGTTATAGAAACTACTACCAAAATATAAAAAAAATCTTAAATTAATTTCCCATACAAGTATCCTACTTGCGTGCCATCTGCGCCAGGTCGGGAAAGCGGCATGTCAGACAGCGAGACTGTGCGCGGCTCATCTGTAGTACGAGCCCGTTTACTCTCTGCGCTGTTTTCATCTCCTGCGCTGTGCATCACCTGACCGTCTCCATCACCTAGCGGCTTTCCCAAATCCAACTCGGCCTGGATCATTTCTCGTGTGCGCATCTTTTTTCCAACATCCAAGTAATGATCTTTATATCGTGGATCAAGCACAGTCGCGATGCTGTAGCTACAGGAGTTCTGAGTCTGCCTGACTAAATCGTGTGCTGACAGCTTCTAAGAGCGCACTTTTAGTTGTTTTCACTCCGTGGTCTGTTTCACTTGAAGTACGTTTTTGCAGATGCACCCCGTCTGGACAATTCAGCAGAACAATGTCTGCAAACGGCCGTTTTTGCCTCTTTCTCCGACACTTTAAAGTGCTTCAACACTGCTGACATGTTTGCTGCATAAAGCCCGCGCCTCTCACTCTACGCGGGTTATTTGATTGCGTCATTAAAAACGTCATTGTTCGGCAAAATATATTCGGCCTTTTTACTTATTCGGCCGAACACCGAAAGTGCTTTTTTGGCTATTTTCGGCCGAATAATTTCGTCTGCCGAACATTCGGTGCATCCCTAGTGTTTTCAGCAGATTGTCATAACTGTGTGAGACAAACCACTAAGTCCCAGCTGAAGTCCACATACTGTATGTTCCAGTCTGTTTGTGTGTAGGCATCCGTCTTGTTGCATCACTTTCTTGCCGGTTTCCTCATTTGAAAAGGGTGTGGTGTTGTAAAAGCAGAGCTGTTCCTTCAGTAAGCTCTTTATGAAACTGTGGTTTTCTATTATGATTGTTTAAGGGCTGTGATGGAGCTCCAGGCCAAACAATAATAGGTTTATCTTTTAAAGGCTTTGTATTTGTACACTTTATTTTTCGATGTTTAGTATGTTGTGTTAGTGCTGTGGTTTAAGGGGATATGAACACTGCACAAAATCTTATTTTTTTTTCTACTGTATTTTGGTTGTTGTATAAATCCTTGTTTTCAACTTTGACATTCTTGGCAAAGATACTTTTTTGTAATATTATTTTAGGGGAAGATAGGAATTTGTTGCAAGATGTGTGCACTCACATAAAAGCTTTTGTATAAGCATTTAGCTCATAAATACTTGCTCTCCTATAGTCCTTGTTTTATGGATTAAATGCATTGTGTTCATTTGCCTTGTTGAATTAAATATGTCTAAAGTGGAGCTGGGCAATAAATAGAATGATTTTGAGTGAAGAAAATTGCCATATCGCAAAAAATAATTTAACATTAAGTGTTCTAATCAATAAGCAGCTGGTAGATGGCTTTCATGGCTCAGCAGACGCTAAAACGATAGAAAAAGCATTTGTTACCTCCTTGGTTTAGTGAAGTGGCAGGAAATTAAAATACTGAAACAGAAAAGTGTCTGATGCACCAGGACTTGTTGATTTTTGCAAATTAACCATGTGCGTTTATTTAACAGAACACTTTTTTATATCTTTTTACCAAGACTTAATGTGGCGTGTAAATTATCTGTCTTTTATCGAGATATAGAAATGCTCTTGACTAAAAGCCGTCCAATCTAAACTGCTTTATTTCACTCTGAAGGTAATGCACACTGCAGCTGTTATATTGTGTTGACGAGGTCAAACAGCAAGAGGAAAATAAAAGAAATGACCTTTGTTTAGCCATATTCCCCATTTCTAGGCAAAAGCTATTGAAAAAGCGCAAGAGAATTGCCAAAATATGTAATGTATTAAACTGTAGACGCTAAATTTTCTGAGTTTTGACAATCTGCAACAACTTAAAACAATTTCTTCTTTCTTCTATTACAACTACAAGACCCAGCCTCTGAGGTGACAACATAGGATAATTATTTCCTGGCAGTAGTTATTTTATAGTTATATGGAAAGGCAGCTCATGAAGACAAGTGGACCACGCCCCTGGCACTGTCCTTGGTGTTGAATATGTCGTGTCTGTTGGTATCTCACATTTTTTTTTGCAGTGCAGTGTGTTTAATATTTAAGAATTCTCAGAGAAAGAGTGACTGTGACAAAGTTTTTCTCCGTCTGTGGTCTGTTTGTTCCCTGTGGGCTCAGTGTTGAGGGCGGGGCCGAGAGACGCTGCTGCAGCCACAAAGAGCCGGACCAGAGTCCAAGAACAATAAATGCAATAAACGCCGCTCTCACTACAAAGCTGCAAGAATGGTTGTGTCGGACCATTTAAAGATGTGCAATGATATTCCATTGACACATTAACTGTATCCTCAACCTGAAGAGACAATAAAGTAGGAGCAGTTGCCCATCATTCCTTTCTCCATTTTTTTTTTTTTTTAGCCTAATCCATTTATTAGCCTAATTAGCAGACTAATCCACTTTGACATTTACCTAGAAATGACACATCTTACTTAGGGATGCACCGAATGTTCGGCCACCGAAATTATTCGGCCGAAAATAGCCAAAAAAAGCACTTTCGGCATTCGGCCGAATAAGTAAAAAGGCCGAATAAATTTTGCCGAACAATGACGTTTTTAATGACGCAATCAAATTACTCGCGCGGAGTGAGAGGTGCTCGCTTTATGCAGCAAACATGTCAGCCGTGTGGAAGCACTTTAAGGTGTCGGTGAAAGAGGCAAAAACGGCCGTTTGCAGACATTGTTCTGCTGAATTGTCCAGACATTTGCAAAAACGAAAGTGAAACAGACCACGGAGTTCTTAGAAGCTGTCAGCACACGATTTAGTCAGGCGGACTCAGAACCCCTGTACTGCATCGCGAATGTGCTTGATCCACGATATAAAGATCATTACTTGGATGTGGGGAGAAAGATGCGCACACGAGAAATAATCCAGGCCGAGTTGGATTTGGGAAAGCCGCTAGGTAATGGAGACGGTCAGGTGATGCACAGCGCAGAGAGTAAACGGGCTCGTACTACAGATGAGCCGCGCACAGTCTCGCTGTCTGACTGGTAAGATTTTATTTATATTTTGGATTATGGTAACACTTCATAAGTAGTTTCTATTTTTAACATTAACTAACAATGAAAACCCCTTATTAACAGCATTTATTAATCTTAATGTTAACATTTACTAATACAGTATTAAAATTAAGTATCACATTTGTAATTTTTGAATTTAAAAGTTTCAAAAGTGGTAGGCCTATTTGTTAAAATTGTGAATGCACTCATACTAACATGAACTAAATATTTTTTTATTATCTTAAATTAAGGAAGATTAATAAATACCATGACAAATGTATTGCTCATTGTTAGTTAAATATTTTGAAATTGTATTTTTGTTATTTGATTTTTTTTTATCTGAAAAGCAACACAAAATAGTAAAAAGCAATTTTTTACTATTTAATTGTCAAAATAAATGGAAAAATGTGAAACACCGCATTCGGTATTCGGTATTCGCCTTCGCCAAGCATTTCATTATTATTCGCCGCTTCGCCAAGAATTTCATTTCGGTGCATCCCTAATCTTACTTACTTACATTTTACCTATTTGTCTTGTCAATCATCAGTTGTAAAAGTTTGTGCCACACCTTACTCTCTTTGCTTCAGTAGAAAAAATATATATAATTGCTTCAAAAGAAAACTATTACTGTTACAAAGAAATAATAATAAAAACTTTGTGTGTTCTGTTTGTTCTCCGCGAAGCTTGGACGCACAGAGAGCAGCTCACAAAGGAAACTGAGGCGATTCTGTCCATCTTTTTGACTCATGGTGTTTTTTTAACGCTAAACGAATGTAATAGGTCCAAAAAATAAATGGCCGAACTCTACTATTTATTCTAATTTAAATAGTAGGCGGTTTGTGAGAGTCTAAAGCAGCCTCTGAGCAGCAGAGTTAATAACACAGATGGGACTCACTGGAGTCTGGACTGTCTACGCACTGATCTGTTTTTGCTTCTTTCTTTTGCTTTTAGTTAAGTTGCTTTTACTATCTAAAATATGCTTTTTGATTATTTGCTTATTATTATTATTATTATTATTATAGAAAAACAAGTCTGATCTTTGCTGGCATTTCTACAGAGCTGAATTAGGCTTACTTAAAAAGAAATGGCTTAGATATTTACATTTTTTATAAAAAGTGGAATATAGCTCTAGTTTAGTGCTTCTCTGATGAAATATACAGCTTTATATTGTATCACCTTTAATTCAAACTTTGATAAGTATAGATTTCTAGATTTTGTCAAAATAAAGTTTACAGTTATTTCAGTCTGATAATTGTCATTTTGAGGTGAGTTCTCACGGATCACAGCCGGGATCAGGAATGTGATCTTTAAATCAAAGTTGTACTTCATCACAGACTTATCCTGTACAGAACAGTGATCTTGGCCAAAGCAATGGCACAGTTTTATGTCACATATTTGTGGTGTTTTTGTGTTTGACAAAAGAAATGTCACAAGTTAGGTTATATCTTGCTTAGGGCCCCCTGCTCACATGTATTGTAAATCCACATCAGGCTTAGGCTCAGACGTTGTTCAGTAAAAGCCTGGGGTTTTACAGAGATACTGTACGTGTCATTTATCTTCAATGTCACCAAAGTCACTGACAAACATGGCTTTATTTGTTGTTTGTCTTCTTGTCAGACGTTAATGTGTTTGTGTCAGCAGCGCCTCAATGAAGTGGAAAGACACGCCTTAATGGCAAAACGCCATTTCAGTGATGCTGCTGGTGGTTGAACCCGGGACAAGCACTGACCAGACTAAACTCATGACCTCTTGAATTAAATATTGACATGCCCCAAAGCACTCATCAAAGAATTAATGCTGTCTTTGCTGCAATTTTAGCAGAAAAACTGGAAATCCTTGCCTAAAACAAGACCTAAAACCTGTTGGCTGTGCATTTAATGAAATATCCTTGATTTAAAAATAGGGTTAAAAATAAAAGGTTTAACGTAGTATTTGTCTGTTTTTCTCTTTGCAGCTTCTGGAGTTGTTCGACACTGAGGATCCGAGGGAGAGGGACTTCCTGAAGACTATCCTGCACAGGATTTATGGGAAGTTTTTGGGATTAAGAGCTTTCATCAGGAAACAAATCAACAATATTTTCCTAAAGTGAGTTGTGTTGAAGTTCAGGTGTTGTTGAAAATTATATAAACACTAATGAAAATCCTGAATTGTCCTGTGAAAAATGTCTTCCTAAAGTAGCCCTTATATAATGAAATATCTTAAAGCTTGTTTATTCTAGTAGACATGAGGTTCTCTTTTACACCTACCCCTTGAAACCTCGTTCTGGGTTTAAAAATGCGAGCGGCACAGATGGAGCCATCATATTTTATTCTCCGGTGTGAAGTGTTCCTTTTTTACCTCTCGTCCCGTTGCTGCGTGACAAAGTGCTTCAGAGGATTTTACTCGATGTCATCTCCAACAAGGTGTCAGAATGGGTGCACCCACTTTGGCCCATCTGTCACCCGCAGTAAAAATAGTGCTACGGTCGTCAAGCACCGTCTCTACGCAGAGCGATGGGAATGGGTTTCTGAACAGAGGCTGTGAATGAAGTTTAGATGAAGTTACATAACGCTAGCAGCAATTTAAAGCTAATGGAGAAATTGCTGTGTATCGACTTGGGGTGACACTTCAGACAGTGTGTTTCTGGTGGGTCAGGTTTAGTTTTAAAATTCTGGTGTTTCTCGGCATCTTATGTCAATTAGTGGTATAACTAATGGAAAAAAAACTGTATATTCTATGGATTATATTATGTACTTACTACATTATCTGTGCTCAGTGAACTTGGGACACTACTTCTATTGTCCTCCTGGAGTAATACAGGTCAGGTGAGTTTCCATTGCCTAAAGCAACTCAATATAGTCTTCTGTTCCACTTTGGTAATCCCTCAGCCGCTGGTTCCAAAAGTGGGGTCCACTTTCCAAAGGATGGAGCTAAACACTGCAGTCTGTTGATTGTTGGATACAGCCAATATAGAGAGAAAAGATTGTAATTTATTTTTGGAAGGAAAGAAGCAGGTGTTTGTTTGCACAGTCGACATCTTATCGTTCTTACCTGGTAAATTAAAAACATGTTCTTTATGCAAGTTGTGTATGTTCTGTTCTCAACTTGGATTGAAAACAAGCAGAACCTACTGTGTGACGTAAATGAGTCTCTTAAATTAATGTTGTGACCCTCTAAAGCAGCTGTAGTTTGAGTTCTGACTCTCTAAAGCTGATGTAGTTTGAGTTCTGACCCTCTAAAGCTGATGTAGTTTTGGGTTTTGTGAATGTCCATACCTTACCATAGTTTCACTTCGTACAAGTTACTCTTCATCAGTGGTTTATACATGAAAAGCTGTTTTCTTCAGGACAGTATAAATCATGAGTCCCTAAAAAAACAAGAAACTGTTGCAGATAAACAGTCTTCTGCTTTTTATGCCAGCAGTAAATGGCTAAACTTCCTCCCTCAGCATCTAACTTTTGAAAGTTTACTTCAAATACAACCTTTCTATGCCTCACAGAAAAACGTATGTAGCAATCTTTTGACAACACAGTGAAAACACAAGCTTATCTCACCCAGCCTAAGCCATACAGACCTAACCACCTTTTGTGTTTTCTTTTTTGACTGCAGGTTCATTTATGAGTCTGAACACTTTAATGGAGTTGCTGAACTGTTAGAAATACTTGGAAGGTGAGTAAAAGCCCATAGCTGTTCAGTGTTTTAAATATTTGTTGTTAATTATCCATGTTTCATTTGCCCCATCTACAGAAGTTGCATGTGTAAGGCTCTGTGTCATTGCTCCTGTTTATTCCTCTAAACTGTGTTACCTTTTACATAACACTAGACTGTCACTTTAAGGTCTTATGTTCATGCTCCATTTCCACTTTTTTGTTGAGTCATCTGAATTTTGTGTTTTCCACTGTTTACAGTATCATTAACGGGTTCGCGCTGCCTCTAAAAGCCGAGCATAAGCAGTTTTTGATGAAGGTGCTCATCCCGCTGCACACGGCCAAAGCTCTGGTTCTTTTCCACGCTCAGGTACAAGACAAACTCGCAACAGTAAGAAATAACCCTCTAAAGCCGCTGTAGTTTGAGTTCTGACCCTCTAAAGCTGCTGTAGTTTGAGTTCTGACTCTCTAAAGCTGCTGTAGTTTGAGTTCTGACCCTCTAAAGCTGCTGTAGTTTGAGTTCTGACCCTCTAAAGCTGCTGTAGTTTGAGTTCTGACCCTCTAAAGCAGCTGTAGTTTGAGTTCTGACCCTCTATAGCTGCTGTAGTTTGAGTTCTGACCCTCTAAAGCTGCTGTAGTTTGAGTTCTGACCCTCTAAAGCTGCTGTAGTTTGAGTTCTGACCCTCTATAGCTGCTGTAGTTTGAGTTCTGACCCTCTAAAGCTGCTGTAGTTTGAGTTCTGACCCTCTATAGCTGCTGTAGTTTGAGTTCTGACCCTCTAAAGCCACTGTAGTTTGAGTTTTGACCCTCTAAAGCAGCTGTTTGAGTTGAGAAAACTCAAAATGAACACGTTTATTTGTATAGCACAATTCATACCACAGGTTTTCAAAGTGCTTTACAGTAATTAAAGAAAAATTAAGAATTATTGAATAAAGTTCTGGAAATGGCCTGGAAATCTTTTTAAAATCCTATGGACTGTATTAGACTAGCTGGAGTAAGATGTGTACAACAGCTCCTCTTGGTGGCTCTTATTTGGAAGTGTTTAATGTATATGTCCATACCTTACTTCAAACTAGTTACTCTTCATCAATGGTTTATTATGTAAATGTCCGTCTCTTAAGAGTTGTTTTCTATAGCACAGTATAAATCAAATAAAGCTCTAATGTATTGCTTCCATGTAACAGTAATCATGATTTGTGTCTCTCAGTTGGCCTACTGCGTCGTGCAGTTCCTGGAAAAAGATCCCACACTCACTGAACCGGTATGTTTTTATTTTCACACTGACTCTAATATTTTCTACCCACTCACAGCGAGAAAATAAATGCACTGTGAGCTAAATCTGTTCGTGTAGCAGAGAAATGTTGCCCACTCATACAAACAGCAAAAGGCAATTTTATTTTGAGTAAAGAAGAAATGTGTGAATAAATCCTTTGTTCTTTTTTGCAGGTGATTCGTGGGTTGCTCAAGTTTTGGCCGAAAACGTGTAGCCAAAAAGAGGTGATGCAGTCATATGAATAAATTATAAATACATTTTTGGCCATTTTTCAGAGAATATAAATGATAACACAAAAAGTTTTCTTTCACTCATAGTTAGTGGTTGTGTGAAGCCATTTATTGTCAAACAGCATTGTTTACTCTTTTTAAATCATAATGACAACGGAAACTACCCAAATGGCCCTGATCATAAGTTTACATTCCCCAGTTCTTAATACCATGTATTGCCACCTTTAACATCAATGACAGCTTGAAGTTTTTTGTGGTAGTTGTGGATGAGGCTCTTTATTTTCTCAGATGGTAAAGCTACGCATTCTTCTTTGAAAAAAGCCTCCAGTTCCTGTAAATTTGAGTGTCTCAATGATATTGAGGTCAGGAGACTGAGGCCAGTCCAGAACCTTCTCTTTATGTTGCTGTAGCCAATGACAGGTCAACTTGTCCTTGTGCTTTGGATTGTTGTCATGTTGGAACGTCCAAGTTTGTCCCATGTGCAGATTCCGAGCTGATGAGTGCAATTTTCCTCCAGTATTTTCTGAAAACATGCTGCATTCATCTTTTCCTGTGCCTTTGTAGCTCACACATCCCCAAAACATCAGCTCCACCTCCATGTTTCACAGTAGGACTGTGTACCTTTCATCATAGGCCTTGTTGACTCCTTTCCAAATGTAACGTTTATGGTTTTGGCCAAAATGTTAAGTTTTGGTCGCATCTAGGGCTGGGCGATATGACCTAAAAATAAAATCTCCGATTTTATTTTTTTAAATTCGATTTACGATTTTTTTTCCGATTTTCCCCCCCTACTTATTAAGAAAAGCAATAAGTACAAACGGCAGACAACTTAAAGCAAATTTTGCTTTTATTTAAAAGCAAGACAAATGTAACCCCCATTTCTGGGATGAATAATAAATAAATGAACACCCTCTTGGTACTTGCGGCTGGGTAGCTCATATCTGGGGTCTAAGGTTTTAATCAAATTAATAAACCCAGTCTTCTCCACTGTATATATGGGTACCATGTCTTTGGCTATGTGCAAAGTAGCCGCTTCAGTGATTGTTCTCCACCGTGCCCCTTTCCTGTCATATGCGGTGCCGTGTGAAAAGGATTCGGCTACAGTTAGCTGTTTTTTAGCTTAAGGTTTGTTGGTCACTGCGTGTTTGTTCGTCTCGGAGAGACTGGCATTTTTCATATTCGGCTGGATGTCTCTGTTTCATGTGTTGGAAAGGTTTGTGGTGCTGCTGCCTTTGACTGCCTTTGACTGCGATGGGCTTTAGGCAAATATTGCAGCGTGAGGTCTCTTGATCCACGTCTGTTGCAGTAAACCCATACCAGTTCCAAACAACAGATGATTTTATTCCTTTCTTGGGAACAAACTTCCCACTTTCACCGTTAGCCATGTTGTCGCTTTCTGTTGCTGTTTTGTGTGTGCTATGATGTTGTTGTTGTCGCGTGCCGTACTGCTCTGCTATGTGAAACTAACGCTACGGAAGCTCCGGGGAGCCAAAAATGTGCCGTTACACAAAAACTCGATTTACTTATTTTTAAATCGCCCGCCACAAAAAAATAGAATTAATTCATTCAATTGTTTTTTCGCCCAGGCCTAGTCGCATCATTCCAAATGTTCTGAGGCTTGTCTCTGTGCTGCTTGGTGTAGTGTAAGCAGGATGCTTTGTGGCATTTGTGTAGTAATGGCTTTCTCAACTATGCAGCCCATTTTTCTTGATGTCCCTCCTTATTGTGCCTCTTGAAACAGCCACACCAATTTTCTTTTTCCTTTTTTAGAGGCTTGTATTTCAGTTAAAGTTATTTGTGGTGTTTTTTTTGGTTTCCCAAATTTTTTTCTTGCGGTTTTGGCTGAAATATTTGTTGGTTCACTTGACCATGGTTTGGTTTCAACAAAATCCCTCTTTTTCCACTTCTTAATTTGAGTTTGAACACTGCTGATTGGCATTCTCAATTCCTTGTATATCTTTTTATTTCCCTTTCCAGTTTTATACAGTTCAATAACCTTTCCCCATGGATCCTATGACTCAGAATACAGACATGTCAGTGCAGCACTGGATGAAAGATGCAAGGGTCCGTCAGGAGTCAAGAAACTCACTGACTTTTTAAACACACACACTGAATATAAGCAAACAGATCACAGGTGAGGATGGTTACCTTTAGTAGCCATTCAAACCTGTTTGTGTCGACTTGTGTTCATGTTCTCAGGCCAAAGTCACCAGTCCATTCAACAGGAAGATAAAGTTTACTTACTCTAATATTCTGTGTTCTGTAATATAAAATTAGACCAAAGATTCAGTAATCTCTGTCCATCAGCTGAATAAGGCACTTTGAAACAGAACAGAGAAGAATTACTGCTGTGGGACGCACAGTACCTAAATTAAGGTCTATCTCACAGTAAAAAATTACATTTAATTTACATTTTACCTGATACTTAATACTCACTTTACAATTGTGCAATGCTCCTGAATCTAAAAAAAATATGTGCAAGCACCACATACAACCCTATTTAAAAATGTTGGTGTATCATTTGAAGTAATGGTGTTAGCAGTGAGCCTCGTGTGATTAAAACCTTTGAAATAAAACACAAAAATTATGTCCTGAAATGCTAATAAAAGTAATATACCCTGTAAAATGTCTCTTATTATTTGTATTAATTATTATTGTTAATGGAATGTGGGTTTATCTGTTTAGGTCATGTTTCTCGGTGAAATAGAAGAGATCCTGGACGTCATCGAACCGACGCAATTCAAGAAAATCCAAGAGCCGCTGTTTAAGCAGATTTCAAAATGTGTGGCTAATCCACATTTTCAGGTGGGTGTTACACAAACAACCTTTTGATCGATTTGTGTTTACATTCTTTGACTCAGACTTTTCTGAATGACGGGAGTGGCTTATTAAAACACTTCACACTATCAGTGTTAACGGCTCAGTCGGCAGGATTATCAGGTGAATGTGGGCCTTCATTACTGAATTAAAAGTCAAATCTACTGTAGGTTCTAGGCTCCTGTTGTTGTTTTTTTATAAACTGACTGGCTGAGAGCAACACACAATAGTGATACACAACCCCCTTTTAAGCTCCATTTGTTGATATTAGTACAAATCTCCCGTGCACTTTTCTAGGTTTAACCTTATTATTCGATCATGGCGAGAGTTAAAACGGAGAGGACGGAGTGGCTCAGTGGTAGAGCAGTCGTCCTATAACCAGAAGGTTGGCGGTTCGATTCTCGCTCTGCCCTGTTCATACTGTCGTTGTGTCCTTGGGCAAGACACTTAACCCACCTTGCCTCCAGTGTCCGTAGCACTGGTGTATGAATGTGTTTGACTCTAGGTGTGTAGGTGTGTTTGGTGGTGGTAGGAGAAGGTTGAGCTCCGTTTGTATGGCAGCCCCCATCTCTGTCTGCCCCAGGTGTGAATGTGTGTGAATGGGGGGAGTGGGTACCCGAGAAGGGTGCAAAAAACGCTATATAAATGCATGCCATTTACCATTTACAAATAGGCCTTTTTTTTTAAATACTGGACAGTATAAGGCTTGTGCTCAAATGAATTACGTTTGACTGTTATCAAAATCTTACACTTAATGCGACACACTTAGTTAGAAATCCAATCAGAACTGGCATAATCCTTCTTTGAATCTGAGGACCCATTAAGAAAGCATTGAGTGTCTTGTGTCATATGCTCTGTCACACTAATTCTTTTTCTGCTGTGTGTGTGTGTGTGTCTGTGTGTGTGGGTGTGTCTGTCTGTCTGTCTGTCTGTCTGTCTGTTTGTGTGTGTCTGTCTGTGGGTGTGTGTTTGTGTGTCTGTGGGTGTGTGTCTGCGGGTGTGGAACCCAGGTGGCAGAGCGGGCGCTGTACTTCTGGAATAACGAGTACATCCTCAGCCTCATTGAAGAGAACATCGACAAGATCCTGCCCATCATGTTCAGCAGCCTCTACAGGATCTCCAAGGAGCACTGGAACCCGTACGCACCTCATTTGACATCATTTATTATGCTTAATTTACACACATTCCATAGAAATTGTCCTGCTTTAAGAGCGTTTGAGAGAAAATGGGGATTGACTGAAGTGCTACATTGATTACCATAATATTGAACTTAAATTCAGTCTTTTTATGAAGTATAAAAATCATTTTTGATATTGAAATACATAAAATGTCAAACAAAAGTCAAAAAGACTTTAAGAAAGCTATAAAAAAAATATAAAATGAATGCATAAAACTGGAAATGTTGTAGATTAAATGACTCGAAATGTGAAAAATGTCAAATGAAAAAGTCTTGTTAAATAATTCCTTAGTAAGATCCCCAGAGTGATACCACATAGATCCACGTGTAATGTCCTCATGCATTAAACATCACACATACGTCCTTTTTTTACATAAGCCTCTGTATTCCCGGTGTTTTTCAGGACAATCGTGGCGCTGGTTTACAACGTTCTGAAGACGCTGATGGAAATGAACTGCACTCTCTTTGATGAGCTCACGTCGGCGTACAAAGCTGAAAGACAACGGTGGGTAATAACTCGTTTATATACAGCGTCAAAAATAGACCAGTGAGGTTTTTACAGGAATTTTGGAGCTATAGCTTTTACAGTTGCAACAGGTAAGTATGAATTTTCCTTTTTTTATTTTTTTATTCACAAGTGGATTGCATCACAAGTTTGGTGAAAAGTGATTATTTCAACACTAGTAGTAGAAGAGCAGTTCAGGTGAATAGTAAAGTATAAACCATGAAGGACTGAAGTTTAAATATATTTATGAAAGGGCAGCTGCTGCGACAGAGCGGTTATGTGATGATGGAGAATTTAATGCTCTCTCTGTTTATTGGGTTTATGTAAGTTAAGTTTTTCTTTAGAAAAAGCTGTTTATCTCAGAAGTCCTGTAGTTTTCATCTAAAGGCAGGAAAGTGATAAATAATCTAATATTGATTCAGGGGGATGTGTGTAATACACATCTTAATTGCCAACCCTTCCTCCTACATTGTACTATAATTCTCTAAAGACCTTTTTTATCCCACTCTCTCATTATGTACCATTATAAAGCCAGTGGATGCTTTGAGGCTTGCAAATGATTTCCGAACCGACCTGCCGCTCAAATCACAGCTGAGCTCTGCAATTAACTGGGGATTATCCAGACTGTATCTTGCTTCATGCTGCTCCAGCTCGCTGCAACCTGTGTAGAAGATGAATTAATGCATAAATACTCTAATAGTCTTTCAATTCAGACTCCATTCAAAACTAAAAACCCAATTAATTTGATTAATTCAGTCAATCTATTATTGACCATTACTTTGATGGACAAAAGGGTGTTTGCAAACAAAAAAAGCAAGGATTTGGTAAATTGCTCCATGTGTGTGCTGCTGTTTACACAGTTTGTGGAGAAGCGCTGGTTTTCTGAACAGTTACAACTATTGACTACAGCTTTTGTCCACTTTCTCTGGAGAATAATCGCTAACGTTGTAATTGGTTTGTGTATTAAAAAAAAGAACGTATCCTTGTATAACTCTGTCGCTGCAGCACTCACTCGGCAGCAGCTGCTACAGAGTCTGCATTGAACTATTCTCAGAGCAGTCACATAATCCAGACACAACCCAGGTCGATGCAGTGGACCAACCTCTGAACAATATTATCTATTTTGGGTTCATGTGGAGTCCATGACAGGAAACGCTGTACTCAAAGGTTTGAGATTTAAAGTCATTTCTTTTGTGTTTTTTAGGGAGAAGAAAAAGGAGCAGGAGAGGGACGAGCTGTGGAAGAACCTGGAGAAGCTGCGACTGAGCAACATCGGGCAGCTCCAGAACAACAGCCACGGCCTGCATAACATCAACAACAACAACAACAGTAATGACACTGCTCCCAACAGCAATCATCAGGACAAAAGCATCGGTAACGACAATGACCCAGATGCCGACGAGAGCGAGTTACGTGCCAAATGACAGAGGAGACGTCCGGTTATTATTCCAGAACGGTTTGACGCAGCGTTAAAGACTGTCAGGGGACACTTAGACAGAATTACAAAATGCACCTCAACAGTATAAGACTTAGAGTGACTAAGGCCATGTCCACACAAATGCGTTTTCATTTGAAGGCTTGTAAACGTGGCTGCGTTCACACTACTATTTAGGAATGCTGAAAAGAAAATGCTGAAGATTAATTTTAAACCCAGGGATTTGTGTTTTAGTGTGGACGGACATAAAACGAGATGTCATGGAAAATAAAGCAGTTGTTTCCTTATAACAGAACATATGCTTGAACTGTTGCTTTCCATCAAATATTGCAGTTATGTTTCTGTCTCGTATCCGACAGAAATATTTTTGTCTTCAAATCTGATTTAAAATATCAAAACACGACTACAAAGAGCTTAATACACGCTCCATGAGTCCCTCAAGTAAGAAAAACGTTGAATGGAAGTCAAAGGGAGCAGGGAACTATTTTTTATTTCCCTTGTTTCATGCTGGTATTTATATATCTTTGTCTAAGTAAGTAAGTTTATGGACTTCTTAAAGACTTAATTTATAAAGAAAGATTATTATGTTGTCTAGTTTTATCTTGGTACCCCAAGATTTTCCCTAAATATTTCATCTCAACCCATGTTATACCAAACAAGCAAAATATTTTCATCACAACTTTATTTTAATATTCAGTGTTTAACTTCATATTTATGCTTTACAACTGAGGAAACTGAGCATCATCCCAGCAGATTTTCTTAACCTCACACTTTACAAGACACCATGCCCACAACCCACCAGTTTTAATAATAAAAAAACGAATAAAATGTACCTGGCCACCACTGCTTTGTAAAGCAGTTTATTCAGAATTTTAACAAAACCATGTGGCATTTTGCTGTCTTTATAAAAACAAAAGTGTTATTTGAGATGAATGGTTTCTTTAAAGTCAACAAATAAATAAAAATGGCAGCGTGACATAAAGGAAATCAAAAAGACTTTACTGCTCAACCACAGACTGATATTTAACTTAAGAAAATCCAGTTTGGACACTCATGGGGCGTGTCTTGGGCTCTCTATTGACTTCATGCAACATAATGTTTATCATATGCTAATGAGGACAGGGTATTTTCATCAACACTTTGAAAAATGAAATGAAAAAGCATTAGTGTGGACTTTAAAACCCCAGCACTTCTTTGACAGGAAATATATATATTTCCAATATTTTTCTTCTTTTTTTTTTTTTTTGGGATGTTACAGTGCGGCTGTAGAATATATGTAGTTATGATCAAAAATGTATTCTTTTCACATTTAGTTTCTTACCTGATTTATGATAAACGCGAGAGGGAATCATAATGACTTGAATTCAGTGTTTTGTTTTTTTGTTTCTGATTTGCGCTGCACATAGTCGGGCTGAAAACATAGCTATTTAAAGATGTCTTTTTTTAATGGGCTGTCTGTTTTGCTGCCAACCTTAAAGAGGAAGGGGACCAGACGAGAGTTAAAGTGATGATTGGGTTTTTTCTTTTTCCTATGGTTGTATGTGGTAGTTGTAAAGAGTGTATTAGCCATTTCCTGTTTGGAGAGATGTGAGCACAAGAAGACCGGTTTGCACATTGTTGACTCGAAAAACACTAACACTTGAATTAATTGTATTGCTTAATAAAAAGTAATGGCACCATATTACATAAGCTTTTTATTAAGCAGCTTAAGCATAGGTCCCCAAGACTGGAATAAGTTAGTGCGGAGCAGCAAACAGTGGCTTTGTGCATTTTTACATGTTTATCAAATTAAAAGGAAAAATTAATTGTCAGAAAACCATGGTCTGTTGGAAAACCTGTGACGGTGGAAGATATGGACTACAAAACAGTGAGAATGACACCATGGAATAAAGAGAATCAATTTCTCTAAGTTTTAAGCTAATCTTTTTCTAAGCTGTACATTCTCAGCTCAGTATGTGTGTATTTTAAAATAATTAAGTTAATACTTAAATACATTGTAAATGGACGAAAGAGTATTGGCCACAAAAAGGTGTAAATTCTGTAAAAACGAGAGGGTTTTGTAAATGACAACCGCCTGACGACATATGTGCTGTCAGTGAGTGGGCAGAGGACATTAGTGACTTAGACAATATTCAGCTGCTCTATTTATACAAGCATTTAGGCGACAGGCTACAAGTCACCGGAGGATTAGGACTTGTACAGAACGGCAGATAACAGCGCATGGAGGAGCCAGAGTTATACACAAATGTTTTTTAGGACCTGTGCTTCCTCATCAAAGACTGTTAAACTCAGAAACTTAAAATATAAGTGATCATTTTAGACATAGACACGAAACAAATGCATAAATGACTGGAAAACACTTTTTTACAACTACCTTCTACAATTTTACTTTTTTTTTCACTTTAAAAATACCCCAAAGCCAGACAGCGGCCATCTTATGTTCCGCCCAAACATAAGAAACTCTCACATCTTTTATTTTTAGTTGGGACAGTGGCTTTGAGATTTGTGTGATTCTTTTTTTTTCCAAAGGTGATGTATATTTTTCTCTGGATTTAAGAAAGAAAAAAAAAAGAAAAACACCTACGTTTATTCTTAGAAGTGGCTTATAAATGTTCTAAACGGATCGACCTGAAACAGTAGAGAATTACTCGCAGTATAATATATTTTTCCAAGAGTATTGATATTATGGAGATAGTTCTGAACTTTTTTTTTTGTTTCTGATGGTTAATAATGGCTAGTGGGATGCAGGATTCGTGTGTATAATATTTGCGTGTGTGAATAGGTTACATTAGAGGCTACTTCAAAGGGAATTGCCACTCAATCAGTGTATGATGTTTCTGTATTGTGTATTGCTTCTGTGATCGGAGGCAGTCGAGAGCGAGGCGTCAGGAGTTGTCTTACCACTTCAACCCAAGGCTGAGGGAGCAACCTGGAGAAATAACCCAGGTCTGTTTTGTTTCCATTTAGAGAAGCCAGTAGTGGTCGTGTTTCTGTAAAAATATAGAGATAATTTGACAGGAAATTGAAATGTCGCATTTTCCGATTGACGTCAGACGCTTTCAGACTGTGGGAAGCCCAAAGAAAGGTTCATATAGTCTTTGAGATTGTGGAAAATTGTTTTTTTTCTTTATTTTGTGATGTAAAAAAATAAAAAGGACAATCTCTCATTTCAATATAAAAAAAAAAACATTTGTCAAGTTCACCGAGGAAAGTTTTTTTTTTTTTTTCTTTTTGTCATCCTGTAGAAATATTTGTTTCCAGATATTGCTCTCTGAAACTGGAAACAACATGACGCTATGTCAGTCAGATTATGTCAATTCACATTATGTGCATTTAAAAAGAGAAATAAATATATAACCTCTGTGATATTTTAATGAGTGACTTTTATTTCTTTTAATTTTTTCAATGGAAACACGACTAGTGCTGGTAAACTGTCATAGATCAATCATAGGACTCAATCTAAAGCCCACTGCGCAGTCGTGTTGTACATGAGGCCAGTTTTGACAATATATAGGACTGAGTATTTTTAATTAAACCAAACCATACCCAATGTATTTGTCATTATTGAGACTGGATAGAAAACTAAGGCTACACAATATAAGAAAACAGGGATAATTATGTTGAATATATGCTTCTTTTGACATGGTAGGATCAGATTAAATTTCAATATAAAAAGAATAACAAGGCTCTGGAGGAACTTTATCCTGATCTAAAGACTGCACCAGGATTAAACTGGGTCTAAATAATTATAAAGATATTGTGATGATTAATTTGTAATTTATTGTGTAGCTTTTTAGAACGCTAATTTACTGTTTTATTCCATTTCTGGAAGTCTTTGTCTTTGGTTGAGACGTACTCATGCACCAAATGCTCACAGGTCTAAGACTGGACTGTTTGAATTTTACAGCAGGTCTCTAAAATCACTTCTTATGGATCATATGCTTATCTTATGCCTCATTTGTGTGCTCCTCGGACCGTCCTAATTTTTTCCATCTTTGCCGTCTTCACTCGCTTTAAATAAAAATGCTAATAAATACTCGTATAGCTTTATCCAATGCACCTTATAGATACAGACCGTACATTCACATTTATGCTAATCAGTAGCTTTTCATTCAGGTCTTTTTTTTATCTGTGCAATAAATATTGGGAGTCCCATTTTATAAACTGTTAATGTTTAGGGAAATAGTCCACAGTAATTCTTGTTGATCCATATAACATGTCTGAAAATCAGGCACCAATTTAAACAAAGGTTTCAGAGGTCCACGTGAACTCGGCGCTGGTCTTGACTATAACTCGTCTCGCTGTGGTCTCAGTCTTGTCTTGGTCTCGACTCCTACACTACTGCGCAGTCTCCTCTTTGAGTTCCAGTTTTGTGATGTCTTTCTGCCAGTACAGCATTCCAGTCTGAGTGTGGGGAACCTGTTTTGTAACTGCAGATTGTATTTAGATTTCACCCTTAAATAAAGTCTACTTTGTATTTAAAACTATAAAACCCATGTCTCTCTTTGTTTTTTTCTGTTTTCAGGCAGCTCATATTTTTCTAGGAGGATATCGTATAGTTTGTTTAAACCCAGTTTAGTTTCATAGATAAAGAAAAAAATCATGGGGGTGAAATACAGTATTATTTAAAATAAAAGCAGTACAATGTGGCAAACGAGTTCCCAGTAGGTGCAGTAGATTCTCAGAAAACAAACAAAGACCCAGCATTCATGATACGCACGCTCTTAAGCCTGTGCAAATGGGCAATTAGTTGAAAGGGGGGTGTTCATAAAAAAATAGCATTGTGGCATTCAATCAGTGAGGTCATCAATTTTGTGAAAAAACTGGTGTGAATCAGGTGGTCCCTGTTTAAGGATGAAGCCAGCAGCACTTGTTGAACATGCTTTTGAAAGCCTGAGGAAAATGGGTCGTTTAAGACATTGTTCTGAAGAACAGCGTACTTTGACTAAAAAGTTGATTGGAGAAGAGGAAAACCTATAAAGAGGTGCAAAGAATTATAGGCTCATTCATTCATTCATTTTCTACCGCTTAGTCTCGTTAGGGGTCACGGATGACTGGAGCCTATCCCAGCAGCTTTGGGCCTGAGGCGGGGTACACCCTGGACAGTGGCCAGTTAGTCGCAGGGCTGACATTTAGAGACAGACAGTGACGGACAACCATTCACTCTCACATTCATTCACTAGGGACACTTTAGAGCTGCTGATTAACCTGTACATACATGTCTTTGGACGGTGGGAGGAAGCCGGAGTACCCGGAGAGAACCCACGGTTCACATGGAGGATGGAGGACATGCAGACTCCTCACAGAAAGACCAGAGTTGGCCGAGAATGTTTGAGTCGGCCGGGTTTTGAACTCGCGACCTTCTTGCTGTGAGGCAGGAGTGCTAACCCCTCTGCCGTGCACACAATTATAGGCTGTTCAGCTAAAATGATCTCCAATGTCTTAAAATGGGGAGCAAAACCAGAGAGATGTGGAAGAAAATGGAAGACAACCATCAAAATAAATCGAAGAATAACCAGAATGGCAAAGGCTCAGCCAATGATCAGCTCCAGGATGATCAAAGACAGTCTGGAGTTACCTGTAAGTACTGTGACAGTTAGAAGACATCTGTGTGAAGCTAATCTATTTTCAAGAATCCCCCGCAAAGTCCCTCTGTTAAAAAAAAAAAAAAAGTCAGAAGTTACAATTGGCCAAATAACACATCAACTGGCCTAAAGAGAAATGGAGGAACATTTTGTGGACTTTTTGGGTCCAAGGGCCACAGACAGTTTGTGAGACGACCCCCAAACTCTGAATTCAAGCCACAGTTCACAGTGAAGACAGTAAAGCATCATGATATGGACATGTTTCTCCTACTATGGTGTTGGGCCTATTTATCACATACCAGGGATCATGGATCAGTTTACATTTGTCAAATACTTGAAGAGGTCATGTCCTTGAAATGTTTGTTTCAACAATGACCCCAAACTCACAGTAAACAAGCAAAGTCTTGGTTCCAAACCATCAAAATGAATGTTATGGAGGGGCCAGTCCAATCCTCGGACCTTAATCCAATCGAGAAGCTGTTTTTGAAGCAAAACAAAAAAAGTAAATGAATTGTGGAATGTTGTTTAAGAATCATGGAGTGGAATAACAGCTGAGAGGTGCCACACAGATGTGAAGCAGTTTCAAAAAACTGTGGTCATACAAATAAATGAGTTTAGTGATTCACAGGATTGTTAAATCCTAGAAACAAAAACTTTGTTCAAAATCTTTCAACTAATTGCCCAATTGCACAGCCTTAAGAGCGTGCCCATCATGAATGCTGGGTCTTGTTTGTTTTCTGAGAATCTACTGCACCTACTGGTAATTTGTTTGCCACCTAGCAATAAAAAATATAAAAACCTGGATAATTCTGTTTACTCACATTGTACTGCTATTATTTTGAACAATACTGTACAACTATCACAAAAAAACCAAAAGTACATTATTGCCAAAAGGGATTGTGTTGTAGTATCTCTGGGAGGTCAACAGGGGGCGCAATGTTATTTCTCTGGGTCTCTAAGTGGATACTGTAGTTCACTGTATTTATTCCTTAGCTTTTTGAGACTTGCACATCCTGGAAAACCTGAAAATGGAGAATTACAAATAAAGTAAAGGCAAAAGAAGTTTGATAGGTATTATATTGGAAAGTCTCAGCCCAGTTTTGACCAATCAGGTTTTTCCAAAATTACAATTACTCCAGCAGCTGGTCTCCTCCCATTCCAAACGTTTACAGGCTCTCAATAAAAGAACAGAAAGGTAAACCTGAGGCTTCTGTAGTGTCAATTGGAGTGTCACCTTAAACTATAAAGAGTTTTAAAGATTTTTTTTAATGTTGATTAAAGAAAAAAATGTGAATAACATTCCACAAAAAACCGTTGATAAGCTTGAATCGTTTAGGCACTCAATCCCGTCCAGCTCCAGACCCAGGACCTACTGGAGTCTCTAGCCTGTCCTGGGAACACCTCAGTATTCCTCTGGAGGAGCTGGAGGAAGTGTCTGGGGAGTGGACTTGTGGATCAGCAGACAAATATGGATTGGTGGATTTATGACAGTTATGAACTCTTTTGTGTTTTGTGTATTGTATGTATAGAGTGTCTTTATCGTGCTGTGTGTGTGTGTTTCTGCTGCTGTAAAGCCCACCTTGAATCTTAAGATGCAACAATGGAGCCAAATACAAAACCTATTACATTTTAAAGGTCAATATTGGAGAATAAAGTAAAAGAATCACAATAAACATTTTCAGCCTGTCCTCACAGATTTGTTTTCCCTGAGCTGTTTTGTCCTGTCTGTAAAAAGACTATTGATTTCTGTGTATCCTCGTGTTTATTTGATCGGGTCTTACAGAGGCTGTAGCTTTACGCTCGGCTGTAAAATAACTATTGAAGTGCATTAGAAAAAAGGATTCTAATGTGACACAATGAATCGAAGGGGCCTTTTAAAGCCCCTTACATCCTGTTGTAATCAAAAGGCTGCTCTAATTACGACGTCTTTTTGAAGAAGAGTGGCTCACGGGTCGACTGAGAAGTGCTCAAGTGGATTTACAGGTTAAAGGATTTAGTCGAACCAATAACTCATCAGTCAAACTTCTGTTATCAATAGAACGGGCTTAGACCAATATAATACTGTCTTGGAAATTAGCCGACCGTTTTCTAAAGAGCGTTATAGTGATTGAAAACATCTTGAAAGTGCATTTGAAGTTTGTTTGTATTAATTCTATATTAATAAAAACACGTCTCTATAGACCCTGCTCCAGTCTGATTATTGTATTTCTCCAGTTCAACTCTAAAAAGAGCCTCTGCAGAGACACATTCAGAATAAAAGCCCTCTATAGGATGTACGTTGTCATGACGACAGTGATCACAGTGTCAGGGAAAGTGTGATGGTCTACTTTTAAAATCTTTAGAGAAAAAAAACTAAGAGAAAAGAAAACTCAGACAAATGTGAAGTGTTATTAAGAGCTGTTAATATGCTCTACCACTTACACAGGTCTGACTCATTTTGTTCTTTTCTAAAATGAATATAAAGTGCTCCAGAATTACCACTTTACATCCTCATAACTCTAAATAAATGACTTTTCAATCATTTCCACCTTTTACCTCGTTATCATCAGGCCTCAGTGTGATAATCGTTGCCTACACCTTTTGTACCGTACCTCAGTCAGATGTGAGCAGCACTGATGCGTTTACTCCTGATGACGTTTCCATGGACACACGCACGGCGGCGCGCGGAATAAAAGTCCTGTCCGCGGAGAAGTGAGGCGGGAAAGGTGCTGCGGATGTTGCCACCGGTGTATTCAGCTCCAGAGGCTCCGGGAGAGGGCGACATGAGCGGGAACTGCTCTAAAGAAAAGGAGGAGCACGACAGCAACAGCACCGCCTTCAGCTCCAAACTGTCCCCGAGCGCGGACATCTGCGTGGGGCTGGCCATCCTCTCCGTGGGTAAGTGTTCTCTCTCTGTTCTAAATCTGATGGAAACTTACTCTGAACTAAACTTATGTACACCCAGAGGAGTTACTATGGGACTTTCCTCAGTGTAGTCTTAGATAAAGACACTAAAAGGATGACAATGTATTTGACCGTTTTTTATAATCGCAAAAAAAAAAAAAAGAAAAAAAAATGCTTTGGTGCATTGTTTTCATTGTGTATTTTTTTTTTATTTTAAGAAAAAAAGGGGACATATTAAAATATTAATATTAAAACAAGTGTAAATATGCCAGATTATAGCCCTAGGCTAATTTCCATCTGCAGACCCCTGGCAGATAGTTGTGTATAAAAGACATACACAGCACAATAAGGACAAGTACAGACAGCCCATTATAAGTCAATATTATTTCAGACAATAGAACAACAATAATAAGCGGAGGAGAAAGAACATCTGACTCTACGAAGGTGTCTGATTAAGTATAAATGATGGATATTGCACAGGCCCATCTTCAAAACATAATTTGCTGATAAGGTGCAGGTCCCATGTTTGAGTGTCTCTTTACCACAGTTTCAAATGTGTTTTAAAAGTAAGGAGCGCTGAACATTCCCTCACTGAGAGTGGAATACTGTTTTAAAACATTGAGCCCTGAACGTTTTGAGAAAATGATGTCCGTGTGAACGGTCACCTCTGACAGAGGCTCGTGTTAACGTCAACCCTTTGCATCAAACAGGCAGATTTAAATATTAAAACATTTGACAAAAATGGATTATGCTGCTCTCAGCTGAATGATTAAACCCTAAAAACATTGTGTTTTGGGTTCATTGTTTGAGCCATTGTAACCAAATGGATAAACCCTTTGTCACAGTCAGACCTACAATAAAGTTTATGAATTTATGAGATAAACACTGGCAATAAAATCCACAGGACTGTGTCTGAATGACTGTGAGAATGAGAAAGAACAGGTCAGTAGGTGATAAATCAAATGTAAATATATCCTGATCCTAATAAAATGTTCTCAGAGAAGAGCGTGTTTACTTTCTCCTTCTTACCTTTGCAAAGCAGTAACTGTCTGTTACAAAAAAAGAGACTCTAACATAATGTTGTTAATGTACAACTCCAACAATTAGAGTCTTGTTGATTATTTTACCAACTTTTGTTCCGCTGAGACTGAAACTTTATTCCAATAACAACTACAATGTTTTTTTTTTCCAAGAACACAAAATGTGAATGCTTTTTGATGGCCAAATATATTAACATGGCATATTTTGTTTTTATTTTGATAAAAGACCTTCCCTCTGACAGTAAAATGTACTTTTGAGAGAACAACAATGGGTTTTGAGTCAATAATTTACTTTTGCTCTTACTACATGATGTTTTGTTGTTTGTATGAACCGTTTTCAAATTTGTGCATTTATTTTGAGTTCAAGCAATTACAAAAAAACTGTAAACGTTTAATGAACACAATTAAAATACATTACAGAATTATATCCTTAAATGAGAGAAATCATCCAAATCAGTTTAAGGCTGTTATTTAATGATTTTCAGGCAATAACTATAAAATAGAGTTAGTTAGTTTTTTGTTTGAATATGACCTTTATCACAAGAACAAGGAGGAATGTATTAGACTGAGGATTATCATTTGTCGAATCAGGTGACTGCAGTGTTTAGCTCCACCTGTTCCAAAGCGGATCAAACACTCTGGACCCTTTTAGGACCCCAAAGTGGTATGGTTTGCTTTTAGAGGACCCTTTTGGGAGTAATGGAATTGTGCCAGAACTGACCCGAGCCGTACTGTTCTGCTCCAGAGAAAACAGGCTTAAAATGAACAAACAAAGACAAAAGCCAAGAACAGCGGGAGTGGTACAAAATGTGAAAAAGGGTGATAAAGAAAGCATCATTTGAGTTATACCCAGTCAAAAGAACTGCGGCAGAACCCACAGCCTGGCGGATGAAGCTGTTGGAATGTGTTGAGGAGCTGAAGGAGAAGGGGTGAGAGGTCAGAGGGGTCAGTAGCAGGTAGAGGCGTGTCTGAGCCGTGTTGAGGTTGCTTTGTCCAGGAGAGGTCCTCAAAAATGTGAACCCTAAACCAGCAGCACCATTGATGGTCAGTGGGGGGTGCTGTAGAGGCTCTTGTCTGTAGATTGGAATCAGTAGATCACATATTAAATAAAAAGAATAAAGCCTGAGCTAACGATATATTGTGCATTCATTAATCTAAGCTACATTTCTTGGTTCAGAGGCACCGGAGTATGTTGTCACATGTTTGCTTTTGTAAAACCAGAGGCTCGTAGTTAGTAGTAATAACAATTAATGAGACTCAAAATTCAGACAAAAGTACTGTATACCATACCTCTCCAGTAGAAACAAGGCTTAAGGATTTATTTGATTTAAGTGAGTGTGGACCATGACAGTGACAAACTCATCCAGCCTTTATCTGTTTTTCTCTCTTTTCTCTAAGTTATTCTTGTTGGTGTCTTCTTTCTCACAACTCTCTTTCTGGAGCTGGAACAATCCAACCTAATAATGTATGTTTGGTCCAGTTTGAGACTATAGCAGGGCTCTTCTTTATAACTCAAACTCTGACAGACAGAGGCTGTGTTTGCTGACTACAAACGTTCTCTATTAGGCCCACTTCTCCAACAAGGACCCATGCTGCTTTGCAACCACTTCAATTCAAAAACAGAAAAGAACTGATGTGTGTGCAGCCTTGGACCTGCACTCAATGTCATTTCAATTCCACTCAAGACTTGTTTGATTCATCAGGCGAGAAAAACAGACACAATACAAAAACAAACAAACAAACAAGGCCTTGCAATTGAACAAATGAATGAGGTATTTTTTATTCATTGTGGTATTTCCAATTTTTATTGTATAACAGCATGAGGCACTTTAGAGGAGGTTTAAAGTCGATGACAAAACAAAATAAGCCACTAACCCTCGACATGAATTGGTTTTGGTCAACCTTTTATATCATGGACACTCATTAACGACAGATTGAGTGGAAGTGAGACGGGAGAGGATGAAGTGAGCTATTTTGGGAGGTTTTTATACAGTCTTTGATGAGGAAGCACAGGTCCCAAAACCACCTGTGTGTAACTTCAGTTCAGAGCTGGCTGCTGTCCAAGAAACTCACTCTCAACAATTCTAAATCCCACTCTATTTTCATTCATTTTCATTCACCCCGTCCTTAATCTCAAATTCATGGTTTTGTCGCCACTTGAAGCTGTTGAGTAATTAAATATCTTGGTCTCTGGCTGCTCTAAAGCTCTGTCACTGAAGTGTCATGCAGCGTATTTCTGCGTTAGTTTCTCGGCTCCTCGCTCGGCTTTGTTTACTTCGTTCGTTAAAAAGATGTTCAAGAGGAGTCTGTAGACTTTAACGTTCTGCCGACGCACGGTGTAATCGTCTCTGACCGAGTGAGACTGGAGTTAGCCTGGCTCTGAGACGAGAGTGGGCTTTATGGCTAACGCAGCTAGAACTCAGGCTGTAAGCCACGCTTTTCTGGGCAACTTTTATGGAACAGCCCTCTAATTTATTTTCTAGGTCCTTCGTTGTTGACATCCGCGTCGACCAATGGGGGCGCTCTTTTTTTTTCCTGAAGCGAGCTGTGATTGGCCGAACTCTTGCTGTGGGCTGATTATATAAACATCTTTAATTAGAAAGCCTAGATGACATCTTAAGGTCACATTTTTTCACAGATAATTCCTGTTACAATAAGCTTTGATTCAAACTAAAAACTAAATTAAACTCCCCTTTATCTCTTTATGGTCGATTCTCCAAAACTCACTGAACTTGTCTCGTTTGTAGTTTTCTTCTCTGTTTTGGGGAACGGGCTGGTCCTGGTGATCTGTTACCGTCGGAGGAAGAAGATGGTGGGCTCGGAGCTGCTGTGCGTGAACCTGGCCGTGGTGGACTTCTTCTGCTGTATATTCTTCTACCCACTGTCCATCATGTCGTCGTTTAATCACATGTGGCTCGGGGACAACGTCACCTGCGTCTACTACGGCCTCGGCTGCTACGTCTTCGGCCTCTGCGGCATGTTCACCATCGCCGCCATCAGCGTGATCCGGTACCTGAAAACCTGCCACAGCCTGTCCTACGGTGAGTGTACAACCACAGCTTTACTGTATGATCAGAGAAGATTATGTTTTTCTTGCAATTGAGGAAAACTACTTAACCACCCAATAAGATAACGCAATAGAAATGAAAACATATGCTTTATTTTCAAGTGTTCTTAAAGCAGTTTGCTGTACTGTTGTGATGGGCAGAATCAAGATGGTTTTGGCAAATGGCAGACTACATGTGTGCTGTCAGTGAGGGGGTAAATAACATTAATTAGCTTTAGCTAAAGGCTGCAAGCTACAACTCACGGATGTTTACAATCAAGGTCTTTTGGACAGAACAGACTTATACAGAGATGGCTTTAGGACCTGTTCATCAAAGACTGTTAAACTGAGATAAGCATTGATAAAACCTACATCGAGGTAAAATACACAGTGACATTATAGAAATAATAAACATTATACTTATATGTGATAATGACTGAACAGTAAAGTGTTGTGCTCATAAAAAAAGAGAAATAACACTGCTTTAGTTGCTGCATTAACATTATTTTTGATTATTTTGTTTAAAGCAGTTTTTTTTAAATAAAGGTTTGACAATAAACACCAATTAAAAAGATTGAATGCTTCGGAATCATCTGTTGTTTATAAATCTCTCACAGTTTGTCTCGAGGGGGGCAACATCCGTCTGGCGTGCTTTTTTATTTGGCTGGTGGCTGCCGGCTGGTCGTGCTTTCCTCTGTTTGGCTGGGGCGCGTACGTCCCAGAGCCCTACGGCCTGTCCTGTACGGTGGCCTGGAGGGCCTACCACACCTCGACCAAGGACGCCTTCTACGTGATCTTTTCGTTCGCCTGCTTCACCCTGATCCCGGTCCTGCTCATCGTGGTGTCCCAGGCGCTTATCCTCTACAAAGTGTCCCGCTTCTCCTACGCACTGTCGGCCAGAGGCATCCGCAACAACCTGCGCTGCACCGAGAAGCGTCTGACGATGGTGAGACACACTCTCTGTCACTGTACACTACACATTATACAGTTTTTATTTTGATGGAGGTGGAAGAACACTCCTTCAAGGCTTAAGACATTTGTTCTTGTATTGTTTGTTTTTTAAATGGACGGTGTACATTCAGCAAATAGGCCAGAGTTACCTATTTTTTTAAATTTATTTATTTAACCTTTTTTTTAACCCACTGAGATTACAAATCTCTTTTGCAGGGGAGTCCTGGCCCTGTGTGTGTTTGGGGGGGGGACTATTGTACATGTTTTTTTTGGTGGTAGGGGAAACCGGAGTACCCGGAGGAAACCTACGCAGACACAGGGAGAATGCTAACTCCACACATATTATTATACGTATTTTCCCCTGCATGGGAATCGAACCCAGGACCTTCTTGCTGTGAGGCAGGAGCGCTTACCACTCTGCCACTGTGCCGCCTATATTACGTTATTTATTGTCATATTTTTATTTTATACACGTCATTTCCAAATGGAGCCATTTATTTTGGCAAAACAAACTTGCACCCATCATTGATATTTTAGATGCAGATAGATCTAACATAGATTAGACAAAAAATACAACACAGTCTCAAAACATCCACAAATTGTAGCTTATAATATTTCTAAAACAATAAAAGGGAAGATTGCAAAAATTGAAGAGCACATATTAATGATTAGGCTTAGAGTTAGAGTTAACTGTACCATAAATATGAGAACACGTTAGCTGTTAACTCTCACCTCGTCCCGTCCATGTAGGAGCCATGTCCTGACACACAGGACGTCTGCACCACAAACACTCTTTTTGTTCTTGTTTCAGATGTTCTTCTGCATCAGTCTGGGCTTTATCATCGCCTGGGCTCCCTACACCATTGTCTCCTTCCTGTTCATTTTCCACAAAAGCAGTCACTACATGGCTCCGGAGGGCTTTGTGTTCCCCGCGCTCTTCGCCAAAAGCTCCCACATATACAACCCCTTCCTCTACTTCTACTTCAACAAGACTTTCCAAAAGGAGCTGCGGTCTCTGCTGGTGTCGTTGTGCCCACAGCTGGGTGAAAACCGTGTGGGGGTCCATCTGGGCCTGAACCACTCCGGCCCCCAGACCATCCACATTCAGCTCAAAGAGAGGCACATGGGACGGAAAATCCGCTCCACAGACAAAGCCAACAGGAAAAGTAAAGCCTCCTCGATCGAAAACGGGCCGGTTTACATTTGCTGGGGGTCAACACCCTCCAACAAGGCCCCAGTGCCAAAACAGAGTAAAAAGGTCCAGAACTTTGGACAGCGCTCAATATAAACTTAAAGAAAATAAGCTAAATACAGCTACACCTCAACAACTGATGAACTATGAACATTCTGTTTTATATTTGTACAGAATTGAAGCTTGTCAAAACAGACCAAAGCCAGATCAAAGGAAAAAGCTGCATTTTTTTTATGCATTTAAAATGACACTCTGGTTCATATATTGTACAGTGTAATATAAGTTAAAAGCCTTCTATAAAATGTAATATTTTCCAGTAATATTTGATTATTTTGTCCTTGAGTCAATGGGAAGCAGCAAACTAATTTTGATTTCCTTTGTGTCTTCCTGTCGTTTTTATTCTGTGTTGTTCCGATGCAAAAAAACCCGCCTGGAGAAACAAACCTCTCTGGTCTGATGAAACAAAGATTGAACTGTTTGGCTTGAATAGCAAGCGTCTTGAGAGGTCCTGCAAAAAAGAAGTGTGTAAAGAGTAGCATTAAACTCAAAAAGACTTGAGTAATTAGTGCCAAAAGTGCTTCAAAGTATTGAGTAAAGGCTGTTAATGTACATGTGCTTTCTTTGTTTGACACTTTCTTTGTTTGACACTTTCTTTGTATTGTTGTTTCATGTTGTCATTTTGGCGTATTGTTTGTAGAATTTTGAGGCAAATAATAAAATTAATACATTTTGAAATAAGGCTGTAACAGAACAAAAAGTGAAGCGCTGTGAATACTTTCTGGATGCATTGTAGACACACTGTTGAGCAGTTTGTTGTGCTCTCTTACATTTATAACAAAACACAGGAACCTCATTTTTATTAAACATCCCGTGATTGAATTACCAATAACTATCCTTGTTTTATGTTTCTTTTTTGAGCTTCTCTGTAAAAAAAGATATTACTTGCTGAATATTCACTTTGGCTGGATCTCTTTTCTCTAAATATGCCTCAACTCCTCAATTGGATCGGAAATTATTCTCTGTGCACGAGCTCTTAACACTGCTCCAACGAACAATGAGGGGAACCAGAGCGTTTGGTTTATGAAGAACTTCAACAAAGACTGGAGAAGCTCTTAGATGTAATGGTTCATCTGTGAATGTTATAATAAATTCCAAAGTTAATTTGAGATTTTGCTGCAGATCCAGCTGTAAATATTATCAAAACTGGATGTCGCAGACGAGAGAGATGTCCCATCACCTCCTCTCCTTGTGTCTTAGTCCCGCCCACAAAGGAGCCACAGAGGAGGAATCAAGCGCATACATTTAGAGAAATGAGATCCACCCTTTCTCTGGTTTATTGGCAGCCATTACTTCCTTGTTGACATCAACGACAACTAATGCACTAACTAACTCTTCTTTTTCCTGAAGCGAGCTGTGATTGGACAAAGATGACGTCTCATTTTTTTCACAGATGACACCTGTTACAATAAGCTGGAGATTAAATTTTTTTGTTTAGCCTTTTTCACCATAAGTAAAAAAAAAACATGATTTTTGATATGTCAAAATGCAAAACAAATGGAAATGGAACTTTTGAGTGCGAGGATCAGTAATGGAGTTTTGTGTGCAATCACAGTTTTTTCAGTTGTTTTGGCACATTTCTCAACGGTTCATACAAACAACGAAACATCATGTAGTAATTGCAAAAGTAAATTATTGACTCGAAACTCATTGTTGTTCTCTCAAAAGTACATTTTACTGTCAGAGGGAAGGTCTTTTATCAAAATAAAAACAAAACGTCATGTTAATATGTTTGGCCATCAAAAAGCATTCATATTTTGTGTTCCTGGAAAATAAAACATTGTAGTTATTGTTATTGGAATAAAGTTTCAGTCTCAGCGGAACAAAAGTTGGTAAAATAATCAACAAGACTCTAATTGTTGGAGTTGACACATTATGTTAGAGTCTGTTACAAAAAATACAGTTACTGCTTTGCAAAGGTAAGAAGGAGAAAGAAACCTCCCCACGCTCTTCTCTGAGAACATTTCATTATAATCAGGACATATTTACATATTTACATTTGATTTATCATCAATCTGAATGTTTTTACTGAACAATAAGATATGCACCTGCTGACCTGTTCTTCCTCATTCTCACAGTCATTCAGACACAGTCCTGTGGATTTTATTGCCAGTGTTTATCTCATAAATTCATAAACTTTATTGTAGGTCTGACTGTGACAAAGGGTTTATCCATTTGGTTACAATGGCTCAAACAATGAACCCGAAACACAATGTTTTTAGGGTTTGATCATTCAGCTGAGAGCAGTATAATCCATTTTGATTGACTTTAAGATTTTCAAAAGTAACTTAAGCATCTGGAAGTTTAACAAGTACGTTCTGATCTGAGAAATGTGAAAAAACTGTAATGAAAACATGGAGTATCTAGACCCAAGGATGCATTCTGACGGCTTTAACGAGCCCCATTCTCAAGAGAAGTCCTTGTCTTTATATAAACCAGGACATTCAAAAGCAGATTGATAAACCTCTTGAAGCACATTTGAAGTCGTCTTGATTAAATGCACTGCTTGTTTTTGTACAAAAGGGGAATGAGGACAGTGTGTTAGACCCTAATTTCTGCAGAATCTGTCGTGGCACGTCACCCTCATTAGCCTCGGAAACGGGGACAAGCTGGAGATCTCATTATGTACAGTCCAGCCCCATTAGAGCGGAACAGGACGGGACAGACTGCACATTGGTATTTTTGGGGGAGGTGTGTACAGCACAAAACCCCCTCCTTTAATGTTTTTGTGGGGCTCTATTGTTTCCAGGCCTCATTAGTTTGTCTGTGAAAACACTTGAGACAAACGTCGCTGCAGAGGGAACAGCAGGGTTTGAGCTGAGATTTTACGATGGAGACTTTGGATTTAAGGAACGGAGCGAAGAGAAGAGGAAGCTACGATGATGCGTCGGTTTCTCTTCGTCCGGTGAGTATTGATCACATGATGGCTTCCCAATATATCCATGAGTCCATGAGCAGTGGACCTGATCAAAAGTATTTTAACTGGATGTGGTTTTAGTCAAGACATCATTGACCGAGACCAAGACATGTCTGGCTTTTTGATAAAAACCAGGGGAACTATTAAAATTTCATCCCCAAATAGTCCAGTTTTGGAGTCAAAACTCACAGAGGTCAGTGTTTGAAGGAGACTGAGTTAGTCCGGTCTTAGACCAGGTCCAGACTCACGGAGGTCAGTGTTTGAAGGAGACAGAGTTAGTCCGGTCTTAGACCGGGTCCAGACTCACGGAGGTCAGTGTTTGAAGGAGACAGAGTTAGTCCGGACTTAGACCGGGTCCAGACTCACGGAGGTCAGTGTTTGAAGGAGACAGAGTTAGTCCGGTCTTAGACCAGGTCCAGACTCATGGAGGTCAGTGTTTGAAGGAGACAGAGTTAGTCCAGACTTAGACCAGGTCCAGACTCACGGAGGTCAGTGTTTGAAGGAGACAGAGTTAGTCCGGTCTTAGACCGGGTCCAGACTCACGGAGGTCAGCGTTTGAAGGAGACAGAGTTAGTCCAGACTTAGACCAGGTCCAGACTCACGGAGGTCAGTGTTTGAAGGAGACAGAGTTAGTCCAGACTTAGACCAGGTCCAGACTCACGGAGGTCAGTGTTTGAAGGAGACAGAGTTAGAACAAGATTTACAAATATACCATTGAGGGTCTTGGTTGGTCTTGACGTCCATGACTTTTCGGGTCTTAAGACGGCTCTCATCACTCGTGTGGTATGAGTTTATAGTTTGACAGTTATTGGCAGAGTACAGCTGTAAATTACACAAATCCTGAAAAAGCAGTAGATATTTTGTGGCAAAAGTTCAGATTAAAATTCCACATCTCAAATATACTACGGTGGCCCTGCAGGGACATGAAGTTGTCAATGAACAAACCCAGTGCAAAGAGGGCAGTGGTAAGAACAGGTAATGGCTCTTTTGACTAGGTTCTAAGAAGCTTTTGATTTTTTCTGACAGAGCTTCCCCTGTTTTTCTCGCTAAGAGACGCTGGGGGTTTGGGACAGACCCCATTAACCACCAAATAAGCCATTAAGCCATCACAATGACTCCAAAGCTATTCTGTTAAGGTGAAAATCCTGCAAAGTTCTTATTTATCCAAACTATAATGATTTTTTCCACCTTTGATCTTGAAAACGAGAGATACAGAAAGACGTGAGGAGAGTTCAGGGACAGAGTATGACAATGGAAAAGGTCAGAAATCAAACTGTGATGAAAAAGCAGAACATCTCTTGAATGAATGAAGTGTCAAAGGCCAACACATTACGAGAAAACAATTACTTTTTTCTCACTCGGTTTAGGAACGTGTCTCTGCTGCTCTGGACAGATGTTCTGACGCTCAGCTGTGTTTATGTCCCAGTTTGTCAAATGTTCCTTCTTTTCGTTGGAGTCTAACTCTTTCCCATTGTTTGGTCCGGGTCATGAGAGAGGAGCCCTTGAACGAGCCGGGCTGGAGACGTGTCACTTTGGGCGTTGTTACGTGGAAGCACTCATGACTCATTTTCCAAGACAGAAGTAACTGCGACACTCATAGTCACACTTTTTATTATTAGAAAAGCCAAGGAAAGAAAAGAAAAGCCACTAATCAATTCCATTGAATTCATTTTATTGAGAAACTAGTTTGTTTTGGCCACTCTTTAAAAGTGTATTGAATGTTTTGAGTTTGTTAGGACGCTACATCAGAGAAGTGTGCAGCAGGCCACAAGCAGGCGTCACTTGTGAGCAGGAGAACATCTTGTTATATGTTCTCAGCCTTGTGGACTTGTGTGATAGGCCTATTGTATTATTATCAGTGTTTTATAGAGTAACTGAAATTATGACACTGAAACTGACACTTATTAACTCTTTACAGCTCTGAAAATCCCACATCCCACTACAGACTGTTGTTTTTTTTACGTGAGAAACTCATTTAAAAACCTGCATATTTGAAAGAAAACATGTTTCTTGAAATGGTAGGGTCATTTTAGTACATTTTGTCCAAATAAAACTCTGCTAGGGTCCAGTGCATCGACCTATTTCTGCTTCCTCTGTTTGACCTGAATGTATATATATATATATATATATATATATATATATACATATATATTATATATGTATATATATATAGTATATTTTGGACTTTAAATGTACGTGATGATACTAGCTAAAGGTTAAACAGTGCTACTTTAAAATCTCTAGGTGTATTCCTATAACACAGCAGCTTGCTTATGACTGACAGATACATTCATGTGTTAATGGCAAGGGCAAAGTTTCCACACATAAATGTGACGAGATGCTGTTTTAAAAACAACAGGCAACGATAACCTAATGAGCAGAGACTTTTAGCTCCAGGAGTAAACATAAGAAATTGTGCAGCTTCACAAAACATCTGCTAGTTATGAGACAACGCACAGGTTTCTGCTCACATCATCCGACACACGGTGTACACTTCATCAGCTCGTCTTCCTCACGGCCACGCGGGAACTCTACACAGGTGCACAGGTGACACCTGGAAACTCGGGTTTTCCCAGTATGCACTTGACCAGGTGACAAGTCAAGTGCATACTGGGAAAACCCGAGTTTCATTCCAGTTAGGGTCCTTTGACCAAACGCATCCCCCTTCTCTCCCCATGTTTCCTGTCTATTCAATCAAATAAAAGCAAAAGGTTAAAAATTTTACTGTGATATTTTAGTTCCTCAGCTCGAGTAAACATTAAAGTTGGAGTTGCAATCCAATGACCAAACCGTATATATTGTATATTTTTCCTGTAACCTTGTGCCTGAGACAAAACACTAGGCTGTTCACAGGTGGAGCAGGTAAAAAGTAGAAGCAGGTACAGATCTGGGTTGACTCTTCTGCAGACATAGAGATGTGTGTTTGCTCAGAAGGTTGTCAGTGCATAATTTAATTTCTAAATGCAATGATTTTTGTCAAAATGAGAGAGTCACTAACTTCTCCATTAACTGTTGTCAAGGAAACCATTGTTTTCCTTGAACAATGAATCAGAAATGACTTTTGTCTGTCCACACTACAACAGTTTTCCTATTTTTGACCCTGTTAATCATCACATCCTCCTGTCCTCTCTCAGGGCGATGGGTGTCTCTGGCGTTGCAATGGTTCAAATCTTTCCTCTCGGGTAGGTCATTCAGAGTATCCTGGAGAAACGAGGTCTCTGAGTCCCAACATCTCAATACAGGGGTGCCACAGGGCTCAGTGTTTGGACCGCTACTCTTTTTCATATACATGACATCCCTTGGCTCTGTCATCCAGAAGCATGGCTTTTCCTATCACTGCTGCAGATGACACTCAACTCCACTTGTCATTTCTACCTGACGATCCGACGGTCTCTGCTCGTATCTGATGAGAGCGCACGTAACTCCTCTATTCATTAGGTTACACTGGCTTCCGGTTGACGCCTGCATCAAGTTCAAAGCTATGCTCTTGGCCTACAAGACCACCTCTGGTTCTGCACCCCCATATCTCCACTCACTAATACAGACCTACGTTCCTACCAGATCCTTGCGCTCTGCAAATGAACAACGTCTGGTGGTACCGTCCCAAAAAGGAAAAAAATCTCTCTCACGTACCTTCTCTGGATCTGTTCCACTTTGGTGGAATGATCTACCTGCTGCTACAAGATCAGCAGATTCTGTAGCCATCTTTCATCAACACCTGACTGACAAACACTGAATGTTAAATGAGTAAATGCAAATGTAAAAAGTGAAAATGCTAAAAAGAACGTTTAAAAACCTGAACATAAGCTTTAATTCTGGTTGCAGTGCATTTCTTTGCATTAAACATGTTCTTCTTCGCTGTGCTTCATCCATCCTCATCACTCTCTGGTTCTTTTGAGTTATTTTCAGGAATAATTACGAGCTTGCATTGTTAAGTGTTACGAGTTCTGGTCAAAGACAGCTGGACAAAAGCAAAACATTAGAGTGTGCAGCACTTGAGATGACACTACTTTCTTCTTTCTTTCTTGCAGCACTTTCGAAACCTGGCTCAGAGGCGACGTTCAGCTCCATCTTTGGTTTTTGGGAAGACTTTGGGAATGTCATGGTCCCCAATCAGGTTTGTCTATTATTTCTTAAGTGTTGATTTTTTTAACTAAGAAAAAGGCCCAGACTACACCTCCAAGTATATTTTATAAAGTAATTAATTTTTATCTGTATAGCACATCAACTAAAGGTGATCAGAATGCTTTACAACATTGGAAAGTGTCATAAATGTCAAAAGCCTTTCTAAATAAATGAGTCTTTTGCTTGGATTTAAACAAAGGCAGGTCAGTGATCATCATTAAAATCTGTCCTGACGCACAGAGCCACACTCGTAATGATAAGAATTAAATATTTGTAATAAAAGAAAATAAAGGTGTTGGTTTTCTGTGAATCATTTTGAATCCAGCTTTTTTCCCACTTCTTTTCTTTAACACATTTATAACACAACCTTTACACTGAGGAAAATCCCTAAATTGTTCTCCACATGCCTCTGTTTAAGGACGATCAAACCTACAATCCAAAACCCATTTCCCCAAATATTACGTCACTTTAATCGTAAATGGCGTGCACTTATTTTCTCTGCATTATTCCTACACATCTAAAATTGTCCTCCGTCCAAACCTTCCACAATTTTCTGCTGTGATTCAAAACAATTTGACATATTTCCTGTACTTATGGAGACTTTCCTTTACTTCTTATTTCTTTGTGTCAGGTTTTATCAAACGCCTTCTACGTCTGTGTTTTTATTCTATTCCTGGTAAGCACAAACGATAATTGTATTAATCTTATTGTATCTCAAAAGCAGTCATTTGCACTTTTATTCTATAATGAGATGTAATGAGCTTGAGAGATAACTTTCAATAATGTTTTTTACTCAAGTACTCACAATCATGACTCTACGTTAGTCACATTAATATTAAATGATGAAAATATATTAAATAAAAGGGCTCAGTAGCCAATAAAAAGCTGGTTAAAAGTTAAATGTGGTATAAACTTTGTAAGTCCAACCTGTGAACTCTCCCAGTAAGATAATAATCAAAAACATTGCTCACTTATTTAAAAAAAATGTGAAAAGCCTACACAATAAACACTCCTCGGCAATACAAGTCACAGGCTCATTTTAGCTAAACATTTATATTAACATCACTTGAGTACTTCATTACAGCCCACTTTGTTATTGTTCATTGACTTGAAGGGGTCCTATTGCCTATTGCCTATGTCCTATTTGCAAAGTTTACAGTAGTAATAGTATGTATACATTTCCATTTTATTTATTCAAATTTTATCTACTTTAAATATTTTTTGTTTTCTATCAAAATGTTCTTGTGTGATAATGTTCTTGTGTGGAAGTGTTTGTAGTAAAAGCGGTTTTGCACAGAAATTGCAGCTGGCTTTGTTTTCAAGATTCAAGATTCAAGATTTTTATTCGTCACATACAAAATTATATACAGCATATATAACCAGCAGTGAAATGTGAGTCAGGTCCGCTCCATGGACAGTGCAATTATTAAGGAAAACACACAGATGAAAATATACATAAATGTAGCTATGTAAGAATGAGATAAAAGTAAACAATAAAAAATATATAAGAATAAAATCTAAAAAATATAAAATATGTGTAATGTGGGAATATTTGTGAGTAGGTATTGTATGAATAACATAAGTCAACGTAGCTTTACACACACACACACACACACACACACACACACACACACACACACACACACACACACACACACACACACACACACACACACACACACACTTTGTACTAAATGTAAATCCAAAATAGTGATGTCACTGTCTAAGCAGAGGGATTTGTGCAACCCTATGGAATATAGTCCACACATGACAAATGAGGTAATAATCAATATTTCAGAATAATTCAAACTCAGATATTGGTGTGTGATATCTGAGTTTGAATTATTTGACAAATCTCACCTCATCATTCCTCCCAGTGATTATTTCCAGGATAAACTGAGATGCCCCCAAGCTGGCTTCTTAAAACTGACTAAATATTTAAAAAGAGCCAAAAGGAACGGATCGCGAAGATCCGGATCCCCTCAAAGAGCCATAAATCCCATCACTAGTTAACAGAAGTTGCTAATAAACAGTAACTTTGTTTTAGAAATACATTCTTTCCCTTTGTCTTAAGAACAAGACAAGCTTTGTTAGGGCATTGGTTACAGTTTTGTGTTTTTTCCTTTTGACTGCGGTGAAAAGCTTTTAAGAACTGTACCTCACTGTTGGAACCAAGAGCTGACATTTACTGAAGAGGTATATGGGACACTTCATACTTTTTTTGACAATGCTAACTGCGTCATACTGACCTCACCTGTTACGGCGCCAGAGGAAACAAACCTAAGTGGATCAAGTGTGCTGCTTGAGAGTACGTTATGAAAGCGCCTACAATGCACACTTAGAGGTCTGCAGCCTTTATTTTGGGCCTTTGGGCCTTTATTTTTCTGTCTATTTGAGCTTTGGAAGAAACTTGGATTTTGTTCCTGAGCTCTGTCACCCCACTTATCTCATGTACAGTGCTGCAGAAACTTTAATGTGGTTAAATGGTCAAACATGATCTAAAGAATGAAAACATGATATTTTATGTATGTTTTTTTTTTAATATTCCACAAAACCCCAGTGTTACATAGCTCAATATAATGGGACAATGTTTACTTGCACGGCCTCCGTCCTGCAGGTGGCAGCACTAACAGTCTCTGCCCTCTCAAGTGAAAGTCACATGACCTGCTGCAGTTTATCTCCATGTCACTTCGCTGCCCACATGTGCAAACCTCAAAAACAAATGTTTTTTTGGGGAATTTTACAAAGTGGAGTCATCAAAGGGCACCTGCTCTTTGAAACTGAGACCCACACTCAAAACTTAAAATGTGGTTTTGTCCACTGTTCAGAGATAAAACTTACATGAGCTCTTGAACTGTGTAATAACATCATCCTAAACAATGCATTCATTAATAAACGGTTTATAATTGTATGGTTATTTATGGGTCTATTAAGAGTAAAACATTTATAACTGTTTATAAAGTAATAGTGATTATAAATGTTGGCTTAATGCTTTGTAAATAATGAATTAAGGATTAATTCTGTTGTTGATACTAAACTAATACTTAAAAGTGTGAGTTGTTCTAAAGTTTTTCCATTTTTTTTTTGTTCTGAATCTGTAATGTCACAAATTCTGCTTTTGTTTAAAGCGATGTGAGCAATAAATGCAATCTTTTAATTCAAATTCACAGCCACAGTCGTACTCTGTTTAAAACCAAAAGCTGTAGATGATCAACACTGGCTTGTTGGGACTTTCTAACCGCTCTGATCCCAAACATGGACTACATTTATATACTTCAATGTGCGTTTAGTTTAAGACTCAAACATCTTTAGATAAATAATGCAACATTACATTACGTCTTCCATTAATTGAGTTTTAAAAGTTTGAGTTTTGACACTCTGGGGCATCTGTAGTTTGTGAATTTACCCAAAGTAAAGAGAAATAGTCAAGATAATCCAAGGCAAGGGCTACACATATTAAACATATTAAATAAAAAACTGAAGAATAAACAGACCTGCCATATATTCATAGATCGATGGAGGATCAACTAAAACTCATTTTTGAATCTTTGTGTGTTTATCTTTATTTTGTGACTTTATGCTTCATACATCTCAGTTTACAAGGCTTTTCAGCGGCCTCCAAACTGTCCAGCTTTCAATTAACCCTCCAGATCCTTTTCCGCTGCGTTTGTTGTTTATCTGTTTGTTCGGCTCAGCAGCTCCACTCTTTTGATCCTTGTGTCGTCATCTGTCTTCGTCCTTTTCTTCGATGTGTCTGACATTAACTAGACTCCTCCAACGTAAATGTCACACACACGGCCCACTTTGAAGCACTTCCTGTGTAAGGGGGGGGTGTGACTTTCGACAGAGTGGGACTTGAGAGTGACGCAAGGGAAGCCCACCACCGTCAGGAAAAGTGGTCCACAACTGGTGTTGATCAGAGTAGATATTAATCTTTTTCTAAAAATAGTGTATAGAGTGTAATACTGTAGTAATGTGTTTTTTTTTTTATAGATGACTTTCTTGTTGGTTTTGGAGCGTTATATTTTATCTGCCGTTTGCACCGGTCGATTTGTGAGGTGTTATTTTCAGTGGTTTAAAAAAAGGCTTCATGGGGAAGTACCTCAGAGAGTGAATTTGAATCTGGCCTGAATAAATAAAGAATAAAGTGTGAAGAACAGTGGCCACGTTTCAGAACGGGTTTAGGGCAAAAAACTATAAGAACAATTCTTATTTAAACCCAGTAACTTTCTCATTAGAGAGTTTACATCTGACCTTCGAAGTGTGTTTGGTTAAACCTCAGTTTAGTTTTGGGAGTGACTCAAAAATATACTGTGTTTTCTGCAACACTTTTGACACTTTTTTTTTCTATTCTCTGTGCTACAGTTTTAGTCAGAGCCTTTCCAACGAGATAATTATGCTGTTAGCTCTCGATAAGCTGAAGGTTTCAGGCTTTTTTAAATCTTTTTTAAATCTTTTAAACCATCAACATAACTTTAAAAAGCCTTGTATAACATTCTTCGCACAAAGAGCTGACATTCATAATTGTCCTGTTTCTTCAAAGTATTAACATATTTGCACAAGGTCATTATTCTTTTTCTTCAAGATATTTTTAAGATACTTGTTTGAGCTTATCGAACTATTATGCTCCGTCTGCCAGAGCTCCAGTGAAGAACTTAAATATTCCCCACAGAAGACACTCACATCCCATAATGCACACTGTGATTATAAGGTCTATCTATGTGCATCTGTCAGTATAAACAGTCTAAAAGGTCAAACAAATGCAAATAAAAACCTTCAATGGAACACACACTTGCACTGATAATAGCTTTTAAAGTTGTTATAAATGTGTTTTTTAAGCCCATCTGTACAACGCCTCATTATCAATAATAATCCACCTGATTATCACACATAAATATATACTTGTATCAGTTGTTCCCAAATATTTGTCTCTCCAAGTACCGCCTACTCGTCTGTGTTCTGTCACTGGTCATATACAGTTAGGTGAATAAAATATATTATTAAACCAGGACCAAAGCCAGAGAGAAACTTTATTATTCAATTTTTATTTAGAATCTGAAAAAAAAGGATTTCTTTCAATTGTGTTTCTTTAAATTATGGGTAATATCCTCCCACTGTATTAGTTTTGCTGCTGAAACAGATTATTGCTTTCTCAAATATTATTGAATCGGTTAAAATGTCAAAAGGAAAAACAGCGTCGAACACTCACCTTTCATCGTCTTTGAAACGTATCTTGACATTTTTCTTTTAATTAAATATATGTTTTCCTGCTCGGTGTGATATTTGGAGAGGGATTAAGTGGCGTGATGTCTGAAGACTCGTAAAAACAAGATTACGCAGCTGGAGGCTCTGCACAATGAGACTCATTGAGGCCTGTGAGCTTAAACTGTTATGTATTACTTCATTTGCTTTTCAGTTTTTTAAAAACATTAAATACTCTTGGGTTAACAGCACCATAGACTACAGCACATACACACATTCAAGTAAAGACTAAAATACAGACACAAGTATGGAGTCTACTGTTTAAAATAACGTTTAACCTTCAAAGCACATTGTAAAGGTGTTTACCAGCGACCTACAGAGTGCTAAACGGCTGCTCTGATCACGTTCAGTCAGTATTCAGGCCCCATCAAAGCACTGGGACTGCGCTCATCAGAGTGACAAACGGCAAAGAAGAGAGCACATATACTGAGGATGCATTACTGAATCATTTATCAACAGAAGGTGCTGAGGAGGAGGAGAACAGAGATCTCCACTGGAGCCTGGAGGTGGCGATGAGAGAGGGATGAGGCAGTGAGAGGTGTTGATGCTGAGGTGATGAAGCTGTGCCATGATTTCTGTGAGAGGAAACCTTCCAGTGAACAATCAGAGGACAAGGGCCTGGTTTAGGCCGGGTTTTGTGTTGGTTTTAGTCCTCCTAGTTGGGTTTGGCTCTGGTTTATTCCCATGACATTAGAGTACCATGGCGCCCCCCGAGGCAGACGTGTTTGCCAGCTCCGCGCTAAAATTTCGAACTTTTTCTCTTTTTTGTATGTTTTTCGTGTTTTTCGTTCTTTCTGCAGTGCACAAATGCCATGCACTGCTAACATTGGTTTGCACCCCACCCTCTGTGACTGGCTCCTAGATTTCCTGACTGGCAGGCCTCAGTCTGTCAGGATTGGTAATAGGACTTCAGCCAGCACCATCACAAACATTGGTACTCCACAGGGCTGTGTACTCAGCCCCATCATCTACACCCTGTACACCTACGACTGTGTCGCCTCTCACAAGGACAACATCATCCTGAAGTTTGCTGACGACACCGCAGTGATAGGACGCATCGCTGGCAGTGACGAGGCAGCTTACAGGAGGGAGGTGGCCAGTCTGGTGTCATGGTGTGAAGACAACAACCTCACCCTCAACACGGACAAGACAAAGGAGATGATAGTGGACATGAGGAGGGAGAGGAGAACGCCTCAGCCACTGTTCATCCGGGAGCTTGAAGTGGAGAGGGTGAGCAGCTTCAAATACTTGGGTGTCCACATCAATGAGGACCTCACTTGGACACCTCACATCACGCAGCTGGTCAAGAAGGCTCAACAGCGGCTGTATTTTCTGAGGAGGCTGAGGAAGTTTGGCATGTCGCCCAAGATCCTCAGCAACTTCTACAGCTGCACCATTGAGAGTGTCCTGACCAGCTGCATCACTGTGTGGTACGGCAGCACTTCTGTCATGGACCGCAAACGCCTGCAGAGAGTGGTGAAGACTGCACAGAAGATCACCAGGACTCCACTGCCCTCTCTGCAGAGCATCTACCACCGCAGAGTCCACAGAAGAGCTGCTTCCATCCTCAAAGACCCCTCCCACCCCAACATGGTCTGTTCACACTTCTACCCTCAGGACGGAGGTACAGAAGTGTGAAATGCAGGACTTCAGAATGAAGAACTCATTCTTTCCCTCTGCCATAAGACTCCTAAACAGCAGATAGGAGTCTACAATCACAATCACAACATTACATGAACAATTGTTACCTACTGCACTACCTCACTTTACTTTACACCGTCACTTTACTTTACACGTCACTTTACACCATCACAACTGCACTACCTCACTTTACTACTTTACTCCTTTTGCCCTCTTGTATTTTTTTGTATATTTGTATTTTTTGTACTGCATTATTATCACTTGTATATTTGTCTTATTTTTTATTTTTACTTACTTGTGTGACATTTTACTGTGGACGGCAAAGTAAGAATTTCATTGTACAGGGAAACATGCTTTCTGTCTGTACACATGACAATAAACACTTTGAATCTTGAATCTTGAATCTTGAATGACATGAATGTTTTTTTTTTGATGGTTTGCTATTATGGCAGTAATTTAGTTTTTGTTTTACCCTCGTGTCAGTGATTTAGTCTTAAATCGAGACATACTATACTTTAAGACTAAACCCAGAACCTAGCACAAACATGGAAAGCCTTAACCTCTTACTAGAGCTAAACAAACCAAATCAAAACTGACCTCATAATAAAACCAAGGACCAAACCAAGCGCAGTGTAAGACTACACTTGGACTTTATTGGGACAAAACCAAGACCTAATCCAGGACTTAGCCAGTTGTAATCTTTACATCCAGCCAGAGCCACTACATTATGAGTTCACACAAAAGTGTATTATTATCCATTTAAATTCAAAACCATCTGCATCAATTAGTGTTTAATGGGAATTTGATTTTCAGTCTTCAAGGTTTAAAGCTCATTGTTAAACGACTGGACAAAGTACTAGGACTGCAGACTTTATAATAAGGATATATAAGTACTGATATTTACCAGTAGGGGCTAAAAGCTAAGATGTAATTATTTTCAATAAAATGAGCCAGGCTTTTATGTGTAACCATTTTAAACACATATTTTATTTAATAAGGTTTCTGAAAGTGAAATCCGTGCAAGAATGTATTATATAAAAGGTACTTACATGTATGTTTTTACGTACTTTATCTTCTTTTCCTCATTTATTCAACCCAGTATTCCCAAAGCTCCTCAAATCGGACCATTTCAGCAGCAGATATGGACTTTTCTCTGTGAAGCAAACACTCAAATGGGCACTGAAGAAGTCAATAGTTTAAAATCAAGTTTACACTGTCCCCTTTCACAGCCGTGCATGCTTTAGTGTCTGTAGCTCTTCAAAATAACAGTGTTCTTAAAATGAGGGGCGGCAGTAGCTCAGTGGGTAGAGCGGCCATCCTTCGACCGGCGACTAACTGTCCATTGTCCAGTGTATAGTCCGATTCAAGCCAAGGCTGCTGGGATAGGCTCCAGTCAACTCGCCCTGCTATGATTCTTTATTCTTGAGTTTAGTCATGGCTCAGTCTATCTTGTCCTATTTAAACCTGTCCAATGGAAAGTTCTGGTTTGGTCCTTGGTTTTGGATTAGGTCTTTTCTTTATGTCCCATTTAATCCTGGTTTAGTCCTGGTTTAATCCTGGTTTAGTCCTTATGTAGTCCCAATCAATGAAGTCCTTGTCAATCCTGATTTTGAATCTTGTTGAGTCCTCATTTAATCCTTGTCTTAGTCTTTATTTATGTCTGTGTTTAGTCTTGCTGTAGTCCTGGTTTAGAGCTTGGGTTTCTTCTTGCTTTCATTCTTATAAAGCCCTGTTTAGTCCTGGGTTGATTCGGAATTTATAGTTTTGGGGAAGTTTAAACCTCGTTTGGTCCTGTTTTGATTTTTGTTTATGCCTCATTTAGTAACAAAGTTTAGTCCTTTTTTAGTAGTCCTTAGTTTAGTCCTCGTTTGACTCGTGTAGCAGCTGTAAATAAACACAGTTGTCCTGACACTGCATTCATTTTCTGTTGAATTTGTGCTGAGTTAAAATGGGAAACAGAAAGAGGAACTCAAACTGAAACCTTTTCTGGACTTGGCTGAGTGGACTGCTGGGGAATCTCCAGTCCATTTACATTTAACAACTCTTTCATTTAATAAACACCGAGCTGAAACTTGGGGGCTTCCCTTTGAGTCCAGACCAGGGGGAATTTATTTTGGAAATTATGGGTGTATTACATAAAAACAGCTGCATATTGTTGTCAATAACTGCCTTTGTTCAATTCAATTAGTTTTATTCTAAAAGCTTTACAGCTGAGAGGAACTTCATCCAATAAATCCAACAAATGTACGTAGAAATATGAGAAAACTATCTTCTGTTATCTGTTATCTCTCGTGTTCAGAGAAAAAAATAAAGACCCTTTGCACAGTTTGGTCAGACAAAGGTTGGGGAAGTTTTACAGCTGTCGAGTGGGCAGGAGGTCTCTGTCATCTGTGAACTTTACCCACTCAAACAGTTTTATCAGCTAGACCCACGCAGCACAACAGACAACACTCAACACAATAAGCTTTGCCTTTAACTATGCATCATATTTATGAGATTGAGAGGCGTTTGCCGGTAAGACATATACTGTAGGTGCTCGTAAAAAAGTCTTGATATTCTCTCAGAACTCCTTATTTTCCTTTTGTTCTTTCTCTTTCTGACCTTCTGTTCTTCCCAGGCATTTCTTATAAACGTGTAAACACTGACTAAATAGTTCTGCACTTGCCAAAAAGCAAAAGCAGGATGGTCTGAGTTCAATGGAGAGCACTCAGCTGATGAAAACCTTATAAATGACTGTATTTATCTGACACTTTCCCACCTGCATAGGCTCTCAAAGCACTTTATATCCACCATCCATTAACTCAGTCATTAACAGAAGCCAACACTCATACATAAAATATTCATACAGTTGTTCTAATAGGTTTACATACCCCAGTTCTTAATAACGTGTATAGCCACCTTTAACATCAATGACAGTCTCTTGTGGAAGTTTGTGGATGAGGTTCTTTTTTTTCTCAGATGGTAAAGATGCCCATTCTTTAAGCCAAAAAGGCTCCAGTTTCTGTAAATACTTGGGCTGTTTTGGATGAACTGCACATTTGAGATCTCCCCAGAGTGACTCAATGATATCGAGGTCAGGAAACTGAGGCCAGAACCTTCACTTTATGCTGCTGTAGCCAAGGTTGGTCTCATTAACAACTTTAATTCAGAAGTTCTGAGGTTTGTCTCTGTGCTTTTTGACCATGCAGCGCATTTTCTTCAAGTGCTTCCTTATTGTGCATCTTAAAACAGTCACACCACTTTTTTTCAGAGAGTCCTGTATTTCAGCTGAAGTTATTTGTGGGTTTTCCTTTCCATCCCGAACAATTTTCCTGGCAGTTGTAGCTTTATTTTCTGTTGGTCTACCTGACCTTTTCATTTTCCACTTCTTAATTAGAGTTTGAACACTGCTGATTGTAACTTTCAATTCCTTTTTATATCCCTTTCCTGTTTTATACAGTTCAATTACCTTTTCCCGCAGATCCTTTGACAATTCTTTTTTGCTTTTCCCATGAAACATCAGTGCAGCACTGGATCTGGGTCTGTCAGGAGCCCAGAAACTCACTGACCTTTTATTCACACACACACTGATTATAAGCAACAGATCACAGGTGAGGATGGTTACCTTTAGTAGCCATTCAAACCTGTTCGTGTCGACTTCTGGCTTGTCTTTTTTGTAGAAAAGACCTGAAGGTCAAATACTTGTAATGGATCTGGAGTGTTTGTAAAAGGTGTACGTTAGTTTCCAGTCACTGTTAGAGTGCAACAAAATGGCCACAGCATTGTTCATAAAAGGGGAACAACCGCTAGCCCTACAGAGTGTGAAAGTACTAGACACAAAACCTGAAATCACACAGGATCTGAGGAGGCGTTGGACGGGCTGGAGAGTGAGAGTGAAGCATCAAACAGTAGCAACAGGTTATAAGGTTAAATCGTGTAAATATCATTGAATTCTGTGGCAGAACTGATCCAAGTGTGTTTTTTAATTAGTTTGATTAGTTGGTATTCATCACAGTTTCTCTGAGAAAAGCTTTTGAATTCCCTTTAAAACTCAATTTGACACGTTGGGAGTCAGACGCGGATGTTCTTCAAGTCAAGTGTGGGTTTATAGAGGAATACAAAGCACGCTGTCGGTCATTTCCCTTTTGATGATTGCTATTGTGATCATACACAAAATAAGTTCTTAATTATGTTTCATAGAGCCATTATGCCACACAGGTATAAGCAGCATATCTACAAACTACACCAATCAAGGTCTTTGTAGTTCTTCTTGGAGTGCTTTACCCAAAAGTCATAATTTCTTAGTGGGTCAGCTGAGCTTACTTAGTGGTTTAAACAAAGCTACTACTCTGCACCTGATCTTGAACACAACCAAAGTTAATACTCGCTCTATTTTCAGTCTTCAGCTGTGACTTCTCCTTTTTTCACTCGACACACTTTGCCCTCCTACTCCTCGACACCGGCAGCTTGTTTCTCGTTGCTTGATTGGTCAGTGGGACACGTCTCTTTCCTTTAACTTGATATTAACCTTCTCCGGAACACTTTAACCATTTAGTGTTCCAGACAGACTTACCTCAATAGAAAGTAAACTATGGCTCAAAACCCATGATGGTTACCTCTTGCTCCAGCTTTATACTGGCCTAGTAATGCTTATATACATTTTGGTGACCATATTTCCAGACCTCTAAAAAAGAATAAATGACATCTGTTCTCCGTTTTAAAATAATGGTAATTCAACTGTTTTATCGACAATAACATAAAACAAGAATTTAATTGGTCCATTTAAACCTTAAAACAAGCTCCCAAAAACCAGATAATGTGACAGAAGTCTATGTACAACTGTTTTGAAGTTTGTTGCAGTGATATTTGTTGGGACCTGGGACACGGAGGGTGAAAGTGGGACAAACCTCATTAAAAAGGGTCACATGGTCTCCATTGAACAAATAAATGTTGAGCCATTCCAGAATGTTCTCTACCCACTGCACACACCTGTCAGTTCTTGGTTTTGCAGAATGTGCGATCATTGTTGCTGATGCCCACATGTTGATGGAAAAGGTCCAGACGGCAGTAAAAACTCTTCAGACTTTTGCAGTTGTTATAAGAACATCTGTTTGTGCGTGGCCTCGGTGAGCGGTGTCACAAGAGCTCACGAGAGGGGTTTCCTGCACATTGAGAAGGGTCTAGTTACTGTAAGTACGTAACTGTAAAAACAATGCCAATAGTTGGTTTTGTTTACCAGGATTAAGTCTGTTTGTTAGCATTGGATCTGTAAAACTTAAGGGATCTCAAAAGACAGTCTTTGACAAATGCCAGTGTAAGAAATGTACAGTTTGACAGATTTTCTTTTTCTTTTTATAGTTTTGTAGGAAAAATAATAATCTATGTTTTATCCTGAACAGGTCAACGGCCAGTTATCGTCTGAAACACAAGGTGAACCTGGAGGAGGCCTGGGTTTTTGGGTTTGACACAGACCCTGAAGATGAAACCCTTTCAGACCTGGACCTGGCTGTGACCCTGGTCCTGGCCTGGGACTTGACATTCTGTCTGCTGGGTTTCAGGTGAGTTCTCCTGATACAGCTTAGTCCTGGTTTACACCTGGGTTTAGGTTCAGTCCAAGGTTCAGTCAGAAAGTCATGTTACTACCTCAACACTCTATGGACAGACTCAGAATCAGGTTTACTGTCAGATAAAGTGGAAAGGTTTACACAATACAATACAATTTGTTGTAGCATGTTGGTGCAAAAACCCAGACACAAAAGATATTTAAAAACAACTAAGATAAATACTATAAGCGTTAAAAGTAAAATCATATACAGCTATATCTCCCTTATCACCACTTCTCCTTTACGACACACATCTCATGTCTCGTCCCGTGATTCTAACCCTGTGCCTTTTATGAAATAGTTATTGTAACCCAAGCGTTTTCATGAACTAACACTGTTGTAGTAAAACCATCACATGATCCTTTGTGACCTTCACAAAAACAGAAGTTACAAAAAGAAAGTCCTCGGCTCTGGATCACAAGACAAAAAGGGAAGTTTATCAAGAATAAACTTTATAAAGAAACACTGTGCTTTTTAAAACAATGTGGAGAAGAAGAAATTGGCTTTTCTCTTTACTGCTTTTAATTTATTTAGCAGAAAAGGCTGCTTTATGTTAATCAAGGACTCCCACATTTCTCGTTTGTGCCCTTTCTGATGTGTTTTTATCTCGCTTGTTTATACATTGAAGGGTATTTGTTTGAGTCGGCGTGAGAAGGTTTCATTACTTCTCATTGTAGAGAGTGTTTCTGAAGTGACTTTACAGCAGAGACAATAAGGGTCTGGTTACCGTCACATTTGGTTAAGGATGATGTGTGTTTTTGTACTTGTTCTAAAACTCCAAAGAAAACTGTTACTGTTGAGAAAGAAAACGGGTGTAAATGAATATATTATGTCCAGCCTTTTGAAGACTTGTGTCCTCTCTGGGCTGTTATAGGCTCTGGGTTATGTTGCCTCCCTTTTCTCTGTTTATGTTTTTCTTTTTTGAGCCGTTTCTTTGTTAAAAGACATGTTAAGCTGAAAATACACTTTAGTGGCAGCTGTAAAACTTCCTGGAACGTCACATGACAAGCCGGTGTTGACCAATGGGAGCGCTCTTTTTTTGAGCATATGACTGATCTAATAAGATCCTCTCTAATAAACAGTCGAAGGCATCATAACGTCTGTTTTTTTTTACAAATGATTTTAAAATATACTATTTGGGATTTAAACCCTTTAACTAGAAGAAAGAAATATACGGTACCAGTCTGTTTAAGTCCCACTGTCCTCTACTGTCCACAGATTTCTGCCTTGTATTTGTATTTCAAGAACAATCTGGTGAAGTTATATTGTCTGGTCCCAAAATTCTTCCCAAAACACACCTGCTTTTGGGTCCTGCCTTCATTGCTGTGATGTGTACAGTAGGTGTATTAAACAGCTCGACCACACTGTCTGTCTCTGTGTCACTTTCCACTGATGGACGCACGAGTCTCAGGAGGAAGTGGAAGGAGTTTGGTTTGGGGCACGCCGTGACGCTACTTCCTGTCCCCATGACTGAGGTGTCGACTTTCCACTACAGTCAGTAAAAGACTGCTGCAAACAGACAACAAGCTCATTTCTAAAACACGTTCTGCCGCTGTGAACACATCGTCTCTGTGTGGATAACTAACTCGGACCATGTTTGTTTTTCATTCTCAGCTCGCCTGAAGTGAAAGAACGCTGGTCAGATACTCTACACAGGTAAGAAGACTCAATACTTTATCAATACTTTTGCAGAAATAGCATTAAGAAACTGGTGTTGTTGTAATCTGTTGGCTTTGTCAGTCTCCAATCTATATTATTTTTTTACTATATTTTCCACTATATATATATTTATTTTTAAATGGTTGAAATACATTTAAACTATTTATGGCTGCTTTTTGAATATTACTGCTCTATTGGGTGATGACTTAAAAAAATAAATTGTTGCATTGATCAAATTTGGCAAAATTCAAGGTTGTCATGGTTCTTGTTAGTTTTTTGAATATTTTCTTGACCCTACTTCACGTTACATAACCTCAATTTGCACGTGTCAGTTTTCACATTTTTTTATCTGAAGCTAAAACGCTGCATGCTCTATTTCAGGTTGGAAATGCCTGGTTGTGTTATAGTTAGATTGCACTTGCTTTCATCATTTCATCATGTTTTGGACAATTACCAAATGAAAATGCATTAGTGTGAACGTAGCCCCATGTTTCAAGTTTCTTCAGGTCTCTGTCTTCTCTGGACAAAAAGGAAAATTTAATTATTTACATGATCCCAATTGAGATCCTTTTACTTTTTTTTGTCAGAAGCTTTGGCCTTTATTTGATATATTCAAAGATCAGGTGCTGTTCCATGACTGTATTTTGTAATTTCCCTCAAAACAACATTTGTTATTGAGGTTTACACATGTGGGCAGCAGGAGACACAGGTAACACTTTACAAACAGAGGCGTTTCAAGAGACTGTAGGAGGAGGAAGATAGTGGCCCTGATGTACTCTGAACTGGAGGCAGGTTTATTTATCATAAATCTATGCACAACGAGGACAGAATGAGTAACCACTGTATCCAATTTCTCATACAGCATGGTTTTATAATCATTCCTGTTTACACATTTAGTGGAGACGTTATGTGGGGGATCCCTTCTTCTACGAAAACATGTGCAGTCAGAAAAAGTTTTTTAGTATATCAAAGAAATGCAACTAATGACTCATTAATAGAGCCTCGTTTATAAAGCATAAAAACAAAGTACTGCTGAAATGTGTGTGACTCTTCCCACTCCAAAGCATCTGTAAAAGTAAACGTGAAACTGTGCCGCCTACTCTGACCCAAACGTGCACACATTTTAGGAAACGTGGCCCAAAGGTGACACTTGTGACAAGAACGTGAACTGCAGCCAAGTTTGAATTCTCTGAATGTTGTAATTGCTTTACTTTATATATCTCTCAACCAAGCACTTCCTTCTGCAGTAACATTTCAAACCGGAATGTTATGTCATGAGTTTTGTGTAAAATTCAGATAACATTACTGTGGTCTGTTACCACTTCTCCAAACCTGTTTCAAACTCGACTTTATACACACTGCTTTTTCTTCTTGAAGGAACATTAAAGAAGCAAAAACCAGAGTTGGTTGTGAGAGCTCCCCTCCAGACGGCCTCATGAAGGTGTTGAGTGGCAGCAGCGCAGTAAGTAACTAAATTACTCACAGCTTAATAATAATAATAATCACCACCCACTTTTATGTCTAATTTTTTCTGTTTTGTACCATTTCAGACTAAAACTCTCAGCGGAAGTGACATGGAGCACTTCATAGAGCTTCTAGTTGATGTGAGTATAACTTTAGATCTTTGTATTAAACACAATCAAATGTTCAAAATGTTGTGCCATTTCAAGTTCCTGTTACACAATCACTCACTAACGCCTCTTCTGTTTTTCTCTGTCGCCAGGGCAACGTAAATATCACAAAGAAGGAGAGTAATAACCAAGAGGAAAGGCAGACCAATGGTGAGTTTGAAATTAGTTTAAAAAAATCTTGATGTGCCATGTGCCCAACCGAGACCAAATGGAAATGTGTAGAGGAGACTTTTGAAATTGAACTGGCAGAGGGTTGAAAAAGTGACTCAGTGTGATATCATTATTAGTCAGCCTTATTTTTTTTTTCTATTAGTCTGGTCCTTGTCAATTAGAGTTTATTTGAAGAATCAAAGAACAAAAAATAAACTACCTCTATAATTGGATAAACATACAACCAATCAGAATTCAGAGGTAGTTCCAACATACACTCCATATATACAACCAATCAGAGAAACAGAGCCTTGCAGAAAGCCCGCCAGGTTTTAAGCATAAACTAGTCAACTAATTTAAAAACATATGATACATACAGTATCAGAGTTTCCGCTAGAAAAAAATGGTGCCGGTCACTTTGACCGGCAGAGGTTTCGTTTTCCGGACATTTTTTTCGTTACCATCAACTACCTCACATCTTAGCCATGGGAACTTGTCACTCCATTCCGACCGATACGCCCTACACTTCGGCTTTTTCTCCGGTGGTGGCGGAGCCTCCGCGGAGCCTCCGCCACCACCGGAGGCGGAGGCTCCGCCAGACAGCCGCGGCGGAGCTGTCTGGCGGAGCCGTCTGGCGGACCCTCCGCCGCGGAGCTGTCTGGCTCTGGACATCTGAGGCTTCAGGCGTTCCTGATTCAGTATCCTCCTTCGCGTCTGGCCTCTGAAAAAAACTTTTAAGGCTAGTCTGCCTGGGCTGGCCATATTTGAAACGTCTCTCAATAGTTCGTGGTTTAGGTCTATATTATAGCCGTTAGGCGTGCGCTTTATTTGAAATGCAACATGCGATGTTGTTTAAAAACTTTCAAACGGTCGATTCAGATTGTGTTGGGGGCGATTATTAGGCAGTTTTAATCGGACAATTTGACCGGAGAGATTTAATTTTGTCGGACATTTAATTTTTTTCCCGGCCAATGACCGGTAATTACCGGACAACGGAACCCCTGCAGTATATCAGTGACAATTGTCGGTTACCTTTAAGACTTAGGTGCAGTGTGTCAAATGTTGTTGTTTGCAAATGAAAGAAATGGAAGACATCTTGGATCCGTAAAACTCAATGACTACAACAATATGTTCAACATAAACTGTAGAGGATTATAATTAATTTCTTTGTTTGAAACAGAAAATGGATGGAGCCGAATGAGGAGCAGATTGCGGAGTGGGTCCAGTATGAAAAAAGGGAGTCGGTCGGACGGCAAGAAACTGTTTGGAAAGTCTCTCAGCAAAATATGTCCCGACGACGGGTCACTGCCCAAACCCATCCTGGTAAGTAAGATTACAAACTTGTCCTTTGTAATGTCTGTCTCACCTGCTATGGTCCTCTGTTAGGTCCAAGTTAATAACACCCTTTTCCCCTCAAACAGGAGATCCTTGTATTAGTGAGGAAGACGGGTCCATCCACCGAGGGTGTGTTTCGAAGATCGTGCAACAACAAAAAAATGATGGAAATCCGTGAGCAGCTCAACTTTGGAGCCGAGGTTGATTTGGAAGGACAACCGATTGTTCTGCTCATCGGCTTACTCAAAGTACGTACAACCCCCAACACCCCACAAAGAGACATGGGCTTGTCCTCATTCTCAAAAGTTGGTCACTACCACATCTTGCCCAATACACAATGTATGCAGTTTTGTTATTCTGAACTTTAACCATGAGTATTGTACGAGTAATGCCATTATTTGTCAGTAAAATGCAACAATTAGGATGAAAGTTGAAGCCTCTCAAGAAAAGCTTTTACCTTCATCCGACTCCAGCTTTTGTTTATGTGAAGTGCTAATGGCTGTGCTGTTTTCTGCAGTGTTTTCTGAAGGAACTTCCTGACAGCCTGCTGGTCACTGAACTTTATGACAAGTGGATGGCAGCATTCGCTAACGAGGACGTCCAGCAGCGAACCATGGAACTGAGAAGGTAAGCAATCAATGGCTGTTAATGAGACTGGAGAGAGGTATTTATCGACAAGGGCCATTGTTAGCTTGTTTAGCGGTAATGACTAAGCGGTCAGTCTAATCTGTCTTAAAGTTGACAAATTCTTTTGAGTTAATTTAACAACCAAATTCTGGCATTAGTCCTTGTAGAAAAATGCTTCCTTGCCAATATCTGTTGTAGTAATCGACAATTACAATTTTGCCCACCTATGCCTATAACAATTACTAAGTGTGTGCAGTGGTGTCAAAGTCAAAGTGGGGAAGGGCCGCAATAGTAAATAAAAATCCCTTTAGGATGGACTGTGACAAATCCAACTGCAACCTGTTCAAATCCATCTAAACCTGTTCAAATCCATCTAAACATGTTCAAATCCATCTAAAATCTGTTTAAATCCAACTAAAACCTGTAAATTCAACTAAAACCTGTCCTAGAGTCCCAAAAATATCACTTATCAAATGTAACAAAGGGCCAAATAAAACCTTTCAAAGGGTCCCCGGACCTTAAGTTGGACATGTGCGCTCTAAAATAAACATCATGGACGTATCAAACCAACACTGAGATATACTAATTATCTTACACATGTATCAACCCATGCACTTTCAATTTGAAATGTCAGTGCAACAATCTCTAAACACATTGTTCACATCAGCATGTTATGGCAAGGCTGAAACTGAGAAACCACATTGTTTTCTTCCAGCTGCCAATCACTGGCGATGTTTGGAAAGTGTTGGTTTCTGTCCATCTACAGTAACATACAGACTAAAATCCTGACAGACAAAATAAATTTCTAAATATCTGTCCGGACAAAGGCTCAGGAAGTTGCAGATTACATACAATAGGAGAGTGTAATCAAGATGCAAAGAGAAAGTAGCTTTTAACATGCAACAGCATGTACTGCATTTCTATTATGTTAACTTCCCTAAAAAACTATACTAATGACAATGCAGCAGCTTATTTCTGGGTTAAATTGTATCAGATATGATGCTTTTTTTCCCCATTACGCATAATATTATTATACATACTTATGCATACTTATTATTAATGCTCTAAATGCTCAATGTCTGGACAAGAGTTTATTATCATAAATAGTTGAACAGGCTCTAGGCGTGAGATATGTATGTGTTTAAAGGAAGGAAATGTTTTTTTGATGTCCTACATACTTTGGGCAGCATTCAAACCACTTCTTTATCACAGACTGTTAAAAAGAGGAAGATATAACCAAAAAAAAAAAAAAGAGCGCCAAGTTAATGTCTGCTTCTCTTTTTTTTCCTTCCTTCCTGTTTTCTCACAGAGTGTTAGACGAGCTCCCGAGGCCTAACATTCTCCTGCTGCAGCATCTGTTCTGTGTCCTGTACCACATCCAGGAGAACGCACACACAAACAAGATGGACGCCTATAACCTGTCTGTGTGCCTCGGGCCCACTCTGCTGCCGCCCAAAGGCACAGCGCTGGACGAGCAGATGAAGAAGGTAGCAGTCTCATTTTAAATGTGCCCTCTTTCACGCGGGTTGGGTTTTTGAAGCTCTGTGGTTCGGATTGCACTAAACCTCACGAGGTTTCATAAAGCAGCTCTCGACTCTCGCAATGAGAAAAACAGATAAGAAGTAGTAAAGACAAGATAAAGACATTCAAAAAGTGGTATTGAATATTACAAGACTACTATATTACAAGACTCTACTAATGATTATACCCCAAAGTACTTACACTTGTCCATGGATATAACTAAGACCAAGCTCACACTCCAGGATAATCGGACCACTTTGAGCCCAATTCTGAAGCTTCTTCATTTCTTTGTTAGAGGTTAGGATTTGAATTTAATTTCCTTTAGATTATCTTGATATAAACATTTCTGGAGAGGACCAGAGATGCTAATAATGCATGACCAGAGATAATTACTGCAGGCCCAGAGGCACTGTATAAAAGATTAGAAAGTCTGTGTCTGTTTTTGGTGCCACCTGATTTTCAGACCCTTTAAATCCTGAAATATTACTTGTATGTGTTTCAGTTCAATGTGTTTCTCATCACTCTGTTATTCCTGGTTTGTTGCAGGTGGCAGATCTGACTCAGTTCCTGATCGAGCACTGGGAGATACTTGGGGACAACATCCCAAATCTACTGGACACAGATGAAGGTACGTTAAATCTTTTCCTGCAGTGTTCAAAATGGACCTTTGTCAACAACACAGTAACTTTTCTGAAATAGCATCTCCTGAAGAACTGCAACTACAAACACAAAAGAACTGTTAGTGTATATATTGTCTGAAGTCAACTAAAACTAAAAATAAAACCTATTCAACAATAACCAAAGCATATACAAATCCAACCCAAACCTGTTCAACTTTAGAAATCCAACAAAAACAAAAACAAAGGTTGTAAGACTCTACCATTGGATGCCCTCTTGTTTGAAGCAATGCATTTAATGATAGTAAGGCTCTAAATAAAGTAAAGTAAAAGTTTTGTCTTTAATGAGATCTTTGTTTTTTTCCAGACTCTGTATCGTCGCAGCAACACGACTCGGCCTACGACAGCACAGACCCAGACGGAGACTTTGAGCATGGCGGCAGTACAGAAGAGACTATGGGTGAAGCAATCAAGAAGCGCAGCTCATCTTCTTCTCTGACCACCTCCAACACGTCCTGGCCCTCCGAATCTGCTCTCCTCACAAAACCAGCCTTCGACCGGCGCTGCTCCGAGCCCATTATCCTCCTCCCAGCTGAAATCAAGAGGCTACAGTGCCACGCGAGAAGCCACGACGACTGCTCGGTGGAGACGAGAAGGTTCGACGGGCAGCTGAGAAAGCAGATATCGGACGACTCCATTTTGATTCGCAAACCCCTTCTGGCTTTTCCCAGAAACAACATGGACGGCTTGCTTTACGATAGAGCCTATCGAGACTGCTCATGCTCCTCTATAGACAGTGCAGTGTCCAATCAATCAGAAGGGTCTGTTTTCACCAACTCTCCAACAGGATCACCGACTTGCTCGAGAAAAGCTCTCCAAACTCAACCAGCTTCAGACAAAACAAGTCCAGATGAGAAAAAACGCTCCCAGTCCATAAGAGTCCCTTTAAGAGCCAGGAGTTTCAACAGGATTAGTTTAAAGAAAGCGGATCCTCAAAGGGAAAACTCATTTCCGTGCGGGACTCTTCAGGAAGACTCACAACGCGAAGCGGCAGACGCTTCTTCGCCCAAGCCTCGCCCATTATCGGCGCTGGAAATTTTCAAATACGTGGACAGTAGACTTCCCTGTGAGCCGCCATCTTACCTGCATGCTGTTCAAAACACACAACTTCCCCCGAAATATGGCACCATGACGGTTCAAGACGCAATCCACCTGGATAGAAGGTCTCGTCCTTCTTCGGTCAATTACGACCTCCCAACGTCTTCCTCCTCCCATTCGTTGCGACACAAAATGGACAATCAGATGGGACTAGACGCAGCAGAAAGACAGCAGACTTTCCGTCAGAGAGCGATGTCTGAGTCTGTCTCTGCTGGTCGACATGAGGCTCTGTTACGGAGATGCAGCCAGCCGGTGTTCGAAGAGTTTTCGTACGCCAAGGAGTCTTACGTTTGAGAGACTTTGTTTAAAATGTAATATAAAGAATGTGTTATTCAGAGTGACCATGTTCTGAAACTATTTTCTATAGTTTAAAAGGGACAAGGTGGACTTTTGGATATGAAGTTATGAAAATGTCAAGCTCTGGACCCTTAACACTCTCAATCTATTTTTCAAAAACTCTTTCATAAAAACCTGCTCACTGTGTTGACTTTAAAATGGTCAAAATGTTAAGCTCTGGGTTTTTATCCTTAAAACTTTTAAGGGATCTCAAAGAGCTCCTAACATTTGCTGCATTCATGTGCTCCTTGGATGGTCCAAGCTTGTGTTAGAGTAACGTTGTCTTGATGTGCTTTCAACTTGGAATGTCTGAATATTGGCCTGCTGTTCATAAACTCAGCTCAATTATTCATTAGTTTTGTTATTAGTATTATAAATCAGATGTATCTCAAACCTGTTTCCAAAAAGGTAATGGTACACCTATCTGGTTTTGCAATTACACACCTCATAGCTTTCCTTTTTATAGTATAGCATCTACGGTAGCCCTGCTGGGACATGCTATTATCTTTGAACAAATCTAGTAAATAATTTGTCTAACTTTAGTTTATAGATTTATAAACAAAATCAACCTAGTTCATTTAAGTTACAAGCATTCATGCATTTAAAGATAAAAGTGCTCTGTTTGTCCTCTCTGGGCAGCTGTAGAAGCAGAAACAGGAAGTGTTAGCTCTTGCAACTGAGTTTTATTGAGTTTAAAATGTCTACTTTTCAAAGATAGACAAATGCAAAGACTGAAAACTTTGTGACACGTGGCACCTTTGACGGACTCATAACTGAAATAGAATGTCCACAGCAACAATGTCAGATGTTTCCAAGAAAACTGTGACTACATCAATGCAGCCTTAGACCATGAACAATTAAGCTCTGTCTTTTGTACAAATCCTGTCTGTTTTCATTGTTTAATTTTGAATTAATGCCAGCTAAGTGCGTCCTCTGTGGGATGCACTGTTTCAGTAGTACTGTTTAGAGTACAATTATAATGTATAGTTACTTTGATAGATATGTAGTCTATCACAATGAAGCTATGGCCACAATATGCTAATGTCCCATGTCTTTGTTAATATTTTTTGTATATAGTTTTTTTTTATATTGCTTTTGTCTTTCTCTATGGTCTGTTCTTTCACTACACTAAAGCACTTTTCTGATGAACAATGCAGTTAATATGTTTGCCATACTTAAATAAAATCCAATAGAAACAAATGTATGTGTTGTATTTGTTTGTCTAAATGCAATTTGCATCATAAGAGCTGACTCAGACTCAATAAACAAGAAATAGTGGCTCATGCATATGTTGCTTACTGATAAACATTTGTCCAATCAAGAGCTTAGTTATTGACAAAGCAACGTGTTTTTCTCGACTTCTGTGTTGCATCAAAGCATTGAAGGGCCTCACTCTGAGAACAGTTTGTGCCACAGCTTTGAGAGGAAACCAGACTCGGGTCACATGGGCAGATTTGGTTTTTCTCTGAACTGCAGTTCCTCTGATTCTGAACAGCTCAAAGAAGAGATAACACCTTGTCTTCCTTCCGTCACAGAGTTGACATTGTTCCTTCCTATTTAAGGTCATGTGTGGCATAAAGTCCAAATGTGAACTTGTGAAAAATTACTAAAAATAAAAGGCTATCATTCAAGTAGAATTCAGTGAAAGGCTAATGGGCTAGTTTGGCCTTAATGCAAATAAATGTCAAGCAAAGTCTACAAGAACTAATAATAATACTACCTCTTAGGTAAAGCCCCTTTTGGCATTAATTGCAAATATGCTAACAACCTATTCTATCACAAATACACTGTTCTCTTTTCAATACCAGTAACCTCAGAGCATTTGGCGGCTCTAATTGCACATGACAGGCATCAAGGTTGCAGATGACTCTAATTGCGCAGCGTGACGTGTAACAAAGTTAATAACAAAAAAATTACGGGTGTTTAGGTGGAAGTAGTTTTTAAATTCGAGACTTTCATGATTGATTTTGCGCTGCTAATCTATGTATTAAGAATACTGAAGATGTAAATTATTTTCTTAATCTGAACACTATGGGTGCCTGTAAGGACCAGATTGTAGGGAAGACTTGATGAAAGCATGGTGCAGAAAACAAGGCAAAAGCTATAAACCCTTTTTGTGTTTTAACCTTCAATTAAGCTGATTGCACTGATAAATTTTGGTGTTTTTTTAATCCAGGGCAACAATCCGCTAATTGGACAGACGTGGTGAGGTAACCAGGGCCGTTGACAGAATTGATGGGGTCCTGGGCAAAGCCTATGGCCAAAGGCCCCTAAAGCATAGGAGGGCTTAGTTTTGGCCCCCAAACCCTGAGGCCCGGAACAACTGTACAGGCTTCTGTGGCTCTGTTGTTTTTCTCACATAAACAAGAGCCACGTGACAGTTGTGTTTTCAAAGAGCGAGGCCACCATGTTAATTCAATGCATTCAACAGGTTCTATTTGAACATTTGCGTCTTTATTTAAAAAACGTATATCTTACCCCACATATCAGCCAGAATCTTTTGGTCGTGAAGGATTGTTTAGTGCTGTTTATGGTCAGAGAAGGTGACCAGGCATCGAAGACTGAAGACTATGTTATTGTTTTTTAAAAGTCCGTGAAAGAAAAGTGTGAACATACGGAGAAGGAAACAGCTGCCTCCAGAAACATCTCTTTAACACAGAGTATATGACGACAAATGAGGAATTAATCAATTTTCAATCTCACTAGAGCCATTATTTGTGCCTTTTTTCAGTTAGTTTATTTATCTGAGAAACATCAGAGAGACCGGTCTAAACCAGGACTGGGTCTGAGCCAGGACCAGGTCTGGACTAGGACCAGGTCAGAACTCAAAGTTGTTGGAAATATATATATATATATATATATATATATATATAAAATAACATAGAACTAGAAAAATGTAGTTTTTCACATTGTTTGTTGGCCCCATTTTAGAGACTGTGAGCCCTGAACTGTCTGGGCTCTGAGTAAGGCCTCTGTTATGTAACTTCAACACTAATGAGAAGAGGTCAACCCTGTGGTGATAATGATTTCTGACTGTGTGAACACAAACAATACAAAAGGAAAATCCCAGGCCGTGGTGGCACAGAAACAATGTATTCTACAACAGACGTTAATTACTCTTTTTTGCAGACATCGAGACACGTTTTGTTTGTTCTGTGAATATAGTAAAGATTCATGGAAACATTCTGTAACTGTCTTTGTTGGGTTATTTCAGTGAACAAACATCTGTTACATAATGTTGTGTAAAACCACAACCCTCTTTCTGATGATTTTACTGACTCTAAAAAACAAGGGAAGCTCCTATATAGTCTTCTTTATGCAGTCACATTGGAGGTTAAATGCTTGTGTGTGACAGGTTCCTCTTGGGTGTCCATCAAATCTCCTTCTATGATTGGCATTTGCTTTGGTAATGAGGCTTTTTATTTGAAATCTTTACTGTGTTTGTGTCACTGGGAAAGGATGCCCACGGGTCGCTCAAGTCGCTTGTGCTACTTTTTGAGTCAAAGAACCCTTAGGCATGTGAAGATATTAAAGTCTGACTGTGTTAACCTTAAGGAATACATCATCTTAAGGCGGTTTTGTGGATCCCTTTTTAAATGCTTTTAATATACAGGTAAATGGGACAAATACAGTCACTAAAGGCAGGGCTTTAAACCTACTTTTTGGCTGGTTGCACTGGTTCTGTTACTCCAAATTTACCAAATACCCAGCATTGGTTTGAATGGTCGCACTCAAACTTCACCCAAAGCCAGTGCCACTTTGTAAATTTGAATCAATATTTAATTTCAAAACAAACATGTTAAACACTGAAGTTATGCCATTTCTTTCTTTGTCTTTACACTTCTGTACAATATTTGGTATGTGGCAGTATTAGTGACTTTCATACCTTTAGTAATCTCTACAAAATAGAATAGAAATCTGCAATAGTTATTGTCCCATGCCTTGTTTAAGTGTAAATGTAAAATGTAAAAAAATTGGTAGGTGTTTTTATTTATTTACATCTTTATTTCACTTAAATGTGGCTATTTTTACTCTTAACTATTTTTTGCAGACTCTTATGTAAATCAGGTGATGATCTGGGCTCCTGCCTCCTCTCACTGTTTAGAGCAGAGCTGTCACCTTTGTACTCACTACTTGCAAACATGTCTGCTCTGTTTTCCCTTGAGCACGCTAAGACCTTGTAACACTTTGTGGTTACCATCTTTCTTCTCAGTATGACTTTCTGCTTTCCCTTCCCTAATGTTTCACATCGCCCACGTTACAGTATTCACCTGTAGAACTGTTTTAAAGCCATGTTTCATTTTAATATGTTATGTGTTCAGAAATAAGGCCCTGTTATTGGAGTAAACATATCTGTAAACATTTAATATGAGGCAAATTTGATGTGGTATACCCTCCTTTTGACTTCTCTGAGCAGGAAGTGGTCTGGGCGTGCGTAGAACATGCCAATAAGGCATGTTTATCTGTATTAAACATTTTAGTCTTTTCTAACACGTGCCGCATATATATTTTCATCCTTTTTGTCCATTTATATGAAAAAATATGCATTGTGCTTATGGTAAAATGTATATTATGAGCGGTGGAAATAATAATATATATCTACTAAAACTGATGTGTTTGTTCTCTGACTTGAGATTCCACAGATTCTTTTTACTGTGTTTCACTTTTACATGTACTCTGGCTTCTTGAAGGCTAGAATTCGGGGCTGAGGATGAAATATGGATCTTTCCACCAAGTCGCTGTAAGATTAGTTTATGTCTTTGGTAGGAAAAAATATCCATCCATCCATCTTCTACCACTTATCTGGGGCCGGGTCGCGGGAGCAGCAGTCTAAGCAGAGACGCCCAGACTCCCCTCTCCCCAGACACTTCCTCCAGCTCTTCCGGGGGATACCGAGACGTTCCCAGGGCAGCCAGAGACATAGTCCCTCCAGCGTGTCCTTAGTCTTCCCCGAGGTCTCCTCCCGGTGGGACATGCCCGAAACATCTCCCTAGGGAGGCGTCCAGGAGGCATCCGAAACAGATGCCCGAGCCACCTCAGCTGACTCCTCTCGATCTGGAGGAGCAGCGGCTCTGAATTGAGCTCCTTCCGAGTGACCAAGCTCCTCACCCTATCTCTGAGAGAGGGCCTTACTTAAATGATATTTGTAGCATTTAAGGCCGATTCTCTTGTTGGTTAACATTAAAACAGGGGCATTTACATTTTGTACGCGAGCTGTGACATCTCGCGTTGCTAGAGACTCTCTGGTGGCAGTTAAGTTGCACTTCCTGGTTACGGTTGCTACAACAACCAGCTCACTTCTCAATGGCTCTCTCCTATTGATATTATTATTATATTTTCGATTTGTGTTAGTTTGTAAAAGATGGCGTTTGTTTCCCACAGAGAGCCCAGCGGGACGTACACCTTCTCCAGCCGCCCCAGGGCCGTCGAGAACCGCTCCAAATACAGAGAGCCGCCACCAGAGGAGTAGGCTCTGTTTTAACTACGTTATCTTACTGGCGTTAAAATGATGCATGTTCATTTACCGAGACCGGTGTCACAGGCAGCGCAGACACATTTTTATTAGGACTCTATTAAATATGCTAAATTACTTTAGCTAAATCATAAGCGTAATTCAATATTAAAACCTAAGCTCAGTTATTCTATTTATGATTATTATTGTTACTAAGTAACTAATTAGCTTAACCTAGCACATAACCTAGCGTTAGCTAACCTAGCTAAAATAAAGAATGCAATGACAATAACAATGACGTTCAAAACTTCTGTTGAAGAACTTTAGGTCAGAATTACTTGCGTTGTGTCTGTTATAAAAATGCAGTTAATAATGCCCATTTATTTAACTATTTAATATTATATTATTTACACAATTGACAATTTCTACTGGCCTTTTTAAACTTAGTTTACACTTAGCTTACTCTACCTACATAAATTCAGTTCAGTACAATTTAACTTTGTTTAATTCCCGAGGGGAATATAATATAGTAAGTTACATTAACTACATTGTGCTTAACGATGTATTATCTCCCCCTAGTAAGTGCTCTTGGAATTATTTTTTTTATTGTCTCCTTCAACATAAAAATTTTATATCTGCTCTTGTTCTTGATATAAACATAATAACATAAGTTTAAAGATGACCAAAATTATAACACTTTAGCATAAATACACATTGTATAATTAGGGTCATTGTGAGATTAATTAAGACTGAAATGACTGTTGTTTAATGGGATTAGAAACCTTTCCAGACAAACAGCAGGAAGTCTCAAATGTTTTAATTAAACTAAAATGCAGCCAGTCTTTTGGGGTTTATTATTTATAGATAAGTGTTGTTATTTCTTTTCTATTCTTTACATAACCTGAGAGAATATTGCTACGGTTATTGTAGGGCGCAGTGGCTCATTGGTAAAGCGGTCTTTTATAACCGCTCATGGTTCGAATCGCGCTCTCCACAGTTCATACTGTCGTTGTGTCCTTGGGCAAGACACTTAACCCACCTTGTCCCCTGTGTCTGAGGCACTGGTGGATGAATGTGTGTGTGAATGGGTGAATTTAAGCTTGATGTAAAGTCCAATGAGTGCCTAGTAGGTGGAAAGACGTTATATAAAATCCATGCCATTTACCATTTATTGCAGCTGTTTTTCAGCCCCTACTTTGTTCAGTGAAGTGCTAAAAGTACATCCTTGTCTGGCCTTTTTGTGAATTCTCTCAGATTTGTTCACTGTTTTAACTCCTAAAAAATCTCAATTAACCGTAAAAGTGTCAATGTGCGGAAAAAGCTTTGAGATGAAACCTTAAGTGGCTGTGCACTCAAGTTTTTTTTACATTTTTAACAAAAAGAACATGTCATATTTGTCATATTTGGTTCAAGTTTGAGGTTTAATGGAGTGAGAATGACATCTGATGGAAAGCATTGTGTAAACGGCCTCTAAGAGTTAGCTTAGATTAACGAGTGATTGTGCAGGCACTGGCAAATGAGTGAAATATTTGGGATTACAAAGAAAACACAATTACACAATACAAATTATAACTGTTATACACATCTGAACTTTATTAAAGACCTGCTGTTAGTGCTTCTGTCATCTGTGATTTTTATATTTTGTGTGTCACTTGTTTTGAAAATATACAATTACTTTAAGAACTGTGCTTTCTAATTGTGCAAAAAAAAAAACAGAGGCTTTATATTCAGTCACTAACATGACTTTTTTTTTGCAGAACTCAAACTCACTATGGAAACATTATGTACGACCGACGCGTTGTCAGAGGAAACACTTATTCTCAACGTGTCATACCAACTGTGAGTCTATGTGTCTTTTTTAAAGAAAAAGAACAGACCATTATGCTTTAATAATGTAAAAGTCAAGTTAATGTTTATGCTTTAACTACTACTATCACTTTTATACTTTTAAAATGTAACAGTAGTGGTTTTGTTCAATACTTTCTCTTCTGTATAATTAGACTCAACATAACATTGAAACTATGGGTAGAAAATAATGGTATATTGTGGCCTAGTCTTTAATGAACGTGAATCTGTAGAAAACAGGTTTCACACAGAAAAGCTGTGAGTTTTCCAGTGTCAGGAAAAAACTTTGAAATTTACTAAAATATTCAAATGTCTCGGAAATAATGCATAACGGCCTTGGAGAATTAAATGTAAATGTCAGTCTTCATACTTTCATGTCATTTTTGTTTCATTGGCAGACTGGTCAGCCGGATTTGGCCGAAATCCAAAGACAGCAGGAGCAGAGGAGGAAAGCTCTGGCTCAGAGACGGGACAGGGAGCAGTTCAGGGCAAGGACTCCTGAAGCCCTGCAAGGACGACAGCATGTGGACATCCAGACTGGTAAAAGATACACTTGTGCATTGACTCAAACGCTGCTTTAAAAGGGCAATATGTGGTTGGAAAGAGTTTGTAAAAGATGCTTTACTCTCAAGAAGTCACCAAAAACCAACAACCAGTATTTCTATGAGGATGATTCAAATATATAATCTCTCGTATCAGTTAAAAGTAAAGTAAATAAATGTTATATAATGTTATTTTCAGATCTTTACCTCGAAGAGTTGAGTAATATTGTCATGAAGACAGATATGGAGTGCCAGACAGACACTTTTCTGGACAAACCGGACACGCCTCTCTTTATACCGGCCAAGTCTGGCATTGACGTAGCCACTCAGATCGAGGAGGGAGAGGTGGGTACAGTTTTCCTCAACTTAAATAATGGCCTGGTTCTTACCACTGAGCTGTCAGGAGACTGTCTAACGGAACAGGAACACTTAGAACCTAGACTCAAATAAAAAGTGTATTTTTAATGTGATTCTACAGTAGACTATTGACGGCTTTTGACTGAAATAAAACTTTTTGAGTGACTGTATGTCTTGTGGTGTGCAGCTGTTTGACTTCGACAGAGAGGTGCAGCCCATCCTGGAGGTCCTGGTGGGAAAGGTGATGGAGCAGTCCCTGTTGGAGGTGATGGAGGAGGAAGAGCTGGCCTGCCTTCGAGCTCAGCAGAGAGCCTTCGAGGAGAGACGCAACGGGGAGCTGGCCGAAGTGCAGCGGCTCCAGGAGCAGGAGAGACGCCGCGCTGAAGAGAAAGTATGTACGACTGCACAGAGTCTGTCTTGACCTTCAAACATCACTGTTAACATTCTGCAGTATATAGCTTTATTGTTGTTGTTAGATAGTTTGTTGATGAAAACCCCAAACAAACACATAACCTTCAAAAATGACCTTTTTTATATGTTTTGGACTTCGAAATGGATTATTATTTTTTGATGAAAACTTGAGAATCTTAGTACCAGGTAAGAAACTTTTTGCGTGGCGTGTTGTAGTACATTTAATCAAACATTGTTGTATCCCTGAAGAAAGATTAAATACATTTCTCGCAGGAGGATGTCCAGCCGTGTCATTAACAGTGTGTAAGGCCCGGGCAAAAAGTCCAGAATTATTAATCTTTCCTAGAAATCTGGTAACTCTCTGCCTCTTCTTCTGTGTACAAAGCTTCTATTTCATCTTCCCTAATGGAACTAAGCGGAAGAAAATGAAGGAATTCCTTCCATTGATGTTAAAAGAAAAGCTGATGCTGTGACAAAAGTCACTCCCAAGAATTTAACTTTCCACCTTTCCTACCTTTGACCACCATTCTGATAATGATTTTAGTTTTGGAAGTACTCAGTGCTGAGTTGTGTTTTCTTCGACCCATTCAGACTACATTTAGAGCCTCAGATCTGTAATGGGACCCCTCTTGTGGGTGAAACTGAGTAGCTTTTACAGGATAATGTTCAGACGTGATGATTTTGTCTGAACACTTAGACAGCTGTCTTAACAGGATGTGACCCTTAACATAAAAACATAATGTAAAAGAACACAGGAAATAACACAAGCCCTGTGCAAAAGAAAGAGTTTCAAACAAACAATGAAAACGCTATGTTATTTGTGGAGCGTGAATCTTGATTAATAGATTACCATAAGGTGTGCAGAGGTTTGTCGGTCTGACTCTGGAGCATTGAGGAGTGTGTTAAAACAACTCCCAGAAGAAAACACTTAAACATATGTGTGTTGCTGCACATGAAGCCGGAAAAACATTTACAAACAAATCAAATGATGTCGAGTCACAGTGAGAAAAAGGATTCACAAAGACACCTTTTAAGACAGTTCCCAAGATTAAACATAAATTTCCCCTCAAGGTCAGACCGTACAATTTAAAACAATCCAAAACAATCCAAGAGCGCTGTCTCGTAGCGGACAGGCCTCACTGAGCATGTTTAATGTAACCCACATTAGAAAGACAGTATAACTATTATTTGTTTGGAAGGGTTGCCAGGAGAAACCTCTTTTTAGAACTGCACAATATTAGAAAAACATGCACAATATTAGAAAAACATTTTTATGCCCAATGAGAGGCATCTGCAAAAGGGCTTTTCTTAAGAATTGTTGATCCCTAAAAAGGACGTTTTGTGGGTGAACAGAAAGTACTTTTAAAGCAAAGACACAAAGATTAGATTAAATTTTTAAAATATATACAGTTTAAGTTTTTTTTTAAGTATAGTTTTTTGTTTAAATTGTTGTTATTGTGATTTTTAGGAGCGCAGAATTGCCCAGCAGAAGGAGGTCCTGAAGAAAGAAAAGGAAGTTTTGGAGAAGATAGCGGCTCGAGCGTACACTCAGCAGTATTTGGCCAACCTCGTCCCGTCCATCTTCACTTCTCTGAGGAGTCACGGCTACTTCTATGACGCTGTGCAGAACGGTCTGTGGCTCTCAGTCCAACACATCCCATAAACTCACTGACACTGTAATAGTTCATGAGACAATGAGTATTAAGGTCACACTGAAAGAACAAAACCATGATGTAGTGGCAATAAAGACATTACTACACACAAGTAAATAAGAATTACATTGAGAGTTAATGAGAAAGACATGTTTATAAGTGAATTAATGACCCTAAATTAGTCATAGTGAATGAATGACTCTCTGTCAGATTACGTCTCACGCCCCAAAGCCTTTGGAATAGACTCCTGAAAAATTGTAGAAAAAAAAGAAATGCCTACTATTAGAGTGTATTATTGCACAGGGAATGCATAATATTTGGAGATAAAAACATAACATGAGTCATTATTATGTCAACTGTCCAGATTATAACTTACCATTAGACTTATTAACCACTGTTTAGTTTTATAACCTGGACCCTGAGTAAATACCTTATATTAGATATGGTTTTGAAATGGTCAGATTGAGGCCTGTTACTCTCGAGCAGCTTTAGCAGCAGTGCATACAACATATCCATTCAATAAACTCGTCTTACCTGGGGGTATGTAGTGTCACTGATATAACCCAAAGACTAACCTTACATAAAGTGTCAAAGCAACATATTGTAACTCTACAGCAGTCTGAATGCATCTGCTGCAAACACTCACCCGACTGTATCATCTCAGTGAAGATAAAGCACCATGAGCTGGAGTGTGGAGAGTAGGTTCAAGTGTTTCTTCAAGAATATGAGCATCTCTGCTTTTTCTGAAGAAAGATTCTTCCTTTTCTCATCTAGAATATTTCCTGCTGTGCTAAAAAGGTGCTCAGTATCAACACTTGTGCCTGGAGCACAGAGGAATGCCCTGCTGCTTGTCCTGTTTTACTTAATTTGATCGTCCCTGCTGATTGGCAGTTCTAGCCAATCACACTATTTTTAGCCATTATCGGCCGATCAGGATCGTTGGCTGATCTAGCATTCAATACAAACTCCATGAAGTAACAAAAAGCTCATGTAAAATCAGTTTATGTGATGTACTTACTGTGGCACTTTAGTGTTGGAAGTGTACAGTATATCTAAAATGAATCTGTGGGTACTTGGGGGTCAAGTAAGTTGGCTTTCACCTTAAATTACATTTGTTTGTCCCGGAAACACTGCACATCCTTTTAAGATAATGTAAGCACCCCATCTAGAATATCTCTGTGACTTGCACTTTTAACAAAGAGTGTCTGCAGGTGGAGGCAGGGCTTTTGGTGTTTATGCTTCATTTTCAGACTGTGCCCTGCCTCTCAGAGTTACATGAAGGAGTATTCCCATCTTTATATACCTGACTCATCTCAGGAAATAGCACAGTGACTTAGGTTTTAATGAATTTAAAAGCTATATACTGTATCAAGTCTGACTGAAGATAAAAGTGGCATACTGTTGAGTTAAAGTAACTGTATAAACCCTTTTTTAAAAAGAGGTAATAACACCTTCTTTTATAGACACATGAATAAGGTGTCAGACACAGACCAGACAGACACTATGTGAGTCTGTGCGATGGTGGCATGTTACCATTTTATTAATACACATCAAATTAACACAATTTTTTGCATCTAATTTTTTTTTCATACTATGGCTTGAATGTCACATATGATTATTGTTTTGTTCTAATATGTTTTATTCTGTTGACCCCAAGTGACTCGAAACTCATTTGTAACTGTCTTTTCAGATGTTGAGACAAATTTCCTGCCGTGGCTCATGGCTGAGGTCCACACCACTTTGGACAAGAGATACGCCGCCCGATGTGTGCTCGATGGTAAGAAACAGTTCTGAAGTTTAACAGGCAATACTCATCTTTAGTGAGGGCTCTGGCCTCAGGCCCAAAGCTGCTGGGATAGGCTCCAGTCACCTGTGACCCTTAATGGGACCAAGCGGAAGAAAATGTTTGAATGAGTAAAAAGCATGTTACAGGACATTACACACAGCTTATCCACTATTCATATCACAACACAAAGTAATATTACACACTATTAGTCAGAGATAAAATGATAAATACTGCTTTAAAAATGAGTCAGTAAATCAACTTGAATACCAGTCTTCATAATTTTCTTATAGGGTTGTATGTGGAGTTATTTGAGGGCAAAATAATAGAACATTAACCAGAATTCAAGGTTATAAAATAAATTGCTGTCAGTATTTTTCTATTTGGGATTTGGGAAATCATTTTGCAGGCAAAGGAAACAGTAACAGAACAAATGTATCTAAAACCTGTTCAAATCCAACTAAAACCTGTTCAAATCTGACCAAAACTTGTTTAAATCCAACTAAAACCTGTTCAAATGTATCTAAAACCTGTTCAAATGTGACTAAAACCTGTTTAAATCTGACTAAAACATTGAAAAAACATGCAGTATGCTATAGCTATGTATTCATAAAAAACTTGCTGGGCGCACTAACATTAAACTTTCATATGGTCCTGCGGGCCACAAAATATTGTCTTGCGGGCCGCAGTTGGCCCCAGGGCCGTGAGTTTGAGACCCCTGGTTTAATCTGATGTTCTTTATGGACATCATGTGAACATCTGGTTTGAAGACCATAATATTATTGAAGTCTTTGAGCAGTTTTAATGACCTGATTTCAAATAAATAGCACTTCAGGACTTTGGTGAAACCCTTATAGTGGTTGCCAAACACATTGTTGGAAAAATTACAAATCACCATTAATACAACACCTAAAACGCTCTCAAACTTGACGAGGCTATGTAGGACTTACTCAGACTCTTACCAACTCCCTGTTTATGGTTTATGGGAGGTTTTACAGAGACATTGCAACACGGTACAAAAACAACTGTATTGTTTTTTATTAATCTGATACTGTAGATATACATCTGTGCTCACAAAGCAGACAGACAAATAATGTCGAAGATAATGAAGAGCTGTTGGGTTGTTCAACAAGAGGAAGTGTGTGTTGTGCAGATCAGATAACACAAAGCAGAACCACTGGCCCCTGTACAAACACTTTTGCAAATTTACCGTGCTCATTGATATACATATTAGAAAACAGACAATATTTGTAAATACTGCAATACATAAGCTGTCCTTATTCATTTATTCCTTCAAAAATAAGTCCAGATATCTTTGCTTTAACCTTTTTTCATCTCTAAGAATAAAAACAGGTAACTAGGAAAATCGAACGCATAATTCAAATGTGAACACGTAACAAATACAAAATACAAAACATTTTCTAAATGCTAATGATACACTTGTTGCCATCTTCACGCTGATATAAATACTGTTATAGCGCCATCCGGTGGTTTGAATGCAGCATTACAGGGTTCACTAAAGTATTGGAGCATATACTGTAATCCCATGTTTGTCTGTTTCTCTGTCTGTCAGAAATCATTCATGTTGTGGGACAGAAGAGACTCATGGAAGAAGAAACGGACCATTAGAAGGACGTAGGCTGATGTGATGTGATTACAAGGCCAAAGACCTGAATGTACTCTCAAAATAAATGTGTTTTCAGTGGATTTTTTTACTTCCTTTGTCACATAAGGAGGAGAACCTAAGAAATGATCTTTGTCAAGTGAAAAACCTGCATCTCTTCTGTGAGGGTAACTTGTTTCTTTCAGGGACATGGTGTATACAGTATATTGGTAATATTTAACTAGAAGCATTACAACTTTGCGAAACAGAAAGATTCAAAACCATCGAAGGTCAGGCCATGTCAAACGTTTGGTGGACGTTAAATGCAGCGATGAAAATTAGTTTAAAAGATTAGTTCAGTATGTTTCTCTAATACAAGTACTTGTTAGTAGTTTACTGGCCTCATGAAGGGACTGTATAAAACCTGAAGCTAGGGGTCATTGCTCCTGTCTGCTTCTCCAAACTTAGCCTGTCCTTACAATTGCCTGCATTATCTCACAGAATATATTCTACAAAATTATGTGGCTTTTATTAGTGTGAATTTGACACTGCTGCTGTGTTACAATAATGCCAGTCTGTCTCTTTCAGTCTCTGTGTTGTATTATTTGCATGAGACATTGCTTTGCAAACAGTTCACTCAGAGACACAAATAGGTAAATTTAAGTCACTTCAGCGATGCACTGTGAAAACAGAAATAGCAGGTGATTTCCATAACAGTTTGGTGGTTTGTAGGTGGAACACTACTACTATTTGTGTTTGTATGAAATGAACATAGACATTGTGTTATTAGATTTAAATTAAAAGGTCATTTGAATGTCTTTCTGTTTAAGAAAAACCTGTGCTTGTATACATGATTGATATGGCTTATGTGTCTCAAGTTTAGTGAGTGTTGGGGCCCCTAGATTCTGACTCCCTCGTCCCCCAACATCTTTAGACACGCCTCTGCATTGTGTTGGTTGTTGTCAGTCCCAAGGACACATTTATATTTTATATAATTTTGTCTATTTGACCAGAGGGTAATGTTTTTGTTCCACTTTTCCACAACCCAGTAGAACTTAAGATGTATATAGTTTTTAATTTTTATGCCAACAATTTTTTTTGTAAGGCTCCGGAAGTAAAAACATGACAATATTGTTGTATAATAAAGGTAATAATGGTAAAACTTGACCTAAATGAATAAAAGGGGGTGGGATACAAGTAAATGAATTGTCTGTTAGAAAAAGCACTCCAGAAGTGACATCTGTAGCTATTTAAATTTTATTGAAACAAGACTACATCATCTTTACCTCGTGTTCATTGAGTTACAGATTAATCTTAACTTGTCCCACATCATGATCAGCTGATTCAATGACATGGCTCAGAGATAGCTTGACTATGAGCTGTTAAATACTAGAGGAGACCCGGTCACATACTGTCACGGTGTAAGTCTGAGTAGTCTCTTACCTCTGATATATACGGCTCTATTTTAATCCCTGACAGCTCATTGGTCAGCTCACCTCTGACCCCTCCCTCCATATGCAGAGCTGGGCGGATGGATGACGCGCCACTTCCCTCTAAATACCTACTGAGTAACTACTGTCGTGACAACAAAAAGTTAATACTGTCATATACCAGCTGAGTCAGACTTTACACAGCTCAAAGACGAGAGTTAAATGTGTTTAACTCTCGTCTTTGAGTCACGCGTTATTTACACTCTTTGTCATTAAACCAGAAATAAAATAGTCCATTAGCTCCTCCCTAATAACAGTATCTAGGTTACCAAATAAACATTTAATAGGTTTAATTTTTAGATCTTGCAAATTCAAGTACAAGGAAACTAAATACACAATGTCAAAAACTAACTACGGGCTTAAAAAACGCTATATGTTTTTTTTTTCCTGAAGCCTCTAAGCTATGTAGGCTAGTAACGGAAGTTGTTTCCATGACAACGACTCTAAATGTGCGGAAATTGCAACGGATTTTATATTTAAAGGTAGAAAAAAATAAAATCAAATTTATGCTTTTTAAATCAGCCCAATGGGATTTAGGGTGATTAAAGTATATTTCATTTTTTAAGAATCAACTAAACAATGTGTACAATGTCATTAGCCTTTACAAAGGTTTCGATGCTTTGCAAGGCTATGGCTAATGTGACACGAAAGCTACTTTGGTAAATTGAGAAATAATGAAAGCAATAATGAAAGTGATTTGTTTTTTGTCTTCTATGTTTATTTATTGTTTGACATTAAACAGAAAAAAGAAGAAATAATGGAAACTGTACAGGGTAGAGTATTATTGGTATATTATTATATAAACTTAACCTTAAGTGAGTTTTATTTATCATTAAGGCATGTCCTGTTTTTTATTTTCTAGTGTTACAATTGGCCTATATTAAAGTTTTTAAGAAATTAGTTACAAATACACAATATCTTTAGCAAATCTGTCTAAATCCCTCAAGAGGGTTCAAAGCAACCATCATACAATCAGCAGCATTCTGAGATTTTTTTTATACATTGTCAATTTCACAGAAGAACCATAAACCAATAATCCGTAATAACGAAAGTGATTTATTTTTGGAAAGAGCCGTTTGCCCCATAGAAGTCCCATATACGAGTATTTGTAACGGTTATCTTTCAGGCCTGGCGGTGACACGAGGAACAGGTTTTGGACTCATGTGAGCGCCATATTGCGGCTGCCGTGACCCGAGGGAGGGGGAAAATCTGCTGACAGCCGTCACCAACCGTCACCTCACCTCTAAAAACCTGCACCAACCCAGGTAAGACCCTTTCTAAACGGGTAACCTGCTATATACCTGACTAAAGTCTTCAGCAGGGTGAGTTTAAATGGAGTTTTTGTACTTTTACGCGCACTCTTTACAAAGGAAGCAAATCTCACAACAGGTGTCTGTAGGATTAGGATGGAGGCTGTAAGTTAAAAACACAAGCTGTACCCTTTATGTTGTACTTGAAACAGCGTAGTCATCCGTTTGGTCGTTTTTAAGGCGCTGACAGTGCTGTTCAAAGACAAAGAGGTGGAATATCTGGTTTGAAAATTATAATTGCCGTCGCTGTGGGCGTGGAGCTAAACCCAGACATGAGAGAAAACCACACTGAGTGACTCTAAAACGTGGTTACAGGCAAAAATGTAAGCCAGGGAGTTGTTCTGTCAAATTAATATTATGTATAATAGCGCGTTAATCTCCAAAATTAGCTTGTTCTGTCATTAAGCGGTTCCAATTTCGAACTGAATGGAGCTGAATGGATGGGTGTTGGTTTGTTTGCAAATAAAGGCGTATAACTGTGTTTTAACAGAAAAGGGCGGGGAGTTTATCACAGTGGGTGAGGCGGAGTGTTTCTAACCTGCTGATGATGGTGACTGGATAAACGAGAATAAACGTGAGGTGAATTAACATGTGCGACTTCCGCTTTGCAATTTCAACATAAAAGTCCTTGGGAACGTGGCAGGAGAAGCATAAGGTTGGGTGGCCTTTTTTGTCAAATTTAACAAACAAAGGAAAGCTTGAATCAGATATAAGCTGTAGGGTTGCATCTGAGCCTTTATGGCATTTAGTTCTGATTTGAACAATTACATAACAAATGTAATTAATAGGCTATTCATGGGTTTTACATAATGTAAAACTATGACGGTTGCCATAGCCATTTAAAACATTGCCTGATATTTTTTGAATGGTCAAAAGTCCTCAAAATGACGTCCATCCATCCATCCATCCATCCATCATCCATCCATCCATCCATCCATCCATCTTCTACCGCTTATCTGGGGCCGGGTCGCGGGGGCAGCAGTCTAAGAGCAGAGAGGCCCAGGCTTCCCCTCTCCCCAGACACTTCCTCCAACTCTTCCGGGGGGATACCAAGGCGTTCCCAGGCCAGCCGAGAGGCATAGTCCCTCCATTGTGTCCTTGGTCTTTCCCGGGGTCTCCTCCCGGTGGGACATGCCCGGAACACCTCCCTAGGGAGGCGTCCAGGAGGCATCCGAAACAGATGCCCGAGCCACCTCAGCTGGCTCCTCTCGATGTGGAGGAGCAGCGGCTCTACTTTGAGCTCCTCCCGAGTGACCGAGCTCTTCACCTTATCTCTAAGGGAGTGCCCCGCCACCCTGCGGAGAAATCTGATTTCGGCCGCTTGTATCCGGGATCTTGTTCTTTCGGTCATGACCCAAAGCTCAAGACCATAGGTGAGAGTAGGAACGTAGATTGACCAGTAAATTGAGAGCTTTGCCTTACAGGTCAGCTCCTTCTTCACCACGACAGACCGGTACATCGACCGCATCACTGCAGAAGCTGCACCGATCCGTCTGTCAATCTCACGCTTCCTCCTTACCTCACTCGTGAACAAGACCCCAAGATACTTGAACTCCTCCACTTGAGGCAGGAGCTCTCCACCAACCTGAAGGGGACAAGCCACCCTTTTCTGACTGAGAACCATCGTCTCAGACCTGGAAGTGCTGATCCTCATCCCAGCCGCTTCACACTCGGCTGCAAACCGTCCCAGTGCACACTGAAGGTCCTGGCTTGATGGAGCCAACAGGACAACATCATCTGCAAAAAGCAGAGACGAGATCCTGTGGTCCCCAAACCAGACTCCCTTTGGCCCCTGGCTGCGCCTAGAAATCCTGTCCATAAAGATAATGAACAGGACCGGTGACAAAGGGCAGCCCTGCCGGAGTCCAACATGCACTGGGAACAGGTCTTGCTCCGGTCGTACAGGGACGGACAGCCCTTAGCAAAGGGCCCTAGACCCCATACTCCCAGAGCACCCCCCACAGGGCGCCACGAGGAACACAGTCAAATGCCTTCTCCAGATCCACAAAACACATATGGACTGGTTGGGCAAACTCCCATAAACCCTCCAGCACCCTGGAGAGGGTATAGAGCTGATCCAGTGTTCCACGATCGGGACGAAAACCGCATTGTTCTTCCTGAATCTGAGGTTCAACTATCGGCCGCATTCTCCTCTCCAGTACCCTGGCATAGACTTTCCCGGGGAGGCTGAGGAGTGTGATCCCTCTGTAGTTGGAACACACCCTCCGGTCCCCCTTCTTGAAAAGAGGGACCACTACCCCGGTCTGCCAGTCCAGAGATACTGTCCCTGACCGCCACGTGATGTTGTAGACGCGTGTCAACCAAGACAGCCCTACAACATCCAGAGACTTGAGCGACTCAGGGCGTATCTCATCCACCCCCGGTGCCTTGCCACCGAGGAGCTACCCAACTACCTCAGTGACTTCGGCCTGGGTGATGGACGAGTCCATCCTCGAAGTATTCCTTCCACCGTCCAACAATATCTCCAGTTGAAGTTAGCAGATTCCCACCTCCACTGTAAACAGTTTTGGCAAGGCACTGCTTCCCCCTCCTGAGGCGGAGGACGGTTTGCCAGAATTTCTTCGATGTCACTGTCGCTGCCCACGTGAGCGTTGAAGCCCCCCAGTAGAACGACGGAGTCCCCGGTCGGAGCACTTTCCAGCACCCCTCCCAGAGACTCCAAGAAGGCCGGGTACTCTGCACTGCTATTTGGCCCGTAAACACAAACAACAGTGACAGACCTATCCACGACCCGAAGGCGCAGGGAAGCGACCCTCTCGTTCACCGGGGTGAACTCCAACACATGGCGGCTGAGCTGGGGGGCTATGAGCAAGCCCACACCAGCCCGCCGCCTCTCACCGCAGGCATCTCCAGAGTGATGGAGAGTCCAGCCTCTCTCGAGGGTTCAAGAGCCCAAGCTGTGCGTGGAGGTGAGCCTGACTATCTCTAGTCGGTATCTCTCAATCTTCGCACAAGCTCAGGCTCCTTCCCCGCCAGCGACATTCCATGTCCCTAGCGCCAGATTCCGTGTGCGGGGATTGGATCGTCGAGGCCTTCGCCTTCGACTGCCACCCAATCCACTTTGCACCGGCACCTTACGGTTAGGGCTGTAACGGTATGGGATTCTTTCTTACCGCGGTGATGAAGCAACAAGAATCGCGATATGGCGGTTAACCCCAGTCTTGCGAGTCGAGTATGTGAGCGGAGTGGAGCAGCGGCAATTTCCCCTTCACGCTCTATGCATTCAAGAATCCCTCCGCTCCAGCTCCAGCTCCGGGTTTACCATCTCCCGCTCCCCGCTCCACTCCCTATGCATTCAAGATTCACTCCGCTCCAGCTCCAGCTCCGGGTTTACCATCTCCCGCTCCCCGCTCCACTCCATAGATAGTATAATTATGGATGATATCCGCCCATTGGTCCCCTGTTCACCAATATTGTCATTACGAATGGGCAATAAAATGGCCGTTACATCCGGGCTTTTTGCGTTTTACTCCATAGTAAAACAATAGTTTTTAGATAGCATAAACCAATGTAATTTTCAAAAATTCACCCCCCCCAGAGTTGTCACGTAGTAAAAACTTAGCTCTAGAGACCGGAGCCATCTTTTGTACCAGGCTGTAAACATGAGTTTTACACTTGTAAAGTCGCCATTGGGTTTCTCCTTATATTTCCGCTTTTGGAGCCTGCCCTCTGGTGGACGGAGGTATATCGCTGTATTTTGCTGTAAAATCACCGTATGGCGGCGCCCTTATACGACAACCTTTAAGAGGTACCATGGGAGAGGCTTGCTCCACTCCCTATGCATTCAAGAATCACTCCGCTCCAGCTCCAGCTCTGGGTTTACCATCTCCCGCTCCCCACTCCACTCCCTATGCATTCAAGAATCACTCCGCTCCAGCTCCAGCTCTGGGTTTACCATCTCCCGCTCCCCGCTCCACTCCTCGTTCACTGATATCAGAAACACTGCTCCATCTTCGCTCCGAGGAAATTTGCGGCTAACTGCTGAAGTAGTGATCCATCTGTATCAAGCTGGTTGTTTACCGTGTGAGTTCTGAACACTGCACTATGCTTATTTAAATCTTTTCGTCTCTACACATATTAGGCTACATATTTCTCATGTCTGTAAGGCAAACCTGCTGAGTTTCAGTTTATTTGAGACGTGCTCCAGTTCATGAGCAATGAAAGCGATCGTTTCCGCAACCTCATAGCAGAGTTTCCGCTAGAAAAAAATGGTGCCGGTCAAGGTGACCGGCAGAGGTTTCGTTTTCCGGACATTTTTTTCGTTACCATCAACTACCTCACATCTTAGCCATGGGAACTTGTCACTCCATTCCGACCGATACGCCCTACACTGGTGGCCACCACCGGAGAAAAAGCCGAAGCCGTGGCGGAGGCTCCGCCACCACCGGAGGCGGCCGCGGAGCTGTCTGGCTGAGCCTCCGCCGCGGAGCTGTCTGGCTCTGGACAGCTGAGGCTTCAGGCGTTCCTGATTCAGTATCCTCCTTCGCGTCTGGTCTCTGAAAAAAACTTTTAAGGCTAGTCTGCCTGGACCTGGCCATATTTGAAACGTCTCTCAATAGTTCGTGGTTTAGGTCTATATTATAGCCGTTAGGCGTGCTCTTTATTTGAAATGCAACATGCGATGTTGTTTAAAAACTTTCAAACGGTCGATTCAGATTGTGTTGGGGGGCGGCGCCGTGGTTATCAGGCAGTTTTAATCTGACAATTTGACCGGAGAGATTTAATTTTGTCGGACATTTAATTTTTTTCCCGGCCAATGACCGGTAATTACCGGACAACGGAACCCCTGCCTCATAGTCTACTTATTTGCTTCTTATTTATTAAATACACGCAATTGGCCGAAGAAACCTTTATTAAAATTAAAAGACAATTTGTACAAAACGAAAGAGTCTTTTTACAAAACAAAACTTAATATTAAACTAAATATAACCCACCCCCCCAAAAATCATGTGCGGTGATGACCTCACACCGCGGTAAGCATCTCATTATTGCGGTATTGCGGTGATGCGGTTATCGTCACACCCCTACTTACGGTTTCTCCCGCAGGTGGTGGGCCCACGGGAGGTCGGCTCCACGTCGCTCCTTCGGGCTGAGCCCGGCCGGGCCCCGTGGGGAAAGACCCGGCCACCAGATGCTCGCATGTGAGCCCCAACCCCGGGCCTGGCTCCAGGATGGGGCCCCGGTTGCGCCATACCGGGCGACGTCACGGTCCTTGATATTATCCTGTCCATAAGGGGGTTTTAACCGCTCTTTGTCTGGCCTGTCACCTAGGACCTGTTTGCCTTGGGGCATATAGCCCCCGACAACATAGCTTCTAGGATCATTCGGGCACTCAAACCCCTCCATCACGATAAGGTTGCGGTTCAAGGAGGGGCAAATGACGTCCATAACAGGAAAAAGTTATGTGACTGAAACCACAGAACCACAAACCACTGAAAGTTTATTTTGTTTGTTTTGTTAGAAACATTTGCTAAAATGCTAAAAAGTCTCTTGGAATTAAGAGATGAAACGTCTTTAACTTGAAAATCTACTCTAGATTTCTTTGCTTTACACACGGTTTGGGTGTGGAAGATTGGGGGTTCAAATCCCCTGAGCAACTCCCAGCCCAGGAAAAATGATACGTGTTGCTCCAGTCTCGAAACATTGTCAAGCTACTCATGTAAACTACTTTTCCTGTGGCGACCCCCGGGTGGGGATAAGTCAAATAATAAGGCACTTACTTTTTATTGGTAGAAATATTTGTTCTAAATCAGTGTTGTGTCCAGTGTTACTTCTGTTGCATGTAGTCTCTGTTAGTGCATTATTATAGTTTTGTGAGAACAACTTGTGTGTGTCTTGTTTGTGTGTTAATCATAGCCATGTTTCCATGAAGTATAAAAAAAAAAAAATAAAGTAATAAATTGAAGTTGCAGAAAGAAAAAGCATTTAAAGGTTTGTTTTTTATAAAATGTTGATAGGTTAATTTAATTGGATTTACAGAAACCTGAGAAATACAAGATATTGAGCTGTTAATAGTTTTGTTTAGAGAACTCAAACAAAACTTTAATTATGTTACAATAAATTATATTGAAATGGAAACAGACAGATTCTCTTTATGTCAAGAAAAAAAAAGATATATTGTTTTTGTTTTTTAGGTTTAAATTTTACTTTTTTATTAAAATAATTTTCTGTGTTGACTTCAACAAAGGCCTGCTGTCACAAGTTAATTTATCCCCTTGGCAATAAATTAGGCTATTTTCGTCATGTTTTAAGAAATATGACATGATGACTCTTATTTTGAAGGCGGCACAGTGTAACTTCCTTTCTGGGCTCCTCTCACTGCTGGTCGCTTCTCTTTGGGAGTGATTCACGCAGATGACTGTCGCCTTAGCCGGGTTTAAGTAACGCAACAGCGGCTCAAACTCGTTCCTCTTCTTTCTGTCTGTTCAGGGAAGCACTGCTGGAGACACACACAGACGGAGCTCCTCTTTTTGGGAAAAACACTTTTAAACCTCGCAGCTCTTCGGACAGAGCCAGGAAAAGGACGTCAAAATGCCCAAAGCGGTAGGTTGCTTATTTGTTCATTTGATTTACTGACATGTCCAAATATATCCTTATTTTATTTTGAAATTGGACACAATAACACTTTATTATTTAGTGATATTCAGGTCATACAGGTTTATCATAGTCTTAAAGCATATAGTCTATTAAAATGACTGTGACACGTTTGCACTGATAGTAAATGTAGGCTAATATAATAGGAATTATAGAATAGTTTACTTTTAAGTGTTGTATTGTCTTCTTTTTAGAGTTACGTACCTTTTTAGTCAGATTTAGTTATTCTAGAGTAATTTATGACCCTCTTCAAAACACGTAATTAGGCCAAGTTTAATATATGCATTTGAAAAGTCATGAAAAAACATCTCAAGATACTATATTTTCCATTCTCAGATATTCAGATATTCACAAGTCTAGATTTTTTTATTTATTTTACCTGTATGCTAATTTGCTAATCTACAAATCTCTTCACTGCATTGTCAAATTGCCAGTTTAAGAGGGATGCTGTCAAACTAGTTTTCTTACTTACAACGTCACAGTCACTATCATTCAACTGAATTCTCCCTTCTGTACTTTTTGCTCCAGTGTTTCAAACAGTTACAAAACTAAATTTATCTTTGAGGTTATGTTAGCTTTAATGGAAAATACCAGTCAACTCAAATCACATACTAGTATTGTATCCCACTGGCTTCAATGAATGTTTTCTCTAAAGCCCTATGTTGTGGTTTTCCCTTTAACCACGTACTTACAGTGTAGGTGGACACAGCCGCTTGATCTCTTAACCATTAGCTGTGTATTTGTGCAACAAGAGGGCAGATCAATGGGGAACGGTAATTACACAGGGCCTCAGAGCAAACTATAATATAGGTATAGCTATAGTTTATTGTTTGGGGACATTTTGTTTGTCATAATGGTCCCCAGACATAATTGTATGATTTGAATAATTTCTAAACAGTAGGTTTAGCTTTAATTCTGTGTAGCCCAGTGAAGGCTATGTTGCTTAAACCAAGGCTAATTCTAATATAACTACAATTAGCCTATAAACTCTAGTTTGAGTTTTGACTTTCAGAGACTTCTGTCTGTCTCTCTGAGGCTGTTGTAGTTTGAATTTTGACCCTCTGAGGCTGCTGTAGTTTGAGTTTTGATCCTCTGAGGCTTACGTAGTTTGTTAGTGGAGTTTAAACCAAAGCTGAAAGAAACTACAGCTAATTTTTTTAAATATTTAGTTTTTGTAAATTATTTGACTGTTAATGAAGAAGTTCTCGTTTTGATTTGTCCTGGAAAACAATGTCTTAAAATAAAAATAAAAATTGTTGTGACAATTAGCATGCCTATTATTATCAAAACGGGTATATTTTTCACGAGTCAGTTATGTGGATGTAACTAATTCTAGTTCTACCTTTGGGATGGAAAGGGTGTGGTTGAACATAGGCTTCTGTCCCAGCACGAGCTTTCAGATGACTTTGTGTGTTATTGATACAGTCTATAACACTGAAATCTGTTTAGTTTGTCTTTTATCAGAAGCTTTAATAATACTCTCAGGAAACACTAATGCTAAGTAATGTCATCAAAGTAAACTGTCAGTTTTGTTAATTTAGGCAAAAACACCCACATTTTGTTATTAGAGAAATATATACAGTAGACTTAGTTCAGCGCTTCATTTGTAAAACTGGAGATGGGGAACACAAAGAAAAAACTGTCAAAAATGTTTTAAAACAGACCACATTAACAAAAAAAAAAGAGGTGCTGGATCCAGTCAAATAGGTCCCAGTCTCGATTTAGGAAGTGTTCCCCACAAATTAAGCACTGGCTTAGTTTAAATTGACGTGCAACGGCCACTTACCAAGAGCTGTGGTCACCCCCCCCCCCATCCCGGTGACTCACATTTAATATAAAAACAATATAATCTTTTATCATGGAGTATTTATTTGTTATTTCCAGCTTAAGGAAGGGTCTATTTTTGCCGTATTTTGTGCCTCCATGCCGTAAACTCTGTGGGCGAGTCCAGCTGAACCGTGAATATTTAGGGGCATTTCATTCAAATCATGGCAGTTTCAGTCCTCTAGATTGATTAACAGTTGATTACGTACACCAGGATTGGCCTGGTACGCACAGTTTTATAAATCCCACATGCATTTTGTCATACGGTTATTTTATGCACAGATCTGCATCCGTTTTTACCCAAAAAATTTATAAATAATGCCCAGTGCCACCACAACAGTTACTCTTCACATTATGGATGTGTTACTTATATGAACAGGTTTGTCGTCTGTAATTGCTCCCAAAGGAAGCTCCACCCTGAAGGTTTCGTACAGAACGGTCGCACATGGCACAGGCCCTTCCCTCATCGCACCGCTCACTGGAAACTGCTAATATGAGAACACTGTTTATGTTTTGCACTAAGGTGGAAAATCCTATGGAAACTCATACAACGGGGCTATTTTTGCAGTGTTTAAATAAAAACATAGCAACTGTAGCTTTTTCAACACTCACTGCATCCGCCTTGAATTTGATTTATTTAGACTAGCAGTACATACATATAATACTGTAATAAATACCATAGAATTCATAATTTATAAATACAACTCAAATAATTTATATTTCTTATAACTTGAGCCAGTCTTATAGTTTAATGTTTAATTAGGAGGTAAAGGTCAATATGAATATCAGAATAATACCCATTTTGTATTGGTTCATTGACATCTCTCATCATTTCAAATGAGGTTTTGGCTTTTTGCTGCATTCATATGGTCCTTGGAATGGGTGTTTATCTGCTTCAGGCACATGAATGTCTGCTCAAGTTGGAATTTTTGACCAGTTATTTGCATCATCAACATGGCAAATACAGCTTTGAGTTTTGACTCTCTGAGGCTGTGGTAGTTTGAGTTTTGACCCTCAGAGGCTGCTGTAGTTTCAGTTTTGACCCTTTAGGCTGCTGTACTTTGAAGTCTCACCTGATTTACGGCTGCTGTAGTTGGACTTTTGATCCTTTGAGGCAACTGTAGTTTCAGTTTTGAGCCCCTGAGGTTGCGGTAGTTTGAGCTTTGACCCTCTAGGCCTGCTCTAGTTTGAGTTTTTGGCAAGAGATGGTGAGAGAGTTGTTATATTCTGACAGTATTTTGTGTATTGCACATTGACATTTAAATCTCTAAATACATCTAAATAGACTTTATAATATGGGATTTCTATTAGTTGTTGCTCCCAAACCATTTGAGGACCACATGAATTTTTTTTTTTTTCGCTCATCAAAAAACTCCCAGTGCCAAAAATGTCCTTGTGAACCATGCATTTTTTTTTACAGCTAACAGAACTGAGTGGACCATTTTATGATATGGTCTAAAAAAAAAGAAAAAGAAAGAACCAAACCGGACAAAGGGGCAAAGTAATTTCCAGAAGCGGTCGGTGATGAGTCGATGGATGACAAAGCTGCGGTCAGTGTTATAAAGCCAGTGTTGTGGATTTGTTTGTGTTGTCATGAGCGTCACTGTGCACATGACATCATTACTGTCTGATAGCACCAGAGCTTTGTTTTCTCTTGATAAATGAACAAGTCTGGATTCTCACGCATCCTGGAAAATCTAGAGAAGAACCGACCAGTTTTATACTGAACATATTGTCCCAGAAAAGAATGGCAACCTTGAATATTAACATAGTTATCCATCATATGAAGGACTCATTTGCTTGGTATTTGGCCTCATGAGCGCCTGAACCCAAGGGCAACCCTAACAACGTAGCACGGAAAATATCACTGGGACACTAAGTCGCTTTTAATGAAGTTGTTCCTTTGATGCAGAACAGAATGAGGTAATATTAAACCCTTAAAACACTGGCTCTTATGTTTAGCATTAGCTATTCTAAGTAATGTAAGTGTGTCTAAAAACTATTACTGCTGCCAAGAGTTTGTCAATATGCAGAGGACAGTGACACTATTTTTTTTTACCAAGCTGTACAGTTGAGGTCCTACAGCTGACTTTTATAGGTGTTGTCACTGATAAAGGGTCCATAAATAAGTGTACCGTACTCCATTTTTGGAACTATTCATTCAGAAAAAGAGAGGCTTGTTGAATCCCCAGTTGTTTCAAATTTTTGTTTTAGGAGGTTTTGTATTTGTTGTCTTCAGCAGAACCTTTGACATAAAAGAAGCAGAAACCTTTTGCATCTCAGATTTTTTTTTTTTGACAAAAAGAGTCATCCTCTTCAGTTTCTCGCAGCAGTACCTCCAGCGCAATAGCTACACACTCTTTAAGACTCTACAAAGTCACTCAATAGTTGCTTCAGTTATCTTTAAACTGTCTCACAGCTTTTCCACTGTCATCTAAAAGCAAATAATTAACTCTTTCATCAAGTTCATGGTACAAACCCACTAATGAAATCTTCAAATAATCCATAACACAGATGGAAGAACTGCATCTCTGGCATTAAGTCAAGTTAATCAGTCTTTTTTTTCTTACTCTCCTGAGACCCAGCTGCTCACAGAAAGCCCAAACATGTGAAAATGTTGGCTCTCAGAAGCAGTAAAAGCTCCTGTGAAGCTGCGTCTGTGACTCATGTTTTAATGTGTCAATGACACATTATGGAGTAAAGGACAGTGTTCCTGAGCCTTTCCTCTTTGTCACAGCCTGAGACACAACCCTCTCCAGGTGTGGCCTCCTTCCACATGAACAGGCGTTTTCTTTTCAGATCCACACTATTTGTTTCTGTAGATAATTAATAAGTCAATCAGGTCTGGCACACTCCCATATCCCAAATCTTAAATCCAGATTTAACTGTCAGTGTAGTAATTTCTAACTTGACTAACTTTCAAAAAGATTTTTATTTTAATTGTTTTTATTTTTTAGATTAAAGCACCTTTTAATTTAATTTGACTTGTAACAATAACCTTTTCTCCTTTTTAGTGAGAACAGTGGAGGTTCCTACTTTAAGTGCCTTCTTCCACTTTATTCCAGTTGAATAAATTTAAAGCAACAGTATCTAACATTTCATGACATTGCGTTCAACAAACTGCATAAATAATATGTGGAGCTGTTGTTGATGTATTAATGACATTCATATTATGTGACTGGTGCTGTAAGCAGAGTGCATGAAGCGCCCAACAGCTTGTTTGTAGAATCCTTTCCACTGTTTGGATGTATGATAAATAAAAGTCTTATTAATATTAGCGCACAAATCAGCTTCATGAGGACATTTGCTTTGGCTGTTGTAGCTTTGCCCATCCACTTTTCCACCGTAAAACCACATAGACTCTCTCCAGACATGAATGACTTTGGATAATTTTAAGATTGTATTTGGAAAAATACTTTTTTAAGATACAAAGATACATAATGTATTTTTAACACAGCCACCAACACCAAACGTATGAAGTTAAGTTAATTTCTTGGATGTTCTTAATAACATCTAAAAAAAAAATTCCAGTTTCCCTTCAGCACTGAAAAACTTCAGTCTAGTCCAGTCCAGTTTCAGATCAGAACAGGTTTACCACAGCAGCACAGCATGATGGATTGGTTTAACAAACCAATAAGAATAAATTTCCCTACAGGGACAATAAATCGTGACTTAAAGTTCAAAGGTTTTGCTTTACATGAGTAAATGTCATTAGTTGGACTGCTCTTCCGGTCTATCCACTGAACCTGTCCCTAATCTAAAACACAATGGGCCCTGTCTGTCCAGCAGTGTTGTGGCTGTGTTTTTTTTATGGTTTTACTGCTCTAAAGTCATTTTAGCCTGGTAATCCCCATGGTGACCTCCATTGCAAAAGACTCTTGTAAAGCCATGCAAACTATGCCAAGGGTTAAATATTGAATGGTCTTCACTGAGTACCGTGCTGATTCTTGTTCCCAAGCTGCTCCCATTGAAAAGGTTAAGTGTCTGCCTGCTTCACAAAGTCCATAGAGCTCCATAGAGCTGCTGTTGTGCCATGGTTACCACAGCTTTGTATCTTTAAATGCTACATCCACATCCATGCAATGCATTATGACCTACAACATTACGGTTTTAGAAATGGCATAAAATAAGAACAAGACTTTATATGGCACTAACTGAGCCTTAAGGAAACTGCCGCACAAATCTGAAGTATGAGTTTTGGCCCGTTGTATTTTTAGAGTATGTGTCATGTTTTCTTTAGCGCTCTGAATGGCCTCCATTTATTGTGAATAACCGTTAAAGGACTTCAGGTTGAGGTCAGATATCACTGGTGCGGCAGTTTCTTTTGGCCCAATCTGCTCTGAACACATTCACTTCTTCCACTGTACGTCAGTAAGAGGGTGTGTTTTAGATGCTCCAACTCTAACGGCCATTAAGTACTGTAAAAATAACCAAACTTTTTCTCTCAGTTGTGTTTTGACTGTTTCTTTTTACAGAAACAACATATTTGGAGCCTTAACAACCTAATCCTAGTTTATGGTCACGTCTCTAGTTGTTTGAATGTTGAGTAAAGATGGTACAGGCCTGGCTGGAGCACTGCAGCTAAACTGTGAGCTTTATATTCTAGTAATTTTAGTGTCTTCTCTTCCTCTTCTACTTTTACATGTGATCTTTAAAGGGATATTTCAGAATTTTGTAAAAGTGGACTAACTTATTTCCTTTAGTATATTGTCAGCACAGCCCCAGTTTGGAGACTTGATTATGTCTTGCTGTAAATGAGGCCAGTGGAAGTTTTATTTTAAACAATTGGCATAACAGCAAAAACACAAACATTTCAATGTCTAATTGTGGCCTTTATAGGAAATTTCAAAAATATATAGTACCCAAATTTAGTTCAGACAGCCACTTTTGTGCTTTCACTGGCCCTATTAGCTACTGGCTACTAGCTCATTTTATGCCTCAAAACCAACAGCAAATAAACGCTCATTGCAGCAGAAAAATCAAATCAAACGCAGCGTGTTAATGAAGTCATTCATAATTCTCTTGAGCTTCTTTCTGGATATGTTTAATATTATATCTGTGAAATATTGAAGATGGATCCCTCAGAGGGATGCCAATAGACATTAACCATGTGTAACTTATATTTTTACACAGCCTGTTGTTTGTAAAAGCTGTTTTGTCACATCAGTGCAGTCAGTGAGAGGTTATTGACTTGAGTCCATTCAAAGCGGGGGCTGTGATGCATTCACATACACTGAGATTTAAGTTATTTGAGACCTCATTGACTTCTGCACTCTACACACTCTTTCATTATGTGCTTTACCTGTTGACAGCCTACAGAATGTAAATGAGCTATTACTCATCCCCTTTAATTTTGATGATTAAAGTAATGATGTAAATATAATATTTTGTCGCACCCACAAGATATTGAAAGATACTAAGCAGGTAGTACAAGTTAAAAACACCAGTAATGAGTCGGCTTTCTTGTTATTTTAGATAAACCTAGAGGTGTTCCCTGAACATCCACTCTCTAGACTCTTGTGTTGGTAAAAAAAGTCAGTGAAGAGCTTGTAGTGATTGGATTTGGCATCTCTGTAGGATTTATTCAGATCAGTTTGTAGCTTTGGTCTCCGTGAAGCTGGGAGTCACAAGTCAGGGTCAGATGTTTGTGTTTCCGCTGTGGGCGTTGTTTGATTTTTCGCTCAGTGGCTCACAATGGTGTGGAGATGAAAGATGCCACAGGAGAAGCGCTCTGTCTGTCTTCGGTGTCTGTAAAGCTCTTTGTGAGGCTTTTCCCTAAACAGTAATGTGTTCAGTCAATACTTCATCATGGAAAACCTGGAATAATGGTTTCCACTCACAGGAAAGTTGTAGAAAACGGATCAATAAGTAAAATAAAATGGAAACTTTACTAAGGCTAGACCAGCGCATCACACAACTGGACCTAAAGCAGAAAAAACAGGATTAAACCAAGGCTTGACTAGATTTTATCTAGGGATGTAAGAAAAAATAATTCTGTTAAATATTGCAATATTTCATGGCTCAATCAATTCAAATCACGGCCGGATTGTTAAAAAATTGTAGTTTTTATTTATTTTTTTCAAATTGAAATAAAACACTGTGTTGACTATTTCTGGAAAAAAGAAAAATAATAATCTGCACGCAAAAAGTTTGTTGCTTATTTTGTTAAAAAAATGTTGTGAGATACAATGCAATATATTGTCTTAGAATACAGAATCGGGATATATCATATCGTGGCATGTGTATCGTGATACATAATGTATTGCCAGGTGCTTGCCAATACACACCCTTAATTTTAACTAGGACTAAACCAGGTCTAAAATAAAATTAAACAAAGACAAAACCATGTCTTGAGCAGAATAAAACCAGGGGTTTGGAACAAAAATAAAACAAGACAAAACAAGAATTAAACCAGGAATAAAGCTCAGCAAATACCAAAACCAAACCAAGACAAAACCACAACTTACCCAAATATAATTTCAGCCGTAGACCAGTTTTTAACCAGGGATAAATTCTGACTAGACCAAATCCAGAACTAAACCAGCTTTAGAACTAAACCAGGGCTAATACATCAGGAATATCCCAGGAGAAAGGTATAATAAAGCATCAACTAATCTATGCCTGTAAAGTCTTTGTGTAAAACTGCACATTGAATACATCATAAGGGCCTGGAAATATCCTGGAAATTGATCTTAAGAGAACATTTAGCAATGCTATCAAGAATTATACCAAAGAATAATGGTTTTGTATAGACTTTAACTCATGTTATTGTAAACCGTTGTGCTTTGTAGAGCATAATTGAGCCTCTATTATCCTCATTACTCACTAATACTGCTCCCCTGGAATAAAGACGTCATCATCATGATGTCATGCTGGCAGTTTACGGTTTTGACATTATGTATTAATCACGGGGCGGGTTGATGTAAGTAAACACTCAATTCTCTCTGATGTTGTGCCTTTTCTTTTCTCGCTTTTCTTTGAACAATCATTGACCAAGAATAGAGAGACATAATGCATAGTTCTGTGAATCAATGGGAGTGAATGAAGTCACTCTTTTGTCACTCTTTTGTGAGGCTGTGCTAGTTGTCTTACTAAAGCCTTAAGACAAAGGGAATCAGCATTCATTGACATTTAATCAAAAATAAAAGGCTTGACTGTGGTGTTTCTTGTACTCTAGTGCTGTATTTAAGTGTTGTCCAAAGGAGATGTCTTTAAAAATCTAATATATTCCGGTTTTGAACATTACCTTTAACCAAACCAACAGTACTTTTGTTAACTTTTGTCATTTGCATATAGATAAATATGGTCTATAGACCTGAAATTTTAATATTTTAAGGATATAAAAATATGCAACCTATTGGCATTGTACTTTAGCCTGAAAATAATACTTTGCATATGTTAATTCTTTTTAAATGATGGTATAACAGGTTGGAACCGACGTTAATGATTTTTGCTTTGATCGTAAACAGCAGAAAACTGATAAGGTGTCACTGATGGGGTTAAGTAGAAAGGACCTGTATTAGAACCGAGAGTTACCATATTTTTAATAATGTCAGCGTTTTGGAAGAGCAAAGCATAATGGATGCAAAGTTGGCTGTTGCCAGTTCCTGATGCTAATGGTTTGAAAAGTACTCCAGAAATGTATGAATCTTTAGTTGCATTTGTTCGAATTAACCTTTGACACTAACTACAATCAAAGTAAAGCAGTCTGTCTGGAAAATAATCAGTGTGTTAGCTTCAAAAGTATGTATTTCATGTTAACGGCAATGCTACTAGCGAGCAGCCAAATATCCATAGCATAGCACATGACAGCTTATTGCCTCCTCAAAAGTAAAGTTTAAAGAAAAACAATAAAAGTGGAAGTTGAATTTCACAAAAAAATAATAAAACAAGTCTTACTTATGAAGATTTTTGATAATTAGAGCTCCCGAAAGAACATAAAACATATGTACTTAATCCTTAGGCCGGAAATAAACATTGTTTTATTCTAAAAGTACATTACAACTGAATATTTTCACACATTTGATATTAAAGACAGTCAAAAGCAGACAAAATTTAGGAAGCTTTGTAGTTATATATTCGTGAATGATTAAATCCCAATGAGATTAAGTTATTAAAGTTAAATGTATATGAATGAACTTCAACACTTCTCTTTACTCTCAATGCCTTCCTTCAGTCTGAGTCTGAGAGCGCAGATAAACAGAGCTACCTGTGTTTACTCTGCAAACACCAGCCCCCACTAAACGCTCCACACACACAACCCGACCTGGTTCGAGGTGCTTTTCTCAGCGTCCTGTCAGTTTCAACCTTTAATCAGGTGCATTTGTTGTTGTTTTTTCACAGGTCAATGTTCGCGTCACCACTATGGACGCCGAGCTGGAGTTCGCCATCCAGGCCCAAACCACCGGCAAGATGCTGTTCGACCAGGTATGACAAAAACCAAGCACTCAGCTGATCCTTGTTTAAGCTGTGTTCCTGCAGCTCGGTAAATGAAGAAATACAATAACGGTCTCTAAAACTAGATGGGTTGAAAGAACCCATGTTCAGTATTTACTCTCACTGGTAGATCAAGGTTCATTTATCATATAGTGATAAGATGCTTTAAGGCTATGCTCTTGCCCAGGATGTTGAACCTGACTGATCTGTTTTTCCATTCACTGAAGAGATCTTGGCGGCCCACCACGGTCTAATGTGCCCTGCCTTAGTCTTCAACAATAGTGGAAGTGTGGTTGTGCTGTATTTTCTCATGACAGGCGGTGGATACAATCAGAAAAACAGAGGAGTAATACTCAGCAAAACATTAGCTAAGTCGCTATAGTTGTTTTCTTTGCAGCAGCTCATTACTTCTAGCTAATACAGCTCTTGATAAAGCTGTCATTTAATGATAAAAGTTTTGTTTTTGTGCAGCATTATTCTAGAAAAACAACGCAAATCAAAATCTATTTGTGCAATTAATTAAAGACTATTTTTGTGTTTTGAAGTGCCATCAGTGTTGCTGACTGCAATCGTTTTTTTTAAAGTACAATAAGCATTAGCCACCAAAAAATGCAAATTGTGCAAAAAGAAGCTGGTTTTGGCAATTGTCCTCTACAGAGACATGTGTTTAATGTCAGAGCCTCGGGAGAGAACATTAGTGACTAGCTCCAAATGAAGCCGCCTTTTTATTTACAGGTTTTAGTTTGCTCCATGGCTAAAAATGAATGGAAAAGCCTGGTTCTTCCGTCACCTTCAGCCCCTTGTGCAGTTATTGCAGACTTGTGGAAGGGTCTGTCCTCTGTGAAGAAAGCATGAGACAAAGAAGGCTTTTGTTCCAAAGTTTGTATTAAGCTCAAGTTTAAACTAGTCTCTGCAACAGACGTCTGCCCAGCCTTAGATTAAAGATCAACAAAAATACTCAATAATGTAGGAACCTTGGGTAAATTACAACACTGCCAAGTCATTTTTCATTAAAATTCTGAATAGCATAACTCCTTGAGAGCGATTGATTCCACTGTGAGTCAAAAGGAGTGGCCATTTCTAAATTCTTCTTTTGTGTAGCAACTAGATTTATTTACTTAAGAGAAGACAGTCTACAAGAGAAGATCAATATCAAAAGTAAATGCATAATCATTTTCATAATACATAAATTTGAACCCATTTTCTTACAAATGATGAAGTTAGCAGCAGATACTTGTCCATTTCCGTATTGTCAAGACATATTTATTGATGCTTACTGATACCTTTGCTGTGTTTTTCCTAGAATTGACGTATTTTTTATTTAGTTTCCTCTTTCCTCTTTTAAAATGCAGTTTTATGGTTTGGTGACTCAATCCCAGACGACATGTCATTAGTTCGTTTTACAGCTGAATGACAGCAGTGTGAGGAAAGGCATTGTTTTAGCCACTTCCTGTATAACTCGTTTTTCAATGGGTAGTGTAGACGACGAGTTTATGAGCCTGTCATTTCTCCTAGCTACCAAGAATACACGGGTTCTAGGGTGTTTCCTTAACAAAGTAGGCAATTGTGAGAGTTGTACAATAATGAATAGAGGCAGGACAGGCTGATTATATAGCTCATGACATAGGATTTTCCTAAAGGCAGGAATGGTTAAGGGCACAGATATTGGCTGGTGGCGTCTGTCTATTAATAGGTGTTGGAGAATTCCCCAGTCACTTGTGAGAAAAGCTCTTTGGTGCAGCAGATAATCAGTCCTTCTCTGTGATAGAGTCAAGCACAGTTCAGGCTATTTTAGTTTGAGTGGCTAATTCAAGCTCAGAGAACAAAGCAGTGCTCTTAAGTAAAGGCTGAGGCGACAATTAAAGCCCTAATGAAAGCAGCTAATTACTATATGTGACATTTAGGTTATGTCCACTACTCAGGTGTTTAATGGTTTTATATGATAAGAGGCTATGTCTTCAATAATTTCTATTCAGAGCTTTTATTTGTTTTTAGTATTCTGTAGTTTTAATTGTTTTTAGCTCCTTCCCTAGTTTAACCTTGTAGCACTTTGAGATTCTCTGAAATGAAAGGAGTGGATTTAAGGGATTTTAATAGATGAGAACCTCTACCCCAGCACAAGAAACGTTGGCCAATCACATGCTCGAAAAAAGAACGCTCCCATTGGTCAACACCGGCTCATCATATGATCTGGTCCAGTTTGACTTATTTATATAAAAAAAGCAGGAGAGGCCCCTCTGCTGCTGTTGGGGGAGAGTGGGTCTGAGACAAGGACGGTTCAGGTTGTGTGGACAGCACCTGATACTTGTAAACCTTGCATTTTGTTGCCAAAGTAAAATAATATGTTTTTCTTTAATACAAATGAATCATTCAGAATGAGTTTCAGCTATATTAGATTATACTAAATATTAAAATGCTCACATAAGATAATTTTTCTTCATTCTGTAGTGTAAATTTCTGTATATGTTTTTTTTATGTTAGGGGTCCGTTAGGGGTCGCGGGTGACTGGAGCCTATCCCAGCAGCTTTAGGCCTTAGGCGGGGTTCACCCTGGACAGTGGCCAGTTAGTCGCAGGGCTGACATTTAGAGACAGACAAAAATTCGCCCTCACATTCATTAACTTTAGATTTGCCAATTAACCTATACATGCATGTGTTTAGACTGTGGGAGGAAGCCGGAGTACCCGGAGAGATCCCACAGTAATGCTCTGATGTTTGCTAGTGTTATTTATCTGCAAATTTAAACAGATAAATAAAGTTACCTAAACTGGATTAAGCAATTCAATTTTAAGGTGAAAATGTGTATACTGCTCATGTCTTTTTATAAATGCATTTCCATCTCCTCTTTTTATGAATGATTTTATTTCCAGGCCCTGCAGTGTAGTGTAGTTTATAACTGTCCTAAGCTTTCATGCAACTGTTCAAAAATCCTCCTGCAGGGCTCAACCTTAAGTAGCCTTTCAGCCTGCCAGACACACCAACAGTTTTAAATGTTAACTAATCTTTAAGACATTAGAGAGCTTTTCTTTCCACGTCCCAGAAGTCTGCTTTAGTTTTCAGCAGCTCTTGGCAGTGAGTGGGAAAGATTCAGTGGAAACGCTGAGTTACTGCAGTGAGCTCACTCCCAGAGCCGCTCTGAGTCTGGTATGGTCAGGACTGATCATAGGCACACCCTCTCAGCTGCCCTCGAGCAACCTTACACACAGTCAGTCAGTAACATTGCAGCCTCATTGTGTTCGATTGAAATCTGCAGGAAATCTGCCTGGTTGTGTTGTCATACTCAGATTGATTTGACTCTGCAGTCTGCACGATGCCGTTGGTAAATGATAGGCTTCTCGGATGTCTTGAAAAACTGGAATATAGTTAAAGAGGTGCTTAGTCATGAGGAAGTCATAGATATATGAAATAAAATCACCCTGAATATTATATATCTTAAGACTGTTATAGTTTTGTAGGTTTAAAGTCAGCGTCTTGTAATTGTAATGTAGTGGAACGTTTTGTTCTGTTAGCCTTTTTGTTTCTTGCCATTGTGATCCTGGAAAGTCTAGATAAGAGTTGTCCATGTTCAAACTTAAATCACTTATGTATGTTTTATTCTTGGGAAACCTAGAATATAGTCCTTGAAATCCTGTCAAATAACTTTACTAAACTGATAACACTTTCCGTCTGGATTCTATTCAGTGTCATTTTTGTTTCTTTTAATTCCTTTTTAGCCTTGTTTTTTAGTGTTTTAGTTGAGGAAATTGTAAGGGGTCTAACCATTTATTGTTAAAATTGATTTTACACAACTTAATTGTATTAATATTATATTTAACAATAAACGCTTTTTAAAATTTAAATTTAAATCAAGACACTGTTAACTGCAACTTTCCTTGTTTCACTCTCTTGCATCTCTGCAAAAAAACAACAAATGAAGAACAAACAACAGAATATTATCAAGTCACGCTTTACTCCAGAGTTTAAAAGTAGTTTTCATTCGTGACATGCTGTTTGTACAGTATTTAAAGGTTTGTGACATCACTTTACGCTTCTATGGACTTAAACTCAATCCAGTGTCAGTGTTTTATCACTGCAGCAGCAAAAGGTAACTTCAGTCAGTGAGAAATGCAAAGCCACTAGACTCAAGACTAAGTCTAAGGTCCTTGTTCAGTTTGTTGTTAAATCTCATCACTACTCTAGCAAGTGATAAAAATGGATTGTTACTCACCTAAAAATTTTTACAAAAACTGCAATAGACAAAGGTTTTTCTAATCAAACTTATCAAAAACCAGCAACAATGAAACAAGTTAGCAACATAGCTAGCGACTATGTCAGTAAAAAATGTGAAAGTATTTCTAACTGTGGGTCAATCTTGTTGCTCTCTTTTTTCTTGTAAACTTCCCACTCGCTCTGTGCAGGGATTGTTTAGAAGATCAAAAACCTAGTTGAGCTCCAGTCCCACAACGCCATATACATGCAGCAGTAGCTTGACTATGTACTAGGCCTGGGCGATGAACCAAAATGATATCCTAAAGAATATAACTAAAATGCAATAAACACTTCAGCTCTCATTACTTTCTCATGAACAGATATAAGAGAAATAGAAGCACTAAACATAATTCATTTGTAAAATACAGAATACATTACTGTACTGACTGAATGTACCCCTCGCTCCTGTTAACCTCAGAGCACACTCCTTTATTTGAGCTCTGACTGCCGTCCCTCCCTCTCCTCAACAGAAAATCCTGCATTATTGAGCCCAAAGGAGGCAGTGACTAATGCTCTTTCAGCCCAGTGGCATTCCTCTGTGTCACCGCAGACCTGGCCCTCACAGCCGAGGAAGCTTTCACTCTCGAGTCATGTGGTGCTGCGGTATCACTCCTGTTTTTTTTTACAATCCAACAGTGGCTGTAAAAGAGACAGAAAGGTTTCACTAAAGGTTGACGGCGAAGATGACGCCCAAAATGTTAATCCAATCGTTGCCACACCTGTTTGTTATATTTTGCCATTACTTCTATCTTACACTCATTTATCAGAGTTTTGCAGTGCCCTATTGTGGAAGCCATATCTAAAAATTGCCAGAACAAATAAAGATTAAATTTGCCAGAAGTAGGAAACAAAAGCTGGTTAAAAAAGTTGCTTGTTGGTTGACACACAGATGCAGTTAAGGTTAATAAACACAGTGCCAGGCTGGTTTATCCCATTGAGGTGTTTTCACGACTGCCCCCTCCGTTTTCTGAGGACCCCGAAGTATGAAAGGCTCAATTGTGTTCACAGGCTCCATACGTTTCATTACAGGTGAAAACTGCCTCTGTTTTCAGTCGACGGCCACTACTTGATGCATTAAATACGATGGATCCCATGTTTTCTGTTAGGGTTGTATTTCTCTGTTCAAGTTTCCTATTGAAACCATAAATGTACTAAACTGTCTGGTTGTCCTGGATGTAATAAATCTATTGGAAATTTTGAGTGTTGACCCTTTGATGCTGTTGTAGTTTAAAGAGTTTATACTAAAGCAGAGAAATGTTATTGATTTGGGAATTATAAAATACTATTATGTTAATGCTGTCACATTTGTGGATTTTCTAGTTTTGTTAATTTAATTTAGTTAAAGTTTCCTAAAAACATTTGCAATATACATTTAGTGTTGTGTTATAATTAGGAATCTGATTACTGCTTCCAATTGTTTCCTGGGTCCATGGCGGTTTGTTAATTACACATTTAGCTTTATGCAAATTTGCAGTTTTTCAATTCAATGAATGTGTGTATGTGGCAGTGCTTAATGTTAAACACTATTGTATGAGCAGCCACTGTTTCCTCATAAACAGAGGTTTTGTTTGGAACTGTATCAACTAAAAGACGAAGAGAGAGAGATTTTGCAGTAGTTTTTTGTTGGTTTGCTTAATATTTATGTTTTTTTAGTGAAATGTAAGTGTACTGTGTGGGAGATGGAAAATGCACATGTCCAAGTTTATCATTGGTTAAAGTTAGAAAGGTCAACCTGTGCTCTTTTTATTGTCCACTAAAGACAGAGAGCGAGAGTGGAGATTAGTGTTTATCGTGGGCTTGGTCAGACTGCCACAGCTTTGACTCAGAGGTCACCCGAGCGATTTGCGCCTCACCTGGAAACTGGGTGGGGAATTTGGCAGCGGTCATAAAGGCCCTGATGTGAGCTTTTGTGTTTAAGTGACTGGACATGTAGACTCACTCAGACACAGACACGTGAAAGTGTGTTTCTGGAAAATGTCTGTCTCCCTGGAAGGCCATAAAGAACTTCAGGTAATTGATATTTCTGTTAATGGAAAAAAATGGCTGCTTCTTTTACCGCACAAGTGATTATTCCAAGTCAAATTATACTCGGCTTAAGCTGAAGAGTCAAAAAAAAATACATGGAAAAGTCTGTTCATTTTTCTCAGGTCAAACTGATGCCAAAAACATAGTGTGCTTCAGGTTTTCTTGGCTCACTTTTCTTAAGAAGTAACTTGAAAACATACCACAGTAGTATGCAATAGATCTGATCAGAATTACCAAAGAAAATTCCATCAAATGTTACAGCTCCCAATGCAATGGAGCTTGTATTTGGTCTTTCAAGAAAATATCATGGCCTTCACAGTTCATTACTCACATATCTATTTCTGTTCTTAAGTGTGGTGTAGGTTTAAATTACTCTTCTTGTATTACACTTATTCCCAATGTATCTGTTTGTAAATGTTCCTTCTTAGAATAAAGATAAAACATTCTTCTGAGTCATTATCTAATCATAGCCAGAGTTCAGTCGAGTGTCAGGGCTGAGAAGCAGTTGTGAGAAATGAGTTTCATAATACTTACAGCACTGAGGACTTTCTGTTTTTCACCATCACAGATTTAAATGCCCCCGTTTATGCAGACCAGGCGCTAAAGAACTAGTTTTGTCTGAAATAATATTAAATAGATATGGTCTCAAGTACTCCAAATCTACATTTGAGGAGTTGTGGCTTGGCAGCGTTGTCCAAAACTCTTTTAAGTCAGGGACTGGGATCTGGTCATGCATCATGCCCTGGTTACTCAGTATCTCTCCTCTGCTGTCAAACAATACCACCACTTTGTTGAAATCCAGCCTTACTTACAGCTTCTCAAATGGATTAATCTGTTGAAATAGGAGCGTAACACTAAGACTTGAGAAAGTTCATCTTGAAATGGCAGTATTTCTTGATGTTGATGTGGCTTCAAACTGAGGTTAAGTCATTTATTTTAAACACTTTGAGTCAACTCAACGTTTGGTGGTATCCAAGCCTCTTGTACTTGTTTTACCTTATGCACTTTAAATGTAAATGTAGGTTTATCTGTGCTTTATTTATGTTTAACACCAGATTGCTTTCATAAACAACAGATGTATGTTTAACAGGGATTTAATCTGGAGGTTTATGTGAGCAAATTGCGAGCTGCTGCAAAGGAACAGACTTTAGTGTTTTCTTAGTTGTCGTGGAAATAGTAAAAGACGAAACAGTGCTTATCTCTTGGGATGTTGTAGCATTTAATACTAGCAATTCTTCTCTGTAATCGACCCTTTCCCTGGAAAATAAAGTGTTGCTCAGTAGCAGGCAGCCCCAACTCATACCTCACTCAGGCACTCACTCAACAGCAGCTGCTACAGAGTCCACACTGAGCATTATTGAAACACATAAAAGACACAGGTCAGGGCAAAAGACTGAATGTATTATAGTGTATTTTCTGTTCATTTAAAATCAAAGCCAAGCAAATATGGTTGTGGTGGACCGCCAAAGTTTCTTCAATGTATGGTAAATGCTTCACTCTTATATAATATTTACCGCAAATGGATAAAGATAAAGCCTTACGACCAACTGTGCCCCGCCTCAGGACCAAAGTTGCGACCCCTAACAGGACTAAGCGGTGGAAAATTACTGAATGAATAAATTTAACATAGCTCTAAAACCTGTGCATGGTTCATAAATACCAACATATTTCCTTTTTCTAAGTACTTGCTTTGGAAAACGTGATCTGGGCACGTCCCTAAACTTGATTAATGAAGTTGGTGAGCAAATACTGTAGCTGGATTTCAGAGACATGTAAGATTAGTTCATAAAAAGAGCATGGAAGCGGCTTGATAAACTGTCAGGGAAAGTTGGATTAACATAAAATGAAGGAGAATACTCCATAATAAACAACATGGACCATCCTCTACAGGTTTTAAAGTCATCGTCTGGCCCTAACATGCTGTCAATGGCTTTATACAAACAAAAGTCTTACAGTGAAGTGGGTTTCCGGGCACGAGCTAAGAGCCATGTGTTTTTTTTTTTTTACTCTAAGCCAAGTGTGCACTCAGACCTGGGAAAGTGGAACACTCTGAGGCCTGTCCAGCAGATTAGAACTGGCACCTGCGACCTGAGTATATCGATTTAAACTCAGTGGCTTATCCAGACTGAAAAAAATCCTTCTTGAAGATTAAGTAAATGTGTTTTTCATGAAAGAGATTCGTAAATGTGTTCTGTTAGATACTTTTGGAGCTTATTCATTACAGACATGATAGAAAATGTGATTGACTTTCTTTTCTTTGTTTTAGGTGGTGAAAACTGTTGGCCTTCGTGAAGTGTGGTATTTTGGACTTCAATATATGGACACCAAAGGTTATCACACTTGGGTCAGACTGGAGAAAAAGGTAAGATATATTTAATATTGTACATGAACAAAAGAACAATAAGGGCTAGTTTCATGGTTATTTAGGGTTATTTTTTCTATTGATTTATTGAGCGGAGGTATCCAGGTTTTTTAGTCAAACAAAGTCCTATTCACTGATACAGATAGATACAGACATTGATATTTGAAGTATGATTTTATCTAAATCTTACTTATCTATAACAATAAAGAAAGAATGCATTGCTGAGGAATGCTGAGGTCAGTGCTGTGTTTACATCCAGTCAATCAGTAGCTGCTGCATTATCCACATATTTCTGAGTCTGGCTTTTGAGGCTGTCTTAGGACATTTTTGTCTAAAAGTCTGGAACAAGGTTTACAGTCTGTTCCGTGTTAGTTTGATCCACACCTGGCGTTACACATCCATCTTTTGTATTTTTATGAACATAGCATTTTAATCATATACCTGCAGAGTTATAACTGCTCTAAACACCTTACTCCAATTCTTCTCAAAAGGAGTAACACACCTGGATAATGTGGTTCATTGTCAAATACGGTTTAGTCCGATAAAGGTTGAACACAGCTCTGAGCAGCTCGACAGAGACACAAACAGGAACATAAAAACATGTTACAGCTGTTTTCAGACAAAGACATATTTTGGGTCACAGTTCCACTGGCTCCTGTTTGTCGCTTATTTAGTTTTGTTCATGTCGCAAAAAAGTTTAAAAGAAAAAGCTGCATTTTGTGAACAGACAAAAAAATGCTTTAGCCGCCAAAAATCACACTAGTCTCTATAATACTTATTAGCTGCAGGATACAAGCTACACATCACTGAATATTATGTTAACTGTGGACATATACCACATACTGTGACTGGACACAGAGTTATAGACGGGATGTGCTTCCTCATCAAAGACTGTTAAACTGAGATCTGTCTGATGAGATTAACGTAGACCTCGCTAAAGCAGCTCCTTTGGGCATGAGGCAGTTACAGTTATCTACCTTTCTTTATTCAAACTGAAATCATCATGTTTTAGTTTGGTCAGCATTTCTATTAGCTAAACCTGAGTTATGTTCAATTCTGACTAAAAAGTTATTCCCATCAGTTTTTGGCCCTCTGTTTGATCGAGATTAGGTGTGAAAAGTGTGAACTCTTTGTGAACTGAGGCTGCCTCTGTTGTTGTCCCAGAGCAAACACCATTCACTCGAGCTGCTGAACTGTTATTCCCGCTCGTAATCTTAAACCTGTTGTTTATATGTGAATGGTAAAATAATTTACTCTAAAGAATAAAGCTTTTGCTGCGAGAATTGTTCCCCACTTTTAGCTCTAATGTTAATTATTGTCTTCTCCGTGGTATATCACAATTAAATGCTCAGTTTTAGTGTCAAAATGTGATCTGTCCTCAACAATAAACAGTCCAATGCTGACACAGCGTAGTCCTTCTGCAGCAGGACAAAGCCTGGCTCATATATTCCCCGAGTTCCTTTTATACTCATCACAGGACAGACACAGTGTAGCTCCCAGTTATTAAGCTTTATTTTTAGAGTAATGGATCCTCTTTTAGTAAAAGACATAATCCACATAAAACAATGGAACGCTGTATAGTCCTTACATAATGTATTTGTGCTAATAATACAATACAAGACTAGAATTGCAATTCTCTGGCGATTATGAATTATATAAATAGTGTTGAGCTCCATGTGTATTTTGGCAGGAAAAGAAAAATAGATTTGCTTTACATCCGCTTTGACAGCTGACTAACAATGTGTGTGCAAATCCAGAATAAAAATACATCATTTAGATAATTTAATCCATCATCTAATTTTGTTTCAACATATAGACCAACAAGAAAGTGTTTTTAAGCTCCGTGTTGGTCCTATTTATTAAAAGAAAAAAATTGCATAAAGAATTGTAATATTTGTTGAAAAAGAATGAAAAACCTTGACTGACAACAACATAAATCATTCTTTTAAAACCTCTGTTACATAGAAGGTGTATTGTAACATAACCTTACTCCTAATATGACTGCTCTTTAATATTTTTCTTTTATACAACCCCTGAAGCCAGCACTCCCCTGTACAACTGTACAAGCTCCTCAATGTAGACTTCTGAGCCAAAATCTTTCCAATTTCTCAGCATAGTGTATATTTAGAAAGTATCCTCTACGGACCATACATTTAAGGGGACAGTGAGGTTGTTCTTTCCAAATCACAGCAGTACAGGTTTAGTCTCTGCATTGATGCTGAGCTCCAAAAGCGTCTAACAGAACCACATTCATAAATGACTAAACTATGCCTTTAATTCTGTCGTAGGTCATGTCCCAGGATGTGAAGAAGGAGAACCCGCTTCTGTTTAAGTTCCGGTCCAAATTCTTCCCCGAGGACGTGTCCGAAGACCTGATCCAGGACATTACGCAGAAGCTGTTTTTCCTTCAGGTGAAAGAGGGCATCCTGAGCGACGAGGTGTACTGCCCCCCGGAGACGGCCGTGCTGCTGGCGTCCTACTCGGTCCAGGCCAAGTTCGGAGACTACAACAAAGAAGTGCACAACCCTGGGTACCTCCTGTCTGAGCGCCTGCTGCCGCACAGGTGAGGAGTTTACCTGAGGGTTTAGGGTTATTGACTTTGAGATTAGAACTTCAGCTCAACTGTATTTATGACAAACACCATGACTGTTTTTTAAAGTTAGCATTGGATTTGTCATTAAATGAAGCAGTCATAAAAACCATTGTAATATAATTTATATGTGTACATGAGTTTATTGTTAAGACTAAAACATTTATAACAATATTTATAACGATTAAAGTGTTACCAAATAATGTGTTGTAACTATGTTCAATATTGCAATAACAATATTATTTGCAGTATTTGAATAAGTTAAATCAATCCAATCCAGTTTATTTTATAGAACGCAACAAGTTTGGTCAAAGTGCTGTAGATATTATTTGTAAAACTCATGTCAAACTATTTAAAGTAACAAGTAAAAATTAAATATAATAAAACAAAATAAAAAAAATAGTAATATAAAAGTAACAGTAAAGGTCAACATCTTAGTTTCCACGGTGCCACTAGTAATTATTTTGTTACCACAGAAATAAATTTGTGATATATTGTGCAGCCCTAGTTTGAACCGAGTGAACACACTATTTCGATTATTTGGATTCTCTGTTTGTTGTAAAGTAGAGGGACTGGGACAGACATGCTACTGTCTCAAGACTCTTAACAGAGATGAACATTCAAATATACAGCTATTTAACTCTTATTACATTCAGGGTGCACGTGGCAGAGTGGTTAGCACTCTGCCTCACAGCAAGAAGCTAGAGACAGACACTGACAAATTTCAATTTAAGAGTCACCAACAAGAGAAGCCAGAGTACCCAGAAAGAATTAGCAGCTGCACAGGAAGGTCTTACACAATGGGAATGACCCCTATTAAACCCAAAATAAATTAAATTATCAAATAACTCTAGGCCTTAAGCAGAAACCTTCCATCTACGTCATATCTAAACTGTGAGCTTTATCATAAAAAAATGATCTAATCTTATTGTGCCTACCACTAGACCATGTCTTTGGTGTAGAAATTCAATGGGTTTCAACATTATGGTTCAACTTAGTTTTGCTTCTTTCCTATTCTTTCAGTTTAATATTTCAGCAAATCTCAGCCTTAGCAATCACAAACAATACCTTCAGCCATTGCAGCAACACTATGTAATACACTAAGCTAAACTTTATTAAAAAGGAAGAGCTGAAGTCTTGTTTAAATATGCTCCGGAGCGATAAAGCAACATATGATGCAGGACTCACGTTTAAAGGATTAACTAACTGGACTTGGCACTGGCTGAATAAACTCATGCCTTCTGCAGCTGTGCACAGGCAGAGGATTTTATTTTTTTATCGGGTCACAATTAACTGAAGCAGAAGACTAAGAGATTGTAAGTGCTCAAAGACAAGAGAGGATTAAAAAGGAATCCATTATGAGAAATTAAGAGAGAGACCACTGACAATTATGCCCTGTCAAATCAGCTTTTAACAGCTCCCTGACGACAATAAGAGTTTTCCCAAAGGACAGTTAATTCTTTTATTTTCTTCACGTTTATTTACAGGTTTATTATGCACGTAGGATATTTGATATAAATATACCGTAGATATTGCACAAAATTGTATGTACTTGGTTCCAACCTCTTTTTTTTTTTTTTTTTTTTTGCAGAGTTATGGAGCAGCACAAATTATCTAAAGAGCAGTGGGAGGAGAGAATACAGGTTTGGCACGAGGAGCACCACGGGATGATGAAGTGAGTGTAAAATGTACATTGTCAAGTTAAGCAGCAGCTAAAGACTGAGGTTGTAGTGTTTGTTTGTCTTTGTCTCAAAACAGGCAAGTCTTAGTGTAAAATACAGTTTTCAACATACTATATTAAAACCTTAAGTGTAAACTATAAAAATATTGACTCCAAAAGAAATTTATAAAAAAAAAGCAATAACGCTTACTATATACCACTGTAGCACAGATTTCTCATTGAATCATAAAATATTAGTTTTATAGCCACATATAAGGCAGAACGTAAAACATAGGAAAATGAAATGTCTTAATTAAAACACTCTTTCAACATTTATCCTTTATATAAAAAGGAAAAATTCTTTATATTCCACAATGTGCATTAAACACTGTCGAAGTGTCCTCTTGTGTAACACAAAAACTTGGCAGGGTTCCTCCACTCGGACTTGACAGGCCTGTGTTAATTGTTTAAGGGAGGATGCCATGCTGGAATACCTGAAGATTGCTCAGGACCTGGAAATGTACGGCGTTAACTACTTCGATATTAAGAACAAAAAAGGGACAGAGCTGTGGCTGGGAGTGGACGCCCTGGGACTCAACATTTATGAGAGAGAAGACAGGTTGGTATTATTTGATTTTATTTCTTGTCCTGCGCTGCAGCTTGAAAATACAGCTGAATGTGCTGAGCCTGGTCTGTGCTCCTATTTCCCAGCAGCAGACTCTGACAGGAATAACAATGAAGGCTGAGGAACAGTGTCTCACTGTTATAGTGCACTCTTCCAGCTCATAAATGCACATAGAACTGTACAATATTGCATAGACTGCTTTAACATGACGTTACCTTTTATATGCATTTCAAAATAATTGGACTATTGATTACAGAGCAATAAAATACACTCTCAAACATCCAAATGAAAATGTTTGAGGAGCTTGTGGTACAATTTTCTTATCCTCATATTCTATAGTCTTTGTTTAGTATATTTTTCTAATGTGTTCTATGCCAATGTGTTAATGTGATAAGCATTAAGTTATTCTTAAAAACCTCTGTTATTCTCAGGAGAAGATTCAGTTAAAGGTGGGGTGCAGTTCCACATCTCACACTCTTTTTGTGAGCTTTTGTGATTAACTACGGTAGCCCTTCTGGGACATGCTGCTGTGTGGTCAAACCTAGTGGTAATAGGTTAGATGGACATTACACCATATTTTTTTATTTTTTATGTAGTTCATAAATGTCCTAAACCAAAGCTAGATTGTGTTGAAACAGAAATGAGCACGCTTCTTCTCCAGCAGTGCTCAGTTTGTCCACAGCTGAAAAAACATGAATGAATTGCTCTTTTCTCTGGGTTCATAAATGTTAGACAAATGTAAAGAGTCACTATTGAAGGCATAGTTTGGACTGAATATATTCAACAGTATCTCATGTCTTTGGAATAACCTGCCACTCGAGTAGGCCTTGTGTTGTGGAGGTTAAAAAATACTTTCACTTTGTTCTTCTTTTCTATTTGGTGTTTCATACAAAACGTTCAGTGGCCTGACATTGCCCCAGTGACTTTATCAGAGGTAAATGAACTCAAGTACAATCTCTCTAGGGACACTTTATCCCAGGTGACTTACCTTAAAGTCACTAACCCCACAGAGAGAATCCAGTGTCAAGAGTATTCTGCAGAAGAGAATCAAAACCAGGTTAATGGCTCATCTGACTGACCCATTTATCGCTGGATGACTAAAAGAATCACCGTTCGGATTTAGAACCACTTCTTCAGCAGCAGGAAAAGGACAGGCCAGAGTTTAATGTCCAAGTGACCCTCTGTAATGTCACCAGTGAATTCAGTAGAATTAGCTTTTGTCCCATGAACATCAGTTTAGAAGGACACTATTTATACTTAACTACAAGAACCAAATACAAACCTTAAAACTCTCAGAATATCACTTTTTGTATCTTATTAAAACACAACTACTGCCTGTATAAAGCCTGCTGCAGTTACACAACCCACTGACCATAGCCTGAGCCTCGGTGAAGCCCGGAATGTCCTCATTGTAGACACTGTGTTGGAGGTTACAGCCACACATTCTTAACGTCAGCGCGGCCTGAAAAACCAGTCGGCGTCTCCATGGTTACCGCAGAGGGCACCGCGAAGGAGGAGAGGCATTTCTTTAACCCAGGAAGCACTTACTCGAAGAAGGCCAGAGAAGGTTTAGTTTGAGTCTGTCACAGTCGTATTTTGGGAGGAAAGGACGATTGTGGTGCAGCTCTTTTGAGTAAAAAAAATGACCGCTGTGTTGTGGCAGTAGTGCTCACCTTCTGTGGCACAATACACGCTTTGTGTTGCTTATCTTGTTTTCATAATCGTGGGAAACTCAGAGCGTAACAGGGATTTAAATTCAATTATTAAAACAGTTCTTCTCGCCACACACACAAAAAAACAGGCAATGGACTAGTTATTTTCAAGTGTTACCCAAAATTTAACTTTATTTTTTTTGTCTACTATGAGCTGTTGGAAGTGAATAATCTTGAAAACAGCTCAGAGTTATGTAAACGCCTAAGGAAAATGAATTTCCTTTAGTGAAGTATATTTTTTGTTCCACTGAGCACTAAGACACTTTTTTTTCTTTACCTTTTTCAAGCCGAATGGCACTTATTACATAATACTGTGTTCTGCCCCTTGTGTTTTTAATAACGTTGTTCTGAAGCTTTTGATGCACATTGTGGACAAATGGTACTTGCCTTTTCTCATCAGCTTCTCATTCTTTTTTAACGGTGTCCAACTTTGTAAATGAAAATGTAGGACGCTCTCAGAAGGAGTAGATAAATAGGAAGTCTTAAACAGCCAAACCAGAAGTATGTGACCAACCGACCATCCCTTTTGTGAATCATGAAACAGCTGGTGTCCTGGAAGAACTTTTAAAAAATGCAAAACACTCCTGATGTATGAAGAAATATTTTATTGGATGTATTTAACTCCATTTTTAATATATCTGTGAGCACACTTTTAATATGTAATGCAACACATGACATACAATATATGGGTAAACATGTGTAAGTTAAGGTTTTGAGTTTTGTCCCTCTGAGGCTTTTGTAGATTGTTGAGAGTAGTTTAAAGTAAGACAGAGAGAAATAGTCACAATAATTCCAGGTAATGGTTGAACTGTGTATTTTATTTTTAATTATATGACTGCTAATTATCAAAAAGAGTAGGACCCTACCTGAAATTGTCAGCACATATTTCAAATACCTTTCTAAATGCACCTACATACAACTCTTTCTCAATTCCTCAGCATGTGTCAGGGTCAATCACTGAAGTGAAATTCCTGTTCAGGCAGTGCAGGTAGTTTCGATGCCTGTTTTATTCTCGATTACAACACTATCAGCATGTCGGTGTTTACAGTGTCACGTCGTATTGTCTTCAGTGGAACTGGCACTTGTTCAGTTTGTCTGGCACAGTTAAATACCAAACCAAGCCTAGATTTATCCCTCAGACAAGGGTGTGTGTGTGTGTGTGTGTGTGTGTGTGTGTGTGTGTGTGTGTGTGTGTGTGTGTGTGTGTGTGTGTGTGTGTGTGTGTGTGTGTGTGTGTGTGTGTGTGTGTGTGTGTGTGTGTGTGTGTGTGTGTGTGTGTGTGTGTGTGTGTGTGTGTGTGTGTGTCAACAGCTGGGCTTTTTATTTTTTTTTATTTCCACATAGTTTCTGATCAAAATTCCTCAACATCTGAGTTATTTTACAGTTTTGAAAGGTCAATATTGAGCTTCCTTTTGTCTGTGGTTATCGGAGTATGAGCATTTTTCTTGTCTTACTCACTTCCTCAGGTTGACTCCAAAGATCGGCTTCCCCTGGAGTGAGATCAGAAACATTTCCTTCAATGATAAGAAGTTCATCATCAAGCCTATTGACAAGAAGTCTCCAGTGAGTTACACAAGTCCTCATTTCTATTTCTATAAATTAAGATTACTTGTCTTATTACGTTTCTTTTATTTGTAGATATTTCTTATTAGTAATACTTTTAGTTGTTTTAACTTTGTCAAATACTATCAGGATGAAACTTTTAATGTAGAAATGATGAGTGTAGTGTAATGTAATTCATTTCTTTGATTTGAGACACTTTTTTGTAGGTGTCAGAAAACAATCAATGTTAAACATTGCATTATTTAATTGCCTGATTCTCGTATCAATTTAAACTATGACCAAATATTATTATTTTTTCCAATTGGGAAAATATATATATATTTATTTATTTATTTTTGGGATTTAAATGAATTGAAATCAAACTGTGTTCTACAAAAAATTCTACAAGCAATAAGTAGCTTTTTTTGTTTAAAATTATTGTGAGATACAGTTGCAGTGTTTACTATTTTAATACTTAAATAAAATGTATGCACAGATTTTTTTATGCACATGTGCACATGTACAGAGTACAAAATTTGGTTTTCCATTAAAAGAAAAAGCAATATTTTATCTTACTATACAGTATTAGGATATATTGCGATATATTGGAATATCATATCGTGGCATGTGTATCGTGATACGTATCATATGGCCCGGTGTTTGCCAATGCACACCCTGACTTTTTTGTATACAAGCACATTACATTTTTTTTCCCAAATTACTGGATGCTTTTGCTTCAAATAGTATGCTTTTAAAATAATAATGATAATTATTGTTCATATGGGACTCATTCTAGGATATTATCAATGGGCAGTTGTTCTACGAGGACCTACTTTCCTGTCTCTGTGCTCTTATCAGCTAAGAAGCGCTCTATGTCTTCTTTGTACATTTTGTAGGACTTTGTGTTTTATGCGCCGCGACTGCGCATCAACAAGCGCATCCTGCAGCTGTGCATGGGGAACCACGAGCTGTACATGCGCCGCCGCAAACCGGACTCAATCGAAGTGCAGCAGATGAAGACGCAGGCCAAAGAGGATAAGAACAAGAGACAGATGGAGAGGTATGTGTCAGGATGGTGGTGCATTACTCTACAACACTGGTTCCCAAAGTGGGGTGGTGGGGGTCATAGATGTTTTCCATGTATATATATATATATATATATATATATATATATATTTAAGATAAGATAATCCTTTATTCGTCCCTTTATTAATTATATTATATTATAATTATAATTATATTATATTATTATAATCCTTTATTATAATTTATGAATTATTATTTTATTTTTTTAATGATTATTATTTTTATATATTTTTAAAAAGGTTGTAATGATGCGAGTATAAATTTAGGATAAATAAAATAAACTGAAAGTAAAACTTTGTAAAACTTAGTAAAACTTTGTTTGCTCCGATTAATTTTGACAGTTAAGTGACGTGCGTGTTGCCAAGTCCGCGGGCTACTTTAACACAGTTGCCGCGGGCTGTTTTTCATGTGGATGGAAGTCGAGAGAGAGATTTGTCATTTAGTCATTGTTTTTATCTTTTAAAGTCCATTTTGGGCAAAAAGCATAGTATAATAAAATCACCAAAACAAGTCTTCATGTTAAGAATGAATAGTACACAAACATTTCTACATCGTCAGCAGTCTAATATCGGGGGTCGCGGTCTGAAAAGTTTGGGAACCCCTGCTCTACAACATGAATGATTTCTGATACATGTAGGTTTCTAACATAAAAAGGGCAACCAAGAAAACGTAAACTGTAGTTTAGGTCTTTGTAGAATATCCCGGTTTCAAGCTTGAAATACCTCTTGTCAAAGAAAATGGAACGTAATTATGCATTTCTCTTTGGATAGTTACTTTATTATAGTCTTCTTGGTCCTAAATAGGGCCTTCTTGTTTCCTTTAGCCTCCTTTTATTACTTTTTAGTGCCATTAAAAATAACAGAAACATTTGTCATTGCTTCTTTCTGTAACAACTCTCTCAAGACATGTTTAATTATTGAAAACATTGCTATTTGGTATTTTTCCTGTCATTTATTTTTGCCCTAGTCATCATTCTCTGTTGTCCAGCAGACTGCAGTGTACTTTTTAGTAACTGTACCTCACAGCTGGAACTAAACTGGTATGGTTTATATATTTGTGAGACCAAGGCAACTTGTATTCTCGTAAATTATGTTCATATATATTCAAGCATACAACCATTTGCATGTCACCATTGCCATGTAGTTTATGTAACACAGTAAGACTTTATTGTTTAAACAGCTTTACACTCGTCTGTGATGTAAAGTCATAATAATAAGTCTTTCCTTTTGAAGTGGAAGCTTCGGCTGAAGTGAAAGTGAGCGGTTGCTGCTGAATGGATGTTGGCCACAGCTGCCGGTGCCTTGTCTGTCGGCTACAGCTGATCAAACACAATGATGTAACAGGGATTTGCCGCGTTAACAGCATTAGATCACACCGTTCACAGACAGTAGTTGAACAATGAACAGCGTCTAAGAGAGAAGTCCGGACTCGTGTCCAGTTTGTGATGAGTCCCTGAAGAAGCTGTTTTGAAGCTGGATTAAATCCTGTGGGAGACACTGGGTTATTATTGTTGAAAGGAAGGAACTAGAGACGCAGATAACAATAGAACAACAGGCCATTCATTCAGTCTTTCTATGCTTTGCGGAAGCTGTAGTGAAAGTGCAACGGAAAAGAAAAGGGAGTCATTTTAGACTTTTCCATAAGAATGTTCAAACTTGCAATACCCTGAGCCATCATTTTGACTGTTTTTAGCAGCATGTATTGTGAAAATACAGTATCTTATATGGAGGCCACATTTACATGATTGTTGGTGTGGGAAACTGGAGTACCTGGAGAAAACCCAACCTAGAAAGCTTTCGCTCGGCCCAGGAGTCAAACCGTGCCGTACGCTATGCTTCATTTCTGATTATGGAGCCTTGGACCAGACACTTTCAAAATAGATTAGTTTGACCATGGCCCTAATGCATTGTAGTGTCAGTCCTTAGATTATATTGATAATATTGTAGTGAGTAAAGTACTCATAAGGCAGTATCAAATGAGTACATGAGGCTCTGATACGGCTTTTGAAAATACGTACTGTTCCTTTTAAAAGTCTGATAAAATAATGAATGAATGTGTTTTAATCTGTGGTAATTTAGCAGCTTTTAACTCTTACAGTATAGTGAGCCCAGGACTGTGTGTGTGTGCAGATAAATATGTCTTCTGAATGAGTGACACTATCTGCCGTCGTTTGTCACATGTTTATTGCCTCTGCCCTTCTTCTGCTCCTTTTGTCGTCTGACAATGACCATGTCTTATCTGCAGGGCCCTGCTGGAGAACGAGAAGAAGAAACGGGAGGCTATCGAAAATGAGAAGGAGCAGATGGAGCAGGAGAAACGAGTGCTAATGCGCAGACTGGACGAGATCGAGGAGAAAACCAGGAAGGCTCAGAAAGGTCGGTGTGGGGGAGGGACGCTGCTCATTCGTCACTGACAGCAGAAAAAAGGGCTGTGGGAATGATAAAATACTGTTTATCTGATGCAGTAGGTGAATGTAAAGCTAAACATGAGCAGTAGGTTATTGCAATACAAAACAATGAATGAATCAATGAAAAATACATCTATTCCCATACAGGTGTGTGTCCCAGCCTTTAATCGTAGCCCTAGGAGTAAATTAGAGAATTAGGATTGGGCCTAAAAGTAGGTCCTAGTCATAAATGCTTTAAAATGTGAAAAGGAATGATGTTTTTTTTTAGGTTTTCCTTATGGAGCAGGTCAAGATTATTTATTGTTGGTGACATTAAAGCATCACTAAAATGTAGATTTTCAAAATAGGCCTTCAAGTTAAGAGGTGCTTTCACACTTTTGCTGTTTGAGCTGGACTTTCCTGTTTGGTCCAAAGAAACAAATATGCAAGTTTGAAAGGTCTAGCAAGTATGGTGGCCCCTGAAGGGAGAGCCACAACAACCAATCAGAAAACACAACTGCAAATACCAAAACAGAAAACAAAAAAGTAAGTCCTAAAGACATATTAGGAAACGTTAAAACAAAAAATCAGGATCCAAACTTAGGGCTTGATTGTGATTAGAACAAACAAGGGCCACGTCTTGTTTCCTTTGAGGATTTAGTTTTTGGGGGATAAATAAGGATCCCCATTTGTCTAACCTCAGTAAAGATTATTCATCCTGGAGCCTAAACAAGATTTAAATAACATACCATACAATTAAATACATCTGAGAGTTGCATTCTTTGACAATAATAATAAATATAAAGAGAGGTTTTGCACAGCCAGTCTGTGAGTAGTTATCAGTGTGATCTTTGTTAGTGCTTGTAGCAGGTAAAAGACAGGTTTACTCAAGTTAATGAAGAGCTGTATCCACTTTTATTTAATCGAGATTCACTTTTCTTTCTTTTTTTAACCTTCAGTCATGTTAGACTGAGTCTAACATGTTAGAGTCAGGTTAGACTCAGTGTGCAAACCATGTTACCAAGAAAAAAGAAAATCCTGCATATCTTTAATCTGATAATCTGTATAATGTGATGAAGGTCAATAAAGCCGCTTTTGAAAGTTACCAGTACATTTCCTGTAATACTGTCTCAACAGTACTTAGCAAAATGTTAGTCACTAATCATCTGCAGCTCCAAATAGTCCAGCGTCAAATATTTAGCTGTTCCTCAAAGATGTGCCAAAGATGCGAAGATAAGAGTTTGCATGACAGCTTTGCATTTTCTTAGTCACGAGTTGTCATCTGTGGATTTAAAAAAGCAAACCATGGCAGAGAAGGCATGCATTTTCTACAACCAATCAGTTTTTAGTGTTCCTGGTTCTATCAGGAGCTTAAACGTAGACCCTGTTGTAGACTCTTTTACTGTGGCTGACCTGACTGCGTTTTACTAAATGCCACAGACTAAAGGCTAATCGTATTAAGTGACTCTAGGGATTTTCTCTGAGGTCACATTAATGCCATTTCTGGACAGCACTTAATCTTTCCTGGTTGTAGTTTTTATTTGTTTTGTGTGTTTATAGAGCTCCAGGAGCAGCAGCAGAGGTCCATTGCTCTGGAGCAGGAGCGAAGGAGGGCCGAGGCAGAGGCGTCCCGTCTGGAGGCCGAGCGTCAGGCCGCGCTTTTGGCCAAAGAGGAACTGGCCCGTCACGCTGAGGACCAGAAGAAGAGTCAGGAGCAGCTGGTCAGTACTACAGGCAACAGTGCCCCCTACCTTTTAGATAGGTTAAAGGCATCTTCCCACCACCATTTTTCACAATAGTCAGCCTTTGCCCCAATGACAAATATTTCATTCACTCAAACCAAACAAAAAGAGAAGGAAAAAAAAACCTTGGGGTGCTAGTATGTGCTAATGCTAACAGTTGTTTATGACAGCCAGCATAGTCAAGAGTTGTACTTTCTTTATCTTTTTGGACGTTCAAAAAACGAGTCAGTAGAATGCACCGTAATATTTTCACTCGCAATTTATTTATTTTACGAAAACAGGAAGTGTGGATCCACAAAAATGTCATATGACTTCTGCGTACTGGGCCTTTAAATGGTTCTTGTAATAAATCACAGACTATGATTGCTCAGAATAGCTCCCAGGATGAGCTACAATGGAACTTTATTTGACAGAAAGTCCTTCGAGTGTGAGGCTGCTGTAGCTCCAGACAAAAGCACCATATAACGTCCAGCTGAATACACCTCATTTCTTCACACCTCCTCATTTAAGGGTTGTTTTTTTTAACTGTAGACCACTTACGAAACTGCACTCGCCCCTCTTTCACTTAAACTAAGCGGACAGTAAATTTCAGCACGTTTTTATCACCTGCTGAGTCAACGCTTAAAACGTTTAAGATGCTCAAATAAAGATTACACTGTCAACTCGGAATCAGTGGATGGGTTTTATACATGTACCGTTAAAGCACTTGAGACTGAGCTGTACTTTTTAAAGGTCTTCAACTCTTGACTCTAAAATCTGACACATTTTACTTTCTCTTATTTAAGTCTCTGATAAAAAAGGAAATTTGAGAATTAAACCAAGACAGGCCAAGACAACTATTGACTTATTCATCTTTGATATTTCTAATCACTGTTATTTAGTTCAAGACCACATTAGTTTATATAAATCAGGAAGTGGGTTATTCTGTTGCAACAAAGTCTTATTTTACAGTGAAATAGCTCAAAAAGATAAGTGCAGCAATTTTAACTCAGATAAATGTTGGCAACGTTTCAGCGTTATGTTTAACGAGACAGAGATGATTACAGGATCTCTACAGTCTAACGGTAAACTCAGAGATAAAAGTTCTGGCTCAGCTCTAAACTTCAGTTCAATGTCATGTATACGTTTTTTGTGGAAAATAGATCCATAAATAACAGCACCGTAGTGACTGCATGGCACATTTTTGATGAGGACAACTCACAGATCTTTTGTACCTCACATAGATATGATCAGGCAATTCAATACATTTAATACTTGATCTAAAACTACTTAATGTAGTCTTGTCCTGTGGCTCTTCATTTTTCTTTATTACAAGGTGCATTTGACAAATTAAAACACATGGGGTCAGTCAGTTTATTTGATTTTTACCAAAGTAATTCCACGAGTTAGTGTGAGAAAAGTGCTTTGGTTCGTTTGTTGTGTGAAGACAAATGAAACTGACCCAAACAACTCTAATGAAACAAAATAATCAACATTAGTCTGGACCCCGCTTTGAGAACAGCCTTAATTTCATACATTTCCTCCAAACTCTGCCTCCTTTTCCAAACACTAATTTCTCTCTCTAGCTAACAGTTCCCTGGGATGTCTTCCAAAGTTTTATTCACTGGTCCTGGTCTCAGTTAGTCCTGAGTACAAGATTAAATAAAGTATAGCCCACCCAAGTCATCTCACTAAACATGTTAAAACCAATAACTCTGTGTCTATGTTTGACTGACATTAGCTTCCAATTTTCCAGCTGAACAACTTTGACATGAACAATTTCACAGACGATAGCTCCTCTGTGTTCAGTCTAATTGAACCACAGGCAGTAACACACTGAACTGAAGTGACACAGGTGCAGTGGTTTAATGCTGAGCTTCTGGTTGGTTTAGTCCGCCGCTGAAAGACAAGCAGTTCACATTGTTGTGGTGCTCAGAAGGAATGCACCACAACATACAGACCGCACACTGGTTACATCTGATGCATGCAAAGAGCTACTGCTGCTCTTTCCCAAGTATCAGTACAAGTGTCAGCTTGTCTAATTACAGTGTTACAATTTATCTGGGTCAAAGGAAACGTACGTGACTCAGAAATTAGTATTGCCTTGCGAAAGTATTCGGCCCCCTTGAACTTTGCAACCTTTTGCCACATTTCAGGCTTCAAACATAAAGATATGAAACTGTAATTTTCTGTGAAGAATCAACAACAAGTGGGACACAATCATGAAGTGGAACGAAATTTATTGGATATTTCAAACTTTTTTAACAAATAAAAAACTGTAAAATTGGGCGTGCAAAATGATTCAGCCCCTTTACTTTGAGTGCAGCAAACTCTCTCCAGAAGATCAGTGAGGATCTCTGAATGATCCAATGTTGACCTAAATGACTAATGATGATAAATGGAATCCACCTGTGTGTAATCAAGTCTCTGTATAAATGCACCTGCACTGTGATAGTCTCAGAGGTCTGTTTAAAGCACAGAGAGCATCATGAAGAACAAGGAACACACCAGGCAGGTCCGAGATACTGTTGTAGAGAAGTTTGAAGCCGGATTTGGATACAAAAAGATTTCCCAAGCTTTAAACATCCCAAGGAGCACTGTCCAAGCGATAATATTGAAATGGAAGGAGTATCAGACCACTGCAAATCTACCAAGACCTGGCCGTCCCTCGAAACTTTCAGGTCATACAAGGAGAAGACTGATCAGAGATGCAGCCAAGAGGCCCAGGATCACTCTGGATGAACTGCAGAGATCTACAGCTGAGGTCCATAGGACAACAATCAGTCGTATACTGCACAAATCTGGCCTTTATGGAAGAGAGGCAAGAAGAAAGCCATTTCTTAAAGATATCCATAAAAAGTGTTGTTTAACGTTTGCCACAAGTCACCTGGGAGACACACCAAACATGTGGAAGAAGGTGCTCTGGTCAGATGAAACCAAAAACTTTTTGGCAACAATGCAAAACGTCATGTTTGGCGTAAAAGCAACAGAGCTCATCACCCTGAACACACCATCCCCACTGTCAAACATGGTGGTGCAGCATCATGGTTTGGGCCTGCTTTTCTTCAGCAGGGACAGGGAAGATGGTTAAATTGATGGGAAGATGGATGGAGCCAAATACAAGACCATTCTGGAAGAAAACCTGATGGAGTCTGCAAAAGACCTGAGACTGGGACGGAGATTTGTCTTCCAACAAGACAATGATCCAAAACATAAAGCAAAATCTACAATGGAATGGTTCACAAATAAACATATCCAGGTGTTAGAATGGCCAAGTCAAAGTCCAGACCTGAATCCAATCAAGAATCTGTGGAAAGAACTGAAAACTGCTGTTCACAAATGCTCTCCATCCAACCTCACTGAGCTCGAGCTGTTTTGCAAAACTGATAGAGACATACCCCAAGCGACTTACAGCTGTAATCGCAGCAAAAGGTGGCGCTACAAAGTATTAAGTTAAGGGGGCTGAATAATTTTGAACGCCCAATTTTTAAGTTATTTATTTGTTAAAAAAGTTTGAAATATCCAATAAATTTTGTCCCACTTCATGATTGTGTCTCACTTGTTGTTGATTCTTCACAAAAAATTACAGTTTGATATCTTTATGTTTGAAGCCTGAAATGTGGCAAAAGGTCGCAAAGTTCAAGGGGGCCGAATACTTTCGCAAGGCACTGTATGTCCAATAAAAGCTACTGCTACTGAGCAACTGCTGAGCTAAGAAATGTTAACTTTTCTTTATGTTAATGAGGTTTGTTTGAATATATTTTGCAGGCTGCAGAGTTGGCAGAGCACACAGCCAAGATCACTCTCCTGGAGGAGGCCAAGAAACGCAAAGAAGAGGAGGCCAACACATGGCAGCTCAAGGTGAGACATTTAACCTTTACTGCACTGGTGTCTATCACTTATATTTGAAAAAGGTCCCACAATAGCTACAGTTTAGATTTATTTATTTACAGAACCATGATGTTAAAAAAACATGCATTACAGGCCGACCTTCCAGTTAGTGTCCATGACTAAGAGCACTGTTCATTGGCTGTCCAAAGTTCCTGACAGGTTCAGCCTAGTGGCTCTAAATCAGTGAGTTAAATGCAGAAAAAAAACTGAAGGAAAGACAAATTTTCTTTCAGATATCCTCAGCAAAAATATAAAATTGTGATGTAGCACCTAAAGAGAATCCCAAAGGGCTAGTGTTTTCAGTAAAATAATTTATTAATGTGTTAAAGGGTGCATTTATAAAGTGTTTTTCTACCTTCATAGGCTTCTATGCATTTTACATCAAGCATTTATTCACACACAGACATTTATTCACTCGGATAAAAGGTAGGGTTGAATGTCTTGCCAAAGGACACGTCAGCAGCACATGAACAGTAACCCTCACTCCCCCCTGAGCCACTGTCACCCACACCATTAATCACAGCTATGTTTAGATTGATGCAGATATTTTATCAAGCTCTGTAAAGGGCCAAATGGTAATGTTTCCACCAGCCAGTAAGTGGCGCTATGTTCCATTGTATCTGCAACTTTCCCAATTGAAAGGATAGAAAAAGTAAGGCTACAGTTTGGATGTCAATTGTTTTTTACCCTGTCGTCTGTCCTTGTGTTGTGTGTCTTTATGTTAATTATTGGATTGGCCATTTTTACGCCAATAATTAAAATGAGCAGAATGTTTGGACAGGTTTGTTGGAGACTTTAGCAGCCAAGAAGCATATCTATCAAAATATCTACGCAGGCTAGACTTGAATAAAACTGTTGCCTTGTTTGCCGTCCTCAGGCCATAGAGGCTCAAGACAACCTGATCAAGACCCAAGAGGAGCTCCACATGGTGATGTCCACGCCCCCACCTCCACCTCCTCCGCCCATGTACGACCACCTGAACGACAACAGCGACAGTGAGGACTCGCACAGCGCTCACCTGCAATCCGAGGGCATCAACGACCACCGCAACGAGGAGGACCGTCTGACGGAGGCCGAGAAGAACGAGCGCGTCCAGAAACAACTCAAGGTGAGAGAAAAAGATAAGTCCTTCATAATCAGCTTTTTCAATTTGGCTGAGTGATAAACAGGTTATAAATAAAGTGCAATGTTCACCTGCTGCCAAATAATGAGTCCACATTCTACTTAACCTCATCTAAATGTATCTGAGATTTTTGAATGAGAGACTAGATCACCATTGCTCTTTTTTATGTTATTAGAGCTCTGTCATATTTTGTGATCTGTTTACTACTTAATGACAACCATTGATAAGCCTAATTTAATATCTTATCTTTTATTTATTGTGAAATAGTACCATAAAATTCAGTTATATGACCTCACTACTGAATATTACTGATACAGGGCTCTAAGTTATTAAAAAATTATTAAAGCCTCTACTCCTAAACCTGCCTCGTGTGAAAGAAATTGTGGAACAAAACACAAAAAAATCCAGGTCTGTACGTAGCATCTAGTTTGTCTGTTAGATTATTCTTATTGGGTTTAATTGAGTGTCCATGGCATGACAATGTAAATTATGTTTTCTGATTGCATTACCTCATGGGGTCATATAACGTAAATAGCATGGGTCCTAGTACCGAGCCATGTGGTACTCCATAGCTAACTTCCTTAATGTTATACCACAATTTTTATAATAATACCAATAAAACAACAACAAAAAACCCTGAAAGGGAAAAAAGTGTTTTGAACAGTATCTACCGTAAATACATTGATGGTTCTGCTGCATATTTATCAGTCAATTTGAAAAGAGTTTATAACCAAAGCATGGGTTAAGTATTTTCTATTTTTAGTTTTAGACCTAATACAATGTTTTTTTTTTCATCTCTAGTCACAATTAACACTTAAAAAAACACTTGGAAAAACTGAACTACAACTTAAATGTACATAGTGTGAACTGTTTTAAACTTTGATTTTCATTTCTCCTTGGCTTTCTTCTCAGGCGCTGACCTCAGAGTTGGCCCAAGCTCGTGACGAATCCATGAAAACAGCGAACGACATCCTCCACAGTGAGAACGTTCGAGCCGGCCGAGACAAGTACAAGACGCTGCGACAGATCCGACAGGGCAACACCAAGCAGAGGATCGACGAGTTCGAAGCCTTATAAGACCCCTACTCCTGGCCTCAAAAACCCTTTCTGATTGGTCACTGGGGTCACATGATCTCGCTGTGGAGGCCCCATTGACGACTGGCACAATCTCACTTTTTAAAAATCACAGACTCATTTTAAAACAGAGCAGTATAAGCGCAGCAGGAGGCCGCGTGAGTCGCAGGATGCAGGGCTTTGCAAATATATTAGTGCCAAACTCTTTTAGTTGTTTTTGTGTATTTGATTGTTACTTTAATAATGAAAACCAAATCTTTTTTTTTTATATGGCGTGATTAAAAGTAGAAGTAGTCAAAATGACCTATCGCTAAACCCCGCCCAAAATGGCTTTATATTACAAAGTGGCTATTGGCAGCAAGCCTATATGGCCTGATGGAGCCATTGGGGGTGGTTGTTTGTGAGATAAGAAAATGCCTACAGGCCTATACAACCATAACGTACAGTTAGGCTCCTCTCCAAACCCGTTAATAATTGCTGTAATACATTCATATACGCCTCTAATTAAACCTTCATCAGTGAGTAATTAATACAAATGCTTTCAGAGGGAAAATAAAGTGATAATCCAAAGGGTTTCACAAGCGTTTTACGATAGCAACAGATTCATGTAATTTACACCTTCCACAAATGCACCACAATATAAAATTAAAAACCAAAGGCTTTATGTCACTACGATAGTCAAGGGGGTGGGTGCTTATTGTCAAAGTGGTCACCGTACGTTAAGAGTTCGGTAGGTTACTCCAAATTCACAGCTGACCTGAAGTCACACTGTGTTTCATTTTGAACGTATCTCTGTTGGTTCAGTGTTTTAAATAAATGTTTTCAGAGTGTTTTACATCAGACCTTTAAACGAGATAGAGCTGAGACACAATAATAATAATTAATGTGCCACACACAAGGTCCAGGTGTATTGCTTAACAGTGATGAATGTGAGGGCGGGGCTTAGCGATTGGTCCATTGTAATCCTTTTGTTTGTTAGTGTTAAAATGCACAGCGACCACTCAGAAAGGGGACGACAGTATACGCTGTTAGTCTTTTTTAAATTTTTTATTATATTTGAACACTTCCACCATAGTTTAAAAATCATGCTTAGTTTAATATTTATACTGTATATGGGATTCTAAAAGGGGTTATTTCACTTGGTTTGTATATTTTTGCAATCTACTAATTATAATGACGGCAATCTTAGGTTTTATATGTAATGGAGAAGTTTATTAGCAGTCGATGTTCTATATACATTGTGCTTTAGTGATTACTAAATTAAAGAGATTTTAATGTAAATTGTTTTATTGTGGCAAATTCATCCAGCTGCTTGTTTTCCAGTAGAGATCTGTCCACGGCAGGTTCTTCTTTGATTAAAGGCTGTGTACATCTGTCACACATAGGATTAATATATTTTTAAATGTCTGTCGCTGTTAAATTGAGAGAAAAACAAGTGCCCTTTCTCTCTCGTAGGGCTGCACAATAAAATACATGCAACAAGGAAATCACAGCCAAATCAAAAAGCACAGTGTCTCTGATGCAACGACTGATTAAAGGTGCAGAGTGTGGTTTTCAGCTGCATACTTGAGATACTTTAGATTGATTTCCAGACTCAAATTGCCTTTCTACAACCTGTGAGCAGCTACGGTAGCCCTGCAGGGACATTGTGTTGTAAAAGTAGAACTAGATAAATACAGTTCAGAGGGCTCCTTCTACTCATTTTTAATGAATACATTTTGAAACGTTTTAGAGAATGGTCGTACAATGTGACCCTGTGCCATTAGATTTAGTTTAATTTAAGTAAAATCTTTTTTGGTGGTGTGAGGAGTTTACCATTGTTTAAGACAATTATTACCAAATAACATACAAAAGTTATAGTGTAATATTTACTAACCCTAAAATGAACTATTGGTTAAATCAAGTGTTTTTATTTGCTACTCAAAGCTGTTTAACACCAAAACCTGACCTAATGCTATAAATAAACATCATTATATAATAACAGCATTTACTTATGTTACAGATTAAGATGTGAAAAAGTGATTTATTTAGACTCACATTAGATGTCTTATTGTTTTTCTCATATTTTATAGCCCTGCTTTGGTTTCCTTTCTGCAAAAAGTAACCCCACAGACAGAGACAAGCATTAAATAAAACTGTATAGTCTTCTGTTGGAGACCATCACTGTGTTGTATTGGTCTGATAGGACTGACGTAGACACTGTAACAACTCCTCTTTCTTCACCTGGAGTTACTTTTATTGACTATAAACAAGAACTACACAACTCTGTAAATATAAACATGATTTTATAAAAAGGTTCAGTTGGAAATAAAATATTACACATCATTATTACGAGTGGTTTTGTTATTAACGTCACCAGTCGAAGCTTGTGTGTTTGGGACTACAAAGGTTGTTTAAGAGACGAGTGAGGTAACTCTGGTTTTTTGTTTTGGTGAAGATGGTTCACTTTGTATTGAGATAGATCTACAAAACTTACTCTGAACAAATAATGTGCTCTGGAGCAAGTTAAGATCCAGTCTAATGACCAGTCAGCCAGTGACTGCTTCATTGTGCTTCGAGTTTACAGAAACCATAACGTTTGTAAAGTAATATATCAAGACTTGAGTTTGTAGATTTATATTCCACACTTCTGTCTGGTTGGTCTTTCCTTTTGTGTTCATAAAGTCCATGGTAGTGTTCTTTTTGCAGATGAGTTCAGGTGTAGTTTCATGTTGGTCCTGGTGTTAACATGTCTCAGACTTGTCAACATAGACCGCAGCTCCACAGAGAAACCCGGGGTTAACTGAACGGGTCGGTGATCCCACTGATCCAGACATATCCAGGGTACATTTTACTGGCTTCATAGTAAAGTTAGTTTGACAGAAGAGTTTCTGTGCAACTAAAAACAACGTTGAACATAATCCCCTGGACATGACTTGGACATGTTTCTGTTTGTGTTTTTTTGGAATCCCAACAAGCTCTAGTGATTGTAATATAAATAACAAATATAAAGAAGTATATTCATATGGAAGTGAATATCCCCTGAACAGCTGACAGTGAAAGTGCTCTAAGTCGATTATGTCCAAACTGCTGACTGGGCGATGACCTCATGTGGACGCTGGTTTTAGGGTGTCCTCCACTGGGCTGGTTGCCGTGGAGACGCTGGTGGGGAAAACGAGAGGAGAGGGTTAAACAAAGAATTCCAGGTCGGTGACTTCATCATCAGAATTGCTTTGGCGAAAGAGCGAGGCTTTTCAAAGTGTGCACAAAGAGTTCATTGTGAAAGAAGGAAAGTGCGCTGGAGAAACCGAACCCCCTCCTGCCCCAGTCCGGGGTGTGGCTCCAGATTACATTTGTGAGAAATATCAGAACAGACACTTTTAATGGATTAAGTAGGATTCAATTTAATGAGAATTGGGCTGCAAGGCTGCCCCGTTGTAAAAAGCTGTGTATAGTCACTAAGATATTAATTATATTATAACAATTAAACTTATACTTTTAACAAATTAAAGGTAGAGTTATGTAAATGTAATAATCTTTTCCACTAACCAAAGTGCTTGGATTCTGTTTAACTGTGTACTCTTTTGTTTGAAGCGATTAATCATATTTTATTTTTATTTGATTGATAATTGTTGTATTTGTGCTTTTAACCTTTCTCTTCTTTTTGTAAAGCACTTTGAATTTATGTTGTATGAATTGTGTGGAAACATTTACAGGTTCATAAAAGCCAGTGGGAGGAGCCATTACTTCCTGTTCCTACAACTGCCCAGAGAGGACAAACTGAGCACTGTTGAAGTAGAAGTCTCTTTTTGATTACACATTTTGTTCAAGGTTTGGGGTATTTAACTTGATTTTTTTTTCACCTTCAGAACTATTTCTATTGGGTTTGTTCACAACAGCATGTCCCTGCAGGGCTTCCATTGCTGTTCACATGCTCTAAAAAGGACGCGCGTGAGGTTTGGAACTGCAATCTGCTGTTTCTTAATCCAATGTCACCAAGAAAGGCCTAAAACAACACCAGCTATGTTTAAGTGCTGTTGACATACACTGAGTAAATGTGTAAAAACTGATGATCGGTTTACAGCTGAGGCTCACACACAAAGGAGCCCCTTTGTGCTCACTTTTGAAGGTTATTGCTGATCTTCTTCGCTCACTTCGCTATGGTAGCCCTGCAGGGACATGTTGTTCTCTTTTAAGAAAAACAGTAGAAAATGGCCTGATGATGATTTCAGATTTTATCATAAATGTTGTAAACCTTTAGATAAAAAGGAAATATAAACTCCACTGGGTTTTATGTAACTTTATCCTTTTAACTTGTCTTCTCATGAAATGCATTGTTTTTCCTCTTGAATAATATAAGAGGCCACACTATTAATACTTACAAGAGAGTGAAACAATGCAGAGGTCACACTCAGACACAGGCTTCACCCGAAAGGAGCTCCAGAATCAAACGCCTCCTAAACACGACACAAACACTGGAGTCAACACAGCCTCAGGCCTGGTCTGGTGAACACTCAGACCTTCACATGTGATAAAAGCACACACCAGAACACACAGAGCCCGCCTCAGAGCCTGGAGTGGGACACACTGAAGCTGCTCTGAGGTGTCAGGCCTCTTTGAAAAGTGTAAAGAGTAAAAGTGGTGTTAGCCTGACCCCTAGTGGAATAAAAACAACAGTTGCTTTAAATACGTGCTCAGTTTTCTGTGGACTGTGACTCAGAAACTTTGGTAAGAGTCGTCAAACTCAAATGTGTTTCATCTACATCGACGTTTCATTGGATAAAACTTCTTTCATTTTATCAGGACTTTAACAAACGCTAAACCCTGCACGAGTTCCCCAGGATCTCATTTAAAGAATCACTGGGCTTTATCTTGTCTTGTCACACCGACAACACAAGCCTCTTTTGGCCTGACACAATAAGATGTATAAAAGGCTTCTGGTTTGGGGTAGGACATCTTGAAATATAACAATATAATGTGCAAATTCTAAATTAAAGGGGGGATAATTTGTTTTACGGGAGGTTTTAAGGCACATTGTGTAAAATATTAAATAAAAATGAAAAATAACTTGTACATACACTCTCAGTCTTTTCCATTTACAGTTTAGGACACTCTAGATATTTTATTTTAGGTAAGCAAACAAAAACCTTTTATAATCTACACCTTTAAACAGTGTTTCCAAAAATAAGCCACAAGTCTAATGACAAAAGCAGCAGTCATCAATCCTTTCATGGGAAGAAGCTTATGTTAAATATCTATTTAAAACAAAACACCATTAAAAGGGCGTGTGTTTTGTTTTATTTGGGCCATTTCTCTTTTTCTAGGCTTATTTATTTTCAACAACTCTAAACTCAAAGTTCTCAAAAGTCAGTACAATATTTAAAAGTGACTTTATTATAATAGTTTATTTGGTTAAAAGCAGAGTAGAAACCAAAAATAAATACAATGAAAGGAAGCAAGCTCAAGACAAGCCACTGAGTAGTGTATTAATAATAAATAATACCTGACATAAAAATAAAAAATAGATGAATATTTAACAAAAGCAGTTAAAATGATTCTGAGGGATGAATATTAGATGATGTGTCGGACAGACAGGTGCGTGTCTTGGAGAAACTGAAGCGAGCTGAGCGGCAGGAGCTCACCCTGACGCTGCACCGAGCTCACTTTGGCTCTGACCAGAGTTTCTGCTCCGTTCTGCTCCACAGCGCCACCTTCAGGACTCTCTGCCTGCTGTAGACAAAGAAGAACAGGTTTAAACACAGCGTCAGACACAAGTTATTCAGTATTTATCAGTCTCAAACTCATTCTTACTCAGTCCTGGACGTCAAGACTAACTAAGGCCAACCTGGACCTGGTCTAAGACTGGACTAACATCCATGAGTTTGGACCTGGACTGTTCCCTTGTATCTATTACAGTGTATTGTAGACTAGTTCTGGTCTTGATTTGGTCTTGACCTGGTCTCGCCCTGACATGGTCTTGGTCCTGGTTGTCGGTTTACCTTTGGACCGAGCGGATACCAGTTGAAGCTCTCTAAAGCTCTGTCTGAACACGTCCATCCGTCCAGAGGGATCAGGACCTCCCCCAAAAACACCTTCCTCCTGAGACTCCCCAAGTGCCACACACAGGCCTGAAGACGCTTCCCGTGCAGCAGGGGGCGCTCTATGTGAAACTGACAGACAAACAGAGCATTCAGGTAAATATTTACAATCACTGAAGATGGCACAGGGAATAGCTCGACAGATTATTAAAGTCTTACCTTTAAGACTTCATTAAAAACTGGATGTGTTGTGTTTTTTTTGACTGACGTCTTCATTTTACTGTGTTTATCCGGTTGGATGTGGACTTTAACGTATCTGTGAATGAAGATCAGAGGATATATGTGAGGGGTTTGTGTCAAACTTCAGTCAAAGAGGGTAAAACAGTTGTTGAACTTTAATTACTAAATGGTTTTTGGTTTGTTATTTGACTAAATTGAAGAAAGAGAGTTCCTTACGGGTTGCTCTTCCTCTTCTTGCTGTCTCCGTGAATAAGATTTCTGCAAGAACCCACAGTGATTTCCAAACAGGACGTTGACGTGTTGTAGGCCACAGCCAGCTCCAGCTCTCCTCCAATACTCAGGGCCTCGAACGCACCACAGTCTGTGCTGACGCTGCTGCAACTGCTCTGAAACGCCAAAATACAAAACACACATCAGAAAAAATACAAGACAGTACTTTAATGTTGAGTAAAAGAAAAAGTTGATTTTGATGTTGTTATGCAATCCCTGAGCTCTGAAGGTGATTTCTATCTAACATCTGATATTTCAACCATTACAGGATGATGAAGGGGGATTTTTTATCATCATTATCAGTGTTTACTCACTCTTTTTCCTCCCGAATACTCAGAACTGAAAGACGTCTCTTCTTCAGCGCCGGTGGACGAGCCCTCGTGGTCGCTGTCTTTACTTCTCTTGAACACGTTTGGAAGACTTGGGACTTTGAAAAGCTGAAAAAAAAATAGAAAATGAAAATTATAAAAAATACTTTAGTTAATGTATTTATATTAGACTCTCCTGAGCATTTTCATTTACCAACAACCCAACAACCCACCAACCCACCCAAGTGACATTATCAAAAAGATACGTGCACACAAAAAAACACTTCTTTATTACACATACAGCTCTTGTTTTCAAAATGTTACTGATTTAAAGGATGTTGCTGCTGTGGAGTTTACCATTAGCAGATGGTGCAAGAATGCTAACAAGCTACAGCCTTTAAGATTTCTGCACAGTCTATCAGTAAGTGTGTGTTACTTTATCTAATATGCATTTATATCAATGTCACTGTCATTTTCCATAATGTATGTTTTGTGACTTTAGCTCAGTTTAAGAGTCTTTAATGATGAAGCACAGGTCCTAAAACCATCTGTGTTTAACTCTGGCTCCTCCATGTGTTGTGCTGTCGCCTAAATGTTTGATTAAATAGAGCGGCTGAATATTAGGCCACTTGATAATGTCTTCGACTCACACAGATGTAATCGTCAGCTGCAATAAGCTAACATCTTCTTTCACTCAACATCTTACTCAGTTAAAGATGTACTGTTTCTTGCTTGTTTTCCAAAATGCACACATACTGTAGCTCAGACACACTGGAATAATGACAGAGCTCTATTTTGACACGATTTGATACAAAAAAAGTACTGGTTTTGTTTCGTTTTTTTCTTACCCTGCAGCTTTTGTTGATGTCAGTGTCAGACAGGCTTTTCTGAGTCGAGAAAAACAAAATTCTCTTGTCGCTTTTGACTTTTAGAGAATCTACCCGCACATCGTTCGCTGAGGTCGACTTTTCTGCAAAACACAGAGAGGACAAAAATATTAAGATTATATTCTGTAATACACCTTCAGACAAATGTTTTTGGTATGAGCAGTCAGTTTGGAGACACATGGATAAACTCTGTATTTCTGCAACACTGTGGACAGTGTTGTTTTGAAAATGTCTGAGTGTGCACATTTAGATCTGTTTTTGAGTTTGCTGTGGTTTTGATAAAAATCTACATTTGCGCAGGACGTGACGCAAATGGATTAAAGATGATTCAAGATATTATTTGACCTAATTATAACCGCTTCTGAAATCTAATCGACTTACTTTTGTTCTGCGTGGTCAAAGAGAGCATCAGGTTCTCCATGGAGCTGGGGAAAGGCTTATGGCTTTTGAAATCCTGCAGAAGACATGATATAGAATAATGTGGTGGATTAAAATATATCAACAGAGTTCAGATTCCCAGAAAACTAAGAACAAATGATGATTTAAGAGAAGTCTCACCCCAGACTTGCTCAGAAACTGATCGTCCAAATGAGGAGGAGGTGTTGGTGGCACCACGGCTATATGACTAAAAAGAGCAATAAACATATTCATATACAGAGTTTATGTATTTAATAATGATTAGTTCAGTTAAAAGTTGAAGGAAGAATGACTTTATGAATTTATGTTTTTTTATGTATAAGCTGTAGGTGTGTGTTTAATGTGGCACTGAATAAAATGCACTATTGGTTTTCTTCCTTTGGAACTTATAAAGGCAGGAACTATATAACCTGAAGTTACTTGAACAAGAAAATCAAATCAAATGTGCACTAATACCAGAGACTAGAGTTAAAATATTCATTTGAGGTCAAAGTTCACATTTGTTTTACCTGAACACGCTGTAAGTCTTTAATAGTTTGTCCCCGATCGTCTCGTGTTTGCCTGAAAAGAAAAGGAAGAGTTAGAAATCACAATGTCACAAAATATTATTACAATCAATTCAACGATTAAACCAGTTAATGAAGTGTAAGTAAACTTTTAACATTTAAAGCTACAATAGTATCACGGTTTCTAGAATCTACAAGGGCCTCACACCCAAAACTTTATTTAAAAAAATATATATCATTTAATTAGCTTAATTATGAGTGAAACTCTTATGATTTATAAAGGTTAATAAAAGATACTTTAATATTAGAAGAAATTCAGTTACTTGTAAACTCACCTGTTATGACCGGAAACTTCTTCAACTTTTCTTCCAAGAACCACTCTCCAGATCTGAACTTCACCTCTCTGTGAACAAACACAAATCATTTACATTTACATTTATTCATTTAGCTGACGCTTTTATCCAAAGCGACTTACATTGTTCTAATGTAATTACCAGTGTTACAGCCACTGGAGGCAAGGTGGGTTAAGTGTCTTGCCCAAGGACACAACGACAGTATGAACTGTGGGGAGAGTGGGAATCGAACCGCCAACCTTCCGGTTGAAGGACGACCGCTCTACCACTGAGCTACTGCCGCCCCACTTTAATCATTAAGATTTATTCTAACAATTCAAGCTACAAATACACATATACAAAGTGCTTATTAAACACAAATATAAGTATGTGTGTGAGTGATGTGTTTGGGAGTTTGTTGTTGCTCTCAGTGTCCTCTAGGGGGCACAAATCCTCAAAAGATGCACAGTGAGGCTTTAAATGACTCCTGTCATCGTTGACATTTACCTCGGGTCTTTATGAGGACAGGCACAAGAGTCATTTAGTGTTCATAGTAACACTGACTCAGCACTTTTTACTCTCAGTTCTCTAAATGCAGCCTGTGGTTGTGCTTTGGTTGGGTTTAGTGGCTGTGTACCTGTAAGCAAAGCACACAGTGCACTTCCAGCCCCTCGTTCCCACGCTCACTCGACACTTGGTGCAGATGCGGTGGCTGCAGCCGAGACAGACAGCGCCGCAGTTCCACAGCTTTCCCAGAGGCCTCTGACACCGAGCACACGTCCTGTCCCCGTACTGACGGCTAAGGCTCTTAGCACCTTTTCTCCGGAGCTCCTGCAGCTCACTCTTCATCCTCCTGAAACGCAAAATCACAGGTGGATTTTTTATTGATAGACATCTTAATTAAGGCTAAAATGCAAGAATAGGGAAGTTTGTGTCATTGCATAACTTTGGGGAACATAAAAGTATTATGTGATCCAGACTGGTGGTTTTAAAACTCTCTATGTCTTATTTGTTCTTTCAGATTGAAACTTATGGATCTTTAAGTTCATGAACCAATGAAGAATAAGTTAAATTTGAACTGGATATATTTGGATGTAACATTTAAGTAACACTGAAGAAGATTCTTTCATTTGCTGTTGTTTTTAGTTGATGATTTCACAGAATTATAACCATCTTATCTACTTATAATTTATAAATGTATGGTTGGTTTGCCTGTTGAATAAAAATAATACATTAGTAACACTTCTTCCTTTGGAAAAAAGGATCTACTGCTTCTATATGTTGTATTGTTTGTGCTAATTCTTTCTTTTTTTGAATAACTGAAAGCTCAGATGGTATATTTGTCTCAATATTAGAACAGAGTATTGTCTAAACTGAAGAAATGAAATACTTAAACTGATAACATGTGACTACAAAATACTGATGCACATTTCAAATAAACAGATCAGTCGTTTAAAGTATTTCTACAATTCAGATTTTTGCATTTTTTGGGGGACATTTTGGACTTGAACATTGTGTTGTTATGGTCTTCATGGTCCCAGTGCTCACTTTGTTTCAGCAGTTGTTACACTAATAAGTTGTTTTTTTGTTTCATTTCATTAACATGATGGAGACTGAACTCCTGAACCTCACATTAGACTCGTGCATGAATAAAACCTGGTTAAGCCATAAACTAAAGCTTTGAACCTTAGTCTGAGAAAGACCCTTTGTTTCCCTTTGTTGTTGTAAAGCTCTGTTAAACAGATTAGTGTTGTGTATTTTTAAATGGAACCATTGTTTGTGCTGTAAATGCAATCAGAAGTGAAAAAAACATACACTAAATGGTTCTTTTGTAACACTATGTTGTAAAAATGGCCACTTTTGCAGAAATAATAGTCCAAAGATTAGCACAGAGCTGCTACCTCTTGAGTTAAGTAACACATATTTAAACCAGCGTTTTAAAAAAATGAAACATATTTCATTAAAAACATGCCTACAACCATTTATCATTGGGCTCCCATTTGGACAAAACAGCCATATGTGAGAAAGTCTTGAGAAAACATGATCCGAGCTGGCTGCCATTAACCCCACAGAACAAAACAGTGCACTTTAGAGGCTCATGGGATTGATATTCTCTGCATGAACGTACCTGATCCTTTCTTCTTCTATGGCCCTCAGCTGCTTGTCCCTCCTCAGGACCTCCAGCACTCGCTCTCGATCCAGAGCGTGGAGTAAACTCAAGTCCATGTCTGTGTGTGGCTCTCACTGCTGCGTATGTCTCTGAGCTGCTCTGAGCTCAGGTTTTGTCAGTGTTGCTCTCTCCTCCCCCTCCCCTTCCTCCTCGTCTTGGTCCCGCCCCCTCGCTGGGTCTCGACTCTGGATGCCTTCTGTGGACTTCTTCTGTGAAAGAGAATTGGTTTGGATTTGATTTTACTGCAGTCATTTATTCTTTATTTATGAAGAATAGTATAAAGGTAGAATAGAAGTATAACAATAACTTACAGTAGGCCTACACAATAATGTTTTCAGTCTATTTCCACATTATGTTCAATCCCTTTCACAAGTGCTCATATTAGCACATACTTTACTGACGCACATGTACGGGAACATTTAATACATTTAGCAAAATACTAAGTAACATTGGCAAAAAAATCATTTAAGTAGAATATGATCAACTCTTTTCTTTTGAAACTGTGCAGAAAGATGCATTGTGTAAAAAAACTTTCCTTATATTGGAAAAGGGACATGTAAAGTTACATAGAACTCAGTGAAAAGAGCCACCTCAGATATAAATGGATAAACTGAGCGTTGATGGAGGAAAAGCACATTGTTGCTTAAGTTTTAGGACTTTTATGACTTTGTTCTGGATTATTTTGTTTTAAGTGAATCTATTTTCTGATCTTGTTTTGGATTAATTTAAAATTCCACAGTGTGTCCCTGCTGGGCTACCATAGCTGCTCGGAGGCTGCAGAAATGAGGGTGTGTTAATTTGCAATATGCACTTTTTTCACAGGACACCACCTAAACCTACACATTTTCCCTTTAAACCTTTTTTAAAACTCCTTCTGCCGACTCATTATCTTATCATTAAATGCTCTTAAGATGTTCTTCAAGTGTCAAAAAGTGTGGAATTTCGTCATTACGTAAAGCAGTGTCCAATCCACATTAAACAAACCTAACCCACAGAGCTAACAAACATCCATGTGGCTAATGTTCAGTCATATCCAGCTCCAGCTGCTAGTTTTCACCTGCTCCACCTTTACTTGAACCTACAGCCAAATAACGCTCTCTGATTGGATAAAAACAGATTAAAAGCATTTAAGAAAATGGCTTCTCTGTTTGTTGTTAAAGGAGAGGGACTGGGACAAACATGACTCAACACTATATCAGTGATGTCTGTTCAAACACTCATCACTACGCTTCCACTTATCTCCTTTTACGCCTCTCTTTTGTCCTGATCACGATCTCCCTGGAGGCCACACTCCACGTCAGTGCCAGATATAGAGGCCCTGGGCCCTGGACACGAATAGCTCTTAAAGTTGTAGTGTTTCCACTCGACTGGGTTATGCTGCAGTCTATCCCCATGTCGGCGGAAATACCCTCATTCAATATTCATTTGTGTCTCAACGAAATGACAGGTCTCCTTCCTGATGACGCAGAAACTAACCTCAGAAACCCCTTGTATTGAAAAAAAAAAAAAAAAGTCAAATGAACCACGAATATTACGAGAATTAAAGCTTGAACTTTGTTATAAGTAATATTTACGATAGATTACAATCAGTAAATGTCTGTTAAAGTTAATTTATATAAGCTGCTGTGTAAAATGCTGCAGTATATAATTGCCACTCTTTGCTTTTGTCTATCTTGGAGAAAAGATAGTTATAGCTCCATAAAACCCAGTAAAAGGGTTAGAGTAAGTTTCATCTCATCTTTGCTTGATTCTGACGACCCAGCTGCAGAAACAGAGCAGTGGAGCGTCACAGATTCCAACCAACGACAAATGCCAGCCTTTGAATTATTGATGTCTAACCTGTGTGTGCTAGATCGTTCTACCTTTTGCTGGATCAGTGAGATGTTTGAAGCCATAAAGGTAGCTTTAATATATCTAATTTACGAGGTTCAGTAGGTAGAGTAATCCTAAAACAAGGGCCGGAGTGACCGTGGTAAGACAGCGTAGAAGCGGCCATTTTTGAGATCATAAAAACTCCTGTAACTTTCTGAAACAAACATTTGGTGCACATATTTATCATTTGAATCAAAGATGCTGTAGGAGCACCTACTTACAATTTTGTTCAGATATTTTTAGATCCAACAAGACAAAAGTCTCCTGGAGCCACGCTCAGTGAGGGACCGGACGTCCTCTGTGGTTGCAAAGGTTTCTTATGCTTGATTGGATCAGTCAGGTGGACGCCCTGTTGTGATTGGCTGCTGCAAACTGTTAAACTAAAAAGATTAACATGACACCTTTTGTAGTTTACTGTGATCGAACTGTATGTGAGGAGACTGTAAGACTATGTCCAGTCTGGTCCACCATCCTGCCTCTAGACTGTCCAGTTTCAGTAAAAAAAAACAGATTTCTCCTTCTTGACCTGCTTGTTCAGTTGCCAGCCTCACAAAAGCATTGATGCTATCTGTCGAACACACATCTGCAAAGGACAGTGCACTCGCTCCACATTCAACATCTTCAGTACACATCAAAGGAACAAAGTGTCAAGAGGAAGACACAGTTTGCGTTCTCTTTATCACATGACATACTTTTCTACAGAGTCTGACTCCTCGAGCCACTTCTGGTTCACTGTAAAAGCCTAATGCTTAAGGCTGCGTTGCCAGATAAGAGCCTGTAAATAGATCTTAGATGCTGCTGACATGCACCAGCACCCTTTAATGCAAACAATTCAATTAGACTCCACATCAGGATTGTTTCTATGTTGATGTAACACTGTCAACTCTGTCACTAACCCACTTATTATACTTTAAAATCATTTCCCACAAACTCCCCTACGCAGCTGTTTCATTCATTTTCAACAGACAATTTACTTTCACGTTCACTATGAGTGAGCGATGCATGTCTTTGGTTGTGGGAGGAAGCCAGACTTAGAGACAACCCACAGAAGGACGACGTGCAGACTTTCATAACTGTCCAACACATCATCGTCAAGTCAACCTGCAATCTTTTCTATGCATCTTGCTTCACCACGTAGGCCTCCATGTACTCAAATATCTGTAACAATATAGCCCTGTACAAGCAGGAATGTGTGTTTCTGTACACTGTTTCCCTCCTCTGTGATCGCTGTCCTAATGTCTTATGCCTGTGTCTTTTGTCCTTTTCCTGCTGTATTTAGTCCTTGCCATTCCTTGTGTGTAGCTCATTTCTGAATTCTGGACCTAATTTTGTCTTGCTCTTTGTCTTTAACTTGAGACCCTCACCTGTGTTTTTATTTTAACTTTAGTCATTTTGTTTTAGACCCAGGATCTTTCAAGATAATGAGTCATTATGAAAGCAGGCCTTTACCTTTGAATGGAGTTAGGTAATGTTCTTCTAAAGAAAGATGGAAGAGGAAGAAGATTGTTTAGAGTATGATGTAATCTCTCACAAGAATGCAACAATAACAGTGTCCAGACTCTACCTTCAGACAACAGACATACAGAAACACAGCCAAAGTGAACTACAGGTATGGTGGCCTTGCAGGAACATGCTGTTATAAATAAAAACCCCGATGGAAATAGGCGTGCTGGTGCTTTAACTTAAAAAAAAAAAAACAATCAATGCACTTTATAAATGTCCTCCATCAGCCAGAATGTGTTTTCAAAAAGAAACATGGGTGAGCTTCTCCCAAACAGTGCTCAGTTTGCTTTTTTATATAAATATCTGTTCAAATACACAGCTGTTCACACTTTTTTCTTTTTTAAACACGCTCCAATGAAAGTAATTCTACATGTTCAAAACGTTGCTCTACATTATTGTGGTCTTTCAGTCACTGCGCACACTTAACATCCGAGAATTAACCTTCAAGTGGTCGTATCAGGGGAGCCCAGCAGTGACAGTAAATGACACCTGACGCATTACACCAGCCCTAAATATGGAGCCACACAACATCGTGAATGCCTGATCACGAGGCCACAGACACAATTCCTCATCTCGGCTGCATTTCCTGAAAGCTCACCTCAGAGACTGCTCATTCAAAAACCAGACCCCTTAGATGGAAGATTAGAATGAATGACCTCATTTGTGTTGTGTGCTATTCATAGACCAGCAGCTCATCTGCAGTATACTGCACATTTTAAATGTACTGTGGTTTTTCTATTTATTAATAAACACTGGTGAATTACTACTGTACATGTAACACTGTGAATCGCTCTGGATTTGGCCAAAACCATAAACGTTACATTTAGAGAGGAGTCAACAAGGCCTATGATGAAAGGTACACAGTCCTACTGTGAAACATGGAGGTGGAGCTGATGTTTTGAGGATGTGTGAGCTACAAAGACACAGGAAAAGATGAATGCAGCATGTTATCAGAAAATACTGGAGGAACATTTGCACTCATCAGCCCAGAAGCTGCACATGGGACGTACTTGGACGTCCCGACGATCCAAAGCACAAGGCCAAGTCGACCTGTCATTGGCTACAGCAGCATAAAGTGAAGGTTCTGGACTGGCCTCTCAGTCTCCTGACCTCAGTATCATTGAGCCACTCTGGAGAGATCTCAAACGTGAGGTTCATGCAAGACAGTCCAAGAATTTACAGGAACTGGAGGCTTTTTCCAAAGAAGAATGGGCAGCTTTACCATCTGAGAAAATAAAGAGCCTCATCCACAACTACCACAAAAGACTTCAAACTGTCATTGATGTTAAAGGTGCAATATATGGTATTAAGAACTGAGATATGTAAATTTATAATCACAACTGTAACAAGGAAACATATATTTAAGGGTTAAATCTCCATTTGAAGGGCTATAAAGATTCTTTAATTCTTTAGTTTGTTTTGCAGAATCGTTGAATACATTGATGCCTCTGACAGTTTTCTAGCCCTCACCCATCTGTACAAATAAGAATCCCTTTAAAACCATATTTAATGAATCACAACAGAGAGAGACAGCTGAAATGCAAACGTGCTTTTGCAAATAGGGAAGTGCAAACTGACTTAACCACATCTGACAGAGCGGTTACATTTGCTTTTTTCAGAACTGGTGACTCAGATCATTACCTAAGTATAAACAGATTATAATTTTTGATATTGTAAGAATACAACACGACAGACAACTCCTTTTCTATAAGGCAGCTTATTTTTTTTACTATTTTTTAACTTAACAGTTGCAGAGGAAGAACAGTGCATGATCTTACCTTCGGTGTTGGTTGCAGTGCTGTGAGCGGTCAGTGGGGGAGGTGAGGGGGGTTTATGAAGAGAACGAAATGTACCCAAGTCGCGTTTCCTTCCTTTTTTGTGCTGCTAACTGAAACATGGCCCATAGAAAGTAATACTCTCACGTTTTGGGTGAAAGATTACTTCATCCGCAGTTGTGCAAGAGTAAAAAATACACACTCAATACACACCAGCGACTGTACAGGAAGCACAGTGTTTATTATCAAAAGGTGTGTTTGTCCATAGCTGCCATTTCTGACATCTGTAAAACGTGTAATACAAAATGGAAATGGCTTTTCGTAAAAACAAATATTCATTGAAATGTCATTGAGTAAAAATAGTTTCACACAATTATAACTAACACAGAACCCAAAAAGTACAAATTAGACACATTAGATTAAAAAGACGCACAAAAGTAAAGAATAAAAGGCAGTGTTTCCTTGTTTGAACCAGCTTTCAAGGACTCTATATAAACAGCAAAAGCATATGTTTCTTTAATAGTAAAAGGAATGTCCTGATATCGAATAATTGAATACTCGTTTATAATGAGTACAGGTTTGAGTTCTAAATATTAATGAATCCTACACAGACTTTAGACATCTTATCTGTGACTTGTTTTGAAGGAGAGTTTTTGTGCCACATTGACTTTTCCAGGGTTTACCCAGACCAGTACTCATTACTCATTGATATCGGAGCGTCTTGTACTCGTTTGTCCTCTTCTAATATTTGCCCTTAAGCTTACACTGGTTGAGCTCATAGTTAGATCATCTGTGTTGGTGTCTTCCACAGCACATGTCACTTGTGGAATGCCTCAGGGGTCAATCCTTGGGCCTCTTATTTCTTTGCTGTATATGCTTCCTCAAGGTGTCCCTTTTGAAGTGTGACTTTCCATTTTGTGCACTTCAACTAGACAGCAATGACATTGTCTGTAAGAGAAAGAGAAAGCTAAGAGGTGATTGTGGCTTTTTCAGTAGCCGGCCCCAAACTGTGGCATGAGCTGGCGCTGCTCATCAGACAGGTTGACTCACTTCCTGTTTTATAATCTCTTCTTAAAACACATCTCTTCTCTTTGGCTTTTAACACAGTATTGATTATTATTATTGAATTGTATTACTGTATTTTAGCTCTGTCTGAAGAGCTCTATAAATAAACTAGATTGAGATTGATACTGCTTTGTTTTATCTCTACAGCATGTCTGACTGTACACAGAGCCAACTGTAAATGATGCTATAGTAAAAGTAAAAGTTTTTTAAAGTAGTTTTTTTGTGCTGTAGGCTATAAAGAAACCTAGTGGAAATGAGTCTGATGGTGGTTTAACTACAAGAAAAGTTGAAACAAAATTAATTTAGTTCATATACTGTATGTCAAGAATGTGCACTTAAAAAAAAAAAAAAGTTTGTCATATTAGGAGCAGGAAGAAAGGAACTAAAAAGGCCCCTTCTATTAAGATTTAAAAGTCTATTTTAAACACAAAAGGTGTAAAAAGAAGTCACTGATAAAACCTTTGAAAAATCTAAATGGCACCAAAAACTATAAATGATTCATAAATATTTAGATCTTGTATCTGTACTTGGTATCATAAAGTACTTCATTGTAAGTACTTATTGTAGAAAAAACACACCCTTACTTTAATCATCTTCATAAACTCTTCATAAACAGTGCTACACAGACGGAAAATTGGACCAGAAACATTGGAGGTAATGTGAGTACAAGACATCCGTCTAGAATGAATTGCTCTCATTTCCTTTTCATTTTGTTCAAAGGCGACTCATTTGTTGTGGTTCAGTTTACACAGCGTTTTCTGTACAACAATCTCTACAAAAACTTCAGTATGGCTTTAGCTCATTTTACATTTAACTCAGACAAAACATGGACGGATCTTATGAAGGATGTAATATGAAGGATTTGTGTTAAAAATAAATTTATATTAAGTTGGCCTGTTATATAAGAGCTATGAGCCTCGACAATAGTGTTTATGAAATGGTCAGCACCTAAAGGTAGTCCTGTATATCTAATCTTGCATATTATATCTTTAATGAGGTGAGATGAAAAAAGTCCATCATTAAAACCCTCGAAGAGCAGTGTCCATGAGGAAAGAGGCCTGATGGTTAAGAGGTCGGTAGAAACGTTTTGAGCTGTAACGTCTCGTCCACTGATATCCTGTCGTGGTAAAAGCTGAGTCCAGTGAGGAGTTCCACGTCTCGGACTCGCGCCGCGTGGAACTTTAGCCAGTTCTCCACCCAACTCAGGTCTGACCCCGACTGAGGAGAAAGAGAGAGAAAAAAGGTTTACACTTGACATTTTTAGGACACAAAGTGAGTTGGCTGTACACTGTTTACCAGGGCTGCTCGATACGTCGATCGAAAACTACCGGTCATTCGCGAGATAGTTTTGGTAGATCGCGTGACATAAAAAAAAATCCATCCAATCTCTTGATTGACAATCAGGGCAGCTTAGGTCACTGAGCATGCGCAAACAACGGCGCTAAGTGCAGCAAAACTAACGCTTTAGTGACTTACTTCCAACTTTTAAACCTCGTTTTTTTTCTCTTAAACTAAAGAAAGGTATAAAAATGAGTGAGGGAGCTGGACCAAGTAAGAAGACAAAAACTTATTGCTTTCATACGGAATGGGAGGAAGACTTTTTTTTACAAT